>JALXJV020000007.1:30901711-30919503 GCA_024633595.2 Lepomis macrochirus | reverse complement strand
CCCACACAGTATTCTTTTCATTTGTGTATACTATAATGCCTTTGCCTTCAGATGTCCGCCATTCAATAGGCCTCCTCTGTGTTTAAAAGCAGAGATTCACTCCAGGACCCAACATGTGCCATTTAAATATATATATATATATATATATATATATATATATATATGTATATACATATGTTATATATCATATTCACTTCACTTTTTTATTTATATAGCCAAATCACAACAACAGTTATCTCAGCAGCCATAAAGAGCAGGTCTAGACCGTACTCTGAAGTTATTTTACAGAAGCCCAACAATTCCCACCAAGAGCAAGCACTAGGCTTACACAGGCAAGGAAAACTTCCTTTAAGAGGCAGAAACCTCGAGCAGAACCATGGCTCAGGGTGGGCGGCCATCTGCCTCGACCGGTTGAGGTGAGGGGAGAGAGAGAGAGAGCAAGAGAAAGAGAGAGAGAGAGCAAGAGAGAGAGAGCAGAGGGAGGCAACCCACACAGTATACACATAGAGGTACAGACAATAAAGGTGATGGTGCTATAGACTGAATGAAAAATGGTACAGATATTTATAGTAATGTTAATGATAATAATAATAACAGTAATAATAGCAATAGGACTAGTAATAGCAATTGCAACTGTAGCAGAGGGCGTCGAAGCAGGAACACGGGGCAGCAGGAGACTCCCAACCACAGATCCAGACTCCACAGCTCCAGAGCCAGCAACACCCGCAGGGAAGTGACAGGAGGGGGAAGCACACGACCACGGGAGAGGGAGAAAAAATCGAGTTAGTAACATGCATTAATGGGATGAGGTTGCACTCAGAGAGAAAGAGAGAAGAGGAGAGAGGAGCTCAGTGCATCATGGGAAATCCCCCGGCAGTCTAGGCCTATAGCAGCATAATTAAGGGATGGTTCAGGACTCACCCGAGCCAGCCCTAACTATAAGCTTTATCAAAAAGGAAAGTCTTAAGCCTACTCTTAAATGTAGAGACGGTGTCTGCCTCCTGAACCCAAACTGGAACCTGGTTCCACAGGAGAGGAGCCTGATAGCTGAACGCTCTGGCTCCCATTCTACTTTTGGAGACTCTAGGAACCACAAGTAATCCTGCATTCTGGGAGCGCAGTGCTCTGGTGGGGTAGTAAGGTACTATGAGCTCTTTAAGATAAGATGGTGCCTGACCATTAAGAGCTTTGAATGTGAGAAGAAGGATTTTAAATTCTATTCTGGATTTTACAGGAAGCCAATGCAGAGAAGCTAAGACAGGAGAGATATGATCTCTTTACTGGTTCCTGTCAGAACACGTGCTGCAGCATTCTGGATCAGCTGAAGAGTCTTAATGGACTTTTCTCAAGCAGCCTGATAATAAGGAATTGCAGTAATCCAGTCTAGAAGTAACAAATGCATGGACTAGTTTTTTCTGCATCATTTTTAGACAGGATGTTCCTGATTTTGCAATATTACTGTAGGTGAAAAAAGGCGTCCTTGAAATTTGCTTAATGTGAGAGTTAAACGACTATGTCCTGGTCAAAGATAACTCCAAGATTTCTCACAGTGGTGTTGGAGGCCAGGCGATGCCATCCAGGGAAACTATATCTTTAGATAATGCGTCACGGAGGTGCTTAGGGCCTCAGAACAATAACTTCAGTTTTATCTGAGTTTAACATTAGAAAATTGCAGGTCATCCAGGTTTTAACATCCTGAAGACACATTTGAAGCTTAGCTAACTGATGAGTTTCATCTGGCTTGATCGATAGATATAACTGAGTATCATCTGCATAACAATGAAAGTTTATGGAGTGTTTCCTGATAATATTGCCTAAAGGAAGCATATATAAAGTGAAGAGGATTGGTCCGAGCACAGATCTCTGTGGAACTCCATGACTAACTTTGGTATGCATGGAGGACTCATCGCTAACATGTACAAACTGAAATCGATCTGATAAATAGGACTTAAACCAGCTTAGAGCGGTTCCTTTAATGCCAATGAAATGTTCCAGTCTCTGTAATAGGATCTGATGGTCAATGGTATCAAATGCAGCACTAAGATCTAGTAAAACCAATACAGAGACAAGTCCTTTGTCTGATGCAGTTAGGAGGTCATTAGTAATTTTCACCAGTGCTGTCTCTGTGCTATGGTGAGCTCTAAATCCTGACTGAAAATCTTCAAATAAACTATTGCTATGTAGAAAGTCACACAGCTGTTTGGCTTACTGCTTTCTCCAGGACCTTAGAGATAAATGGAAGGTTAGATATAGGTCTATAGTTGGTTAAGACCTATATCTATATATATATATATCTATATATATATATATCTATATCTATATATATATATATATATATATATATATATATATATATATATATATATATATATATAGCATATCCCCAGTTTCCGACAATACGGTCAACAGGGATGAAATTATTCCCACAACTGAGCCACGGAAAGAATAGGCTGAAACAAGTGGTGTCACAATATTCTGCCCACACAGTAAAGTTAGCCTACGCTACCGTGGACCTCAGGATCTACAGTCATCATCAAACGCAAAAAGCGAATATCCTCAAGTAAGAAATGGAAAAGAGAAACTGGAAGTGGATCTTGACGTGTTCGATTTGTGTAACCAGGAAGTTGCTTTTGTGGCAAATACACTTGGCAGCGGGGAGTTTCAAGTTCATTCATCAATATTGCAGCCGTCATGATTGTATAAGCAAGCAATACATTCCAACCCCTACTGAAGAAATAAATTAAAGAACATATATTCTTTGCCATAACGCGTTAAGCTGGATTCGATCTTACGCTGACAAAAGTAACAGCTCCTGTTAGGGTCTCACTTAACGTCCAAGCCACTGTGTCTGGGATATTACGGGGTATCTCATCACATATTCATTAAATACGTCACCATACAGGCAACATTTTGTTGGAGCTGATCTAAAACAACTGGTTACCTTGAGCGAGCTGGCATAATACCCCAACTTGTTCATCAAGGGGTGTCAGTTGAGGCTTCGGCAATATTGACCACTGCATACAGCCACTTAGGCCACTATGACACATGGGTACTAATCTAACTCCGACTGTACCATCAACAGAGATGAAATTATTCCCACAACTGAGCCACGGAAAGAATAGGCTGAAACAAGTGGTGTCACAATATTCTGCCCACACAGTAAAGTTAGGCTACGCTACCGTGGACCTCAGGATCTACAGCATCATCAAAAAGTAAATGTTCCCAGGTATCGACAATGATAATTTGGAATTTGCTCAGTGTTCGATTTATGTAACCAGGAAAAGGATTTGTATTTTCCACTGATCTTGCGCTTGATACGTGCAGTATTCTAAATAGGCTACACATAGGCTTTAGCGGTGCCTGATTTATATATAATGGATAAACTTAAACATCGTCAGCCTTTGGGGAAATAAGAAACGAAGAACAAGTTTAGCAACACGTATGCACTGGGACATAAATAGGAAAGCTGCAGGATTTGCCTGAGAGTCCTCCGGATTTTAAGATTTCGTCAGTATCAAAGTAGTTCACTGATAGTTATCAGTACATCCAATAGTAGCCTACACAGTAGAAATGAACTATTATTAGTTAGTTCGGCAAACTTTAAAACAATCCATTAGCCTATTAATGGTCTATGTTAGGCTATATAAATAACAAATCGTATTTGTCTGATTTGAGATTCCCTGTTGAATATGAAAACAACAAATAATGAATCTGAATAATTATATCTCAATTTGTACAGCATTTTGGTCGTTATTAGAAAGTGCTAAGAATAGGCCTAGTCAATAAGCAATTAAGCTAATCACCAATCTCAAACACCAACCAAGAGTATAAAGGAGAATGAAGCAGGTGATGGGTCTTTTGCTCAGTATAGTGCTTAGCAGAGCGATGGATCCTCGTAAAGTAAAGGAACTAATTGACTTCAAACTGAGAGAAGTATACCCACCAAACTCCACAAAAAATCAGCGTTATGTCCTTAAACGAAGGGCAGAGAGCTACCAAATAATAAGTAGGCCAAGGCAAACCACACAACAGCACTGAATTCATTAAGTTGTTGGATTTTAATATTTCATTTAAAGTGTTTATGCAATGTAATCACTAGATGGGGAACTGTATTACCAGTGCCACCGATCGCATAATGATCAGCAGCATCACCTGGCAAAGGTGGTTTGCACACCAGAAGAAGCTAACAGCATTTTGTGGAGTTCCATGACAGTGCAATTGGAGCTCACTGTGGAGTTGACAAGACCATGCATGCAATCATTCAACGCTTCTACTGGCCTGGTATGAAAGCAGACATCACAAAATGGGTGAGTGGATTCTTGGTCTATATGTCTGTGGCAATTATGAAATATTTTCATATTTTGTATCTTGAGTGTTCACAATTGTTTTACTTTATAAGGTTGCCCAGTGTGATAGCTGCCAAAAGAGGGCCTCCATAAAGGAGAAAATTGAGTATAAACCTATAGAGGTAGCCTAAATGTTCTCATTTAATGTCACATGTAGCTCAACATGGAGGTTATGTTGATGTTTGCGTTGGTTTTGCATTTAAGGTATCTGAGCCATTTGAACTAGTGGGGATGGATCTTGTTGGAAAGTTAAAGTCCTCCGGCAATGGCTACACATATATTTGTGTAATGGTGGACTACTTCACAAAATGGATGGAGGTATATCCCCTAAAAGCAAGAGGGCTGAAGAAGTGGCTGATTGCATCATGGACTTCTTTACAAGCATGGTGCAACCGAAACGATATACTTACTGACCGGGCAAAGGAATTTGTCAATAAAGTAAGTTGAATTTCGAGACATGTAAAATAGTATGTTTGTAGAAATCATCGCAGGGTAAAACATAGCATCCAAGAACAATGTATGTTATTCATTTTATTTCCAATGCACGTTCTAGATCAACCTGGACTTGTGTGCCAAGCTTGGCATCACCAGAAGCCTTTATTGCACCCTACCACCCCAAACAAATGGATTGGTGGAAAAGCTAAATGGCACAATTCAAGGGTTTATAGAATTCTATCTATCTATCTATCGTCTGTCTATCTGTCATCATCTATCTATCTGTCTGTCTGTCTAATCATCCTATTGTGTATGTCTGTATGGAGAATGACCGCTCATTTTGCCAATTTCAGGCGTTAAAGAAAATGGTCAAGGACCACCCTTGCAACTGGGATAGCTATATTAGACCCACTGTGTTTGGACTACATACGAAGAAACAAATTACGACCAAATATTCCCCATATTTCCTTCTATATGGAAGGGAGGCCCGTTACCCATCTGAAATTCGGACAAGTGGCAGGTATGATGTGTATTTTCCTGCAGTAGGAGCTCATTTTAAATCCAAATCTATTTATCTGCTCTAGTGTGTACTGATTTTTATTTATCTACACCAATGTTACAGATAAGTGATGAACACATCGACGCCCTTGCTGGAAATGAGGAAATTGGCAGACACACTGAACACCGTCAAGATACATATTGTGAAGTGCAGTCCAACATGGCTAAGGGACAGGAAAAAAGTTCGGAAGAGGAAACTGTCCCCTACTGGGGATGAGGAAAGTTTCTTGGTTGGGGACAAAGTGTTATGGAAGAATATTCAGCCAGGAGCAAAGACAGGGAGGCAAATTGGAAGCGGATTTATTGGGTCCATTCACAATATCAAACATTGACGGAAAGAGTGCTGATCTCCAAACACATACAGGAAAAAATAATAGAAAAAATTAACATTGACCACCTCAAGCACTACATTGAGCCAGAAGTTAGAATCCCTGCAAAGTGGATTGCTGCCTGTTGCACTCCTCCTCCATCACTGCAGCCCAGCCCCTTGAAATGTCCCAAGGTTCCTCACTCTCCTACTTTTACACAAGTTCCCCAATCAGACCCCTTTGTCTTCAAGTTTTCAGTCAGACTACCCAACTGCCTCAACTTCTGTCGCCCCAGAAGACTGTAAGTAATACAACTTTATTTTAGTGACAACGTAATGACTGACATCTACATGCAATAGTCTGTGTCTCAGCCCTGGTAAATAACTCTATCTACTAATTCTCAGTGATAGCTGAAATATGGTCAGGGAAACGTCAAGGTGTGCTGTGGAGCAAAGTTGGCCCATATAAAATATTTGCCAGAGACCTGCAAAATCTGGCCCCCGGAAGGGAGTTAGAGAGTGAGGTAAATGCATGCATTATATCTTTTCATTCACATGCTTAGATATATTTAATGGCAAAAATGTAACTTCACAATTGTCACTAAGGTTTTGAACGCCTACATAAAAACTGTCATCATGAGCTTACAAAAGGTAACTGAGAGGAAGGTCTACCTTATCGACTCCTTTGAAATGACTGCAATGTGGCGAGGATCATTCAGGGGATTGAAAAGGGTGACTATTTTCATATCTATTCATATGGTACACAATATATACAGGTTTTAATAAATTCTGTGTGTATATTTTCAGCTGGACCCAATGGCCTATGATGTCCTCATAGGACCAGTATGTGACCAACGGCACTGGACACTTGTGGTAAGAATTTACATACACCATAAAAGCAAATTGTGTGTTGTACTCAACTCCTTAATGTGATAATTCATCCTCTTAACATGACTTCACATTTATTGTGAAGGCTCTTTATCAAAGGAGAAGCGGGCCCTATATATTGACCCTTTAGGTGAAACCCCAGACCACATAAATCATTGCAAGTACATGACAAGGCAAGTTAAACATCAGTGGTAACTGGTAGTAGCAAATATCATACAATATTCTTGGTTACAAATGGTAACAATATCGTGCTATTCTACAGAGCTTTCATGAGAAATAGGAACATACATATTTCAAGGTGGACTTAGCGATACAGTAAGCCATCCATGTCAACAAGACTCAACATCCTGTGGGGCATTTGTCTGCAAGGAATGAGTGCAACTAAACTTTTCTTGAATACAGCTTTGGTAGTAGGACTACTGATTACAATGTCTTGTGTAGATTGCAGAGCTTCTTCTAACTGGTGGGGTGATAGATTTTGCTACTGAAGAGGCTGCAGTCATTCAGTTGAGGAAGGACATAGCATGTAGACTGGTCACTGATTCAGGTTTGTATTTTCATGTTTTTTTTAACAATGTCCTATATGCATTAAGGTTTGATGGAGAAATTAATTACATGTGTAATGTGTTAGAAAACTTATCTGAACTATGCAGGGCATGCGGAAATGCATGCCAAAGTCCAGGGACAAAGAAAGATAAGCACTGACGACTGGGTAAGAATATACTAACAGTTCAGTATGCTTACACATGGAATGTATTACTGATGTACTGCCATGCTTCTCCCTCAGATCCAGTGTACAGCGTGCAGCCTGTGGTTCCACTGGATTTGCATCGGAAAACCACCACTGGAGCAGGAATTCCACTGTCAGCATGCACCCTCTAGGATGTTTTATGATTTCTTCCTAGGTGTTTAGGTTGTAGAGGGTTTTTTTTTCCTAGGCCAGAGCTTGTTGTTGGGTTTTCCTTTTTATAGTTTGTTTACAAATTGTGGGTTCTGTCAAGCAAGCGTGATTACGGCCGCTGCAAATTCTAACAATGCATTACTTTCAAGGAATATTTGACAAGTTAATTATCATTCCCTGTTTGGGAATTCCTTGTAATGGGCCTAGGCATAGGTGTAATTTACACCAGGGACGCTGGGCACATTTTGACATGGCTTATTTTGTCCCCATCACTTTTTGAAAGCATTTGTTAAAATGTTCTTAAAATGGCTTGCCCAATAAATGCTAACTAGCAAATGGAAATGCTTTGAGAAAGTTGAATTTGCACAGAGCATGCAATGCCATTTAAATGTAGTTTCGTTTCATATAAAAGACATTTCCACTGTAAATTGGAGCAGAAAATGTCTCCAGAATACAGGAAATTAATAGTTCAGGGCTCAAAATGTTCTAGGGGGCAGTACTCTCCGCTCAGAGATTTCAGCATCAAATATTTCTTCTAAATAGTGTTGAATTCTCTATTATTGTTCTCTTGCCCCACATGTGTCATCCCGCCCCTAATCTGAACCCTTATGTCCCCACTACTTTTCAACACAAAGTGGCGCCCTTTAAGGCTCATAGTCCTTGGAAATGCAGGGAGAGCCTTGCCAGTTAAGGCGCTGTACACTGTATGGCAGCTGAAACTGGGGATATGCTACACTTAAGTAGCCGATGATCGACCCCCGACCTGCTCATTGGTGGAGGACCTGATCAACCTTTAAACGACAGACGCACAACAACAAAAAACAACAGCCAGCCAACAGATGACTGCGACAGCCAGGAGACACATGTATTACAGAAGTGAAATAAAGTCACTAAAGAATATACATACTAATTTGCTGTGTTATAGTTTGATTTCCAATCTTTACATTTTATTTATATATATATATATATATAAAAAATTTGTGACACCACTTGTTTCAGCCTATTCTTTCCAGTGGCTCAGTTGTGGGAATAATTTCATCTCTGTTGATCGGTACAGTCGGAGTTAGATTAGTTTCCATGTGTCATAGTGGCTTAAGTGGCTGTATGCAGTGGTCAATATTGCCGAAGCCTCAACTGACACCCCTTGATGAACAAGTTGGGGTATTATGCCAGCTCGCTCAAGGTAACCAGTTGTTTTAGATCAGCTCCCAACAAAATGTTGCCTGTATGGTGACGTATTTAATGAATATGTGATGAGATATCCCGTAATATCCCAGACACAGTGGCTTGGACGTTAAGTGAAACCCTAACAGGAGCTGTTACTTTTGTCAGCGTAAGATCGAATCCAGCTTGACGCGTTATGGCAAAGAATATATGTTCTTTAATTTATTTCTTCAGTAGCGGGTTGGAATGTATTGCTTGCTTATACAATCATGGCGGCTGCAATATTGATGATTGAACTTGAAACTCCCGTTGCCAAGTGTATTTGCCACAAAAGCAACTTCCTGGTTACACAAATCGGACACGTCAAGATCAACTTCCAGTTTCTCTTTTTCCATTTCTTACTTGAGGATATTCAGCTTTTGCGTTTGATGATGACTGTAGATCCTGAGGTCCATGGTAGCGTAGGCTAACTTTACTGTGTGGGCAGAATATTGTGACACCACTTGTTTCAGCCTATTCTTTCCGTGGCTCAGTTGTGGGAATAATTTCATCCCTGTTGACCGTATTGTCGGAGTTAGATTAGTACCCATGTGTCATAGTGTGTAAGTGGCTGTAATGTAGTGGTCAATATTGGCGAAGCCTCGACTGAAACTCCTTGATAAACATGTTCTGGTGTTTTAAGATCGCTCAAGGTAACCAGTTGTTTTAGATCAGCCCAAACAAAGTGTTACCTGGATGTTGACGTGCTTAATGAATACGTGACAGACAGTGAAGCGTCTGTGATTGCTCGGTAGCTTCGCAGGTAACGTGGAGACCTACTGTGTAGATGTTATCTTTTGCTCAGGGAAGTTCGACTCCAACTTGATGCGATTTTATAAAATGTTTATTTTCTTTAATTTCTTCTTCCGTATGTGGCTGTAATGTAGAGCTCACTTATACAATCATGATCTCCACAGTAGATTAAAGATGCGACTTGAAACTCGCCAGGAACATGTTTGTGAATGTGTGACGAATCTGTGGACGGAGGCAGTCCGCAGCTGCTGCGCACAACACGCGCACGCGTATGGCAACCAGACAGTTTGAAAACCAGTAGGGCTACAACACCGGAAGCACTACTCGCGCATCCGGTCACCCGGGGCGTCACATACGTACGCTGCCGGGATGCGTCTCATACACACATACCTGGATGCGTCAACTATACCGCCAAAATGCGCTGTTTTGCGTACAATAGATATCTGACTTTTCCAAAGCATGTATATGTGACGCAAAGCATGAGAACAGGCTGATGGAGCAATATCCGAGTCTCGCTCACTCTCCCTCTCATGCACACAAACACACCGCATGCGCACTATGAATAACTAATTCAATCATATGACCTTTGCCTCCAACTAGACTAGATTCACCGTTCTAAACAACACAGATCATCCACTTTAGAACATCTTGATGTACCAAAGAAACAATGGACGAGAATGCTACTCTCTTCACTGCAGGACAGACAGAAAATCTATCCACAACCATCAGGCTTTAAAGCAAAGGCTCTATCATGGCAGATTAGCTGATGTACTAAAGAAATAAAGAAATTTGAATCTGAATCTTTATTTAAATCAAAATAACATTAACAACCTTAAAGACATTTTAAAGACAGCAAAAGCTGTGTGGTTAATATTTTTTTTTACTGAATTACATGCAGTGAAATATTTCAAATCATTTATAGAAAATAATATAAAAGAAGAGGGTCTTTGCAGCCTAAAATAAAATATTTACAATTAATGTATTCATACAGTAATACATTATATTTTAAAAAATCATGTGGATTAATCATATGATATGAAACAACCAAGACAGTGATCCAAGTCTGAGAATTCAATGAGCACTTGTGGAAATCTCTTCCTTTGCTCTATCTGAGTTTAGCATGAGATGCATGAATTGAAGCTGGGATGAGAGTATATTGAGTTCATGGAGAGAACTCTCTGATTTCTCTGTCTGAGATCACAAAGAGACACAGAAGTTGAGAAACTCTGAGCATTATATTAAAGCTTGTTGAGATCATTTCTGAAACTTAAAGGAGACTAAATTGAGATTTAGTGCATCTTATTGCTCAGAGAAAGCCTGAGACACAGGAGAAATAAACCTTTGTCTCAGTTTGGTGTCATATGGATCTCAAAGTTGTCTAGGAGAAATAAATGAAACATTTTGGAGATCTCTTTTCAGATTTTCTTTTCCTCTGGGAATTTACAGTGGAAATGTCCTTTTATATGAAGGGAAACTACATTCAAATGGCATTGCATGTTTTCTTATTGTGCAAATTCAACTTTCTCAAAGCATTTCCATTTGCTAGTTAGCATTCATTGGTGCAAGCCATTTTTTTAAGAACATTTTTAACAAATGCTTTCAAAAAGTGATGGGGACAAAATAAGCCATTTCAAAATGTGCCAAGCATCCCTGGTGTAAATTACACCTATGCCTTGGCCCATTACAAGGAATTCCCAAACAAGGAATGATAATTAACTTGTCAAATATTTCTTGAAAGTAATGCATTGTTAGAATTTGCAGCGGCCGTAATCACGTTGCTTGACAGAACCCACAATTTGTAAACAAACTATAAAAAGGAAAACCCAACAACAAGCTCTGGCCTTGAAAAAAAACCCTCTACAACCTAAAAACCTAGGAAGAAATCATAAAACATCCTAGAGGTTGCATGCTGGACAGTAGAATTCCTGCTCCAATGGTGGTTTCCCGATGCAAATCCAGTGGAACCACAGGCTGCACGCTGTACACTGGATCTGAGGAGAAGCATGGCAGTACATCAGTAATACATTCCATGTGTAAGCATACTGAATTGTTAGTATATTCTTACCCAGTCGTCAGTGCTTATCTTTCTTTGTCCCTGGACTTTTGGCATGCATTTCGCATGTCCTGCATAGTTCAGATAAGTTTTCTAACACATTACACATGTAATTAATTTCTCCATGACACCTTAATGCATATAGGACATTGTTAAAAAAAACATAAAAATACAAACCTGAATCAGTGACCATTCTACATGCTATGTCCTTCCTCAACTGAATGACTGCAGCCTCTTCAGTAGCAAAATCTATCACCCCACCAGTTAGAAGAAGCTCTGCAATCTACACAAGACATTGTAATCAGTAGTCCTACTACCAAAGCTGTATTCAAGAAAAGTTTAGTTGCACTCATTCCTTGCAGACAAATGCCCCACAGGATGTCGAGTCTTGTTGACATGGATGGCTTACTGTATCGTAAGTCCACCTTGAAATATGTACAGTATGTTCCTATTTCTCATGAAAGCTCTGTAGAATAGCACAATATTGTTACCATTTGTAACTAAGAATGTTGTATGATATTTGCTACTACCAGTTACCACTGATGTTTAACTTGCCTTGTTATATACTTGCAATGATTTATGTGGTCTGGGGTTTCACCTAAAGGGTCAATATATAGGGCCCACTTCTCCTTTGGATAAAGAGCCTTCACAATAAATGTGAAGTCATGTTAAGAGGATGAATTATCACATTAAGTAGTTGAGTACAACACACAATTTGCTTTATGGTGTATGTAAATTTTTACCACAAGTGTCCAGTGCCGTTGGTCACATACTGGTCCTATGAGGACATCATAGGCCATTGGGTCCAGCTGAAAATATACACACATAATTTATTAAAACCTGTATATATTGTGTACTGTATGAATAGATATGAATATAGTCACCCTTTTCAATCCACTGAACGATCCTCGCCACATTGCAGTCATTTCAAAGGAGTCGATAAGGTAAACCTTCCTCTCAGTTACCTTTTGTAACCTCATGATGACAGTTTTATGTAGGCGTTCAAAACCTTAGTGACAATTGTGAAGTTACATTTTGCCATTAAATATATCTAAGCATGTGAATGAAAAGATATAATGCATGCATTTACCTCACTCTCTAACTCCCTTCCGGGGCCAGATTTTGCAGGTCTCTGGCAAATATTTTAAATGGAGCCAACTTTGCTCCACAGCACACCTTGACGTTTCCCTGACCATATTTCAGCTATCACTGAGAATTAGTAGATAGAGTTATTTACCAGGGCTGAGACACAGACTATTGCATGTAGATGTCAGTCATTACGTTGTCACTAAAATAAAGTTGTATTACTTACAGTCTTCTGGAGTGACAGAAGTTGAGGCAGTTGGGTAGTCTGACTGAAAACTTGAAGACAAGGGGTCTGATTGGGGAACTTGTGTAAAAGTAGGAGAGTGGGGAACCTTGGGACATTTCAAGGGGCTGGGCTGCAGTGATGGAGGAGGAGTGGAACAGGCAGCAATCCACTTTGCAGGGATTCTAACTTCTGGCTCAATGTAGTGCTTGAGGTGGTCAATGTTAATTTTTTCTATTTTTCCTGTATGTGTTTTGGTGTTTGGAGATCAGCACTTTTTCCGTCAATGTTTGATATTGTGAATGGACCCAATAAATCCGCTTCCAATTTGCCTCCCTTTCTTTGCTCCTGGCGAATATTCTTCCATAACACTTTGTCCCCAACCAAGAAACTTTCCTCATCCCCAATAGACAGTTTCCTCTTCCGAACTTTTTCCTGTCCCTTAGCCATGTTGGACTGCACTTCACAATATGTATCTTGACGGTGTTCAGTGTGTCTGCCAATTTCCTCATTTCCAGCAAGGCGTCAATGTGTTCATCACTTATCTGTAACATTGGTGTAGATAAATAAAAATCAGTACACACTAGAGCAGATAAATAGATTTGGATTTAAAATGAGCTCCTACTGCAGGAAAATACCATCATACCTGCCACTTGTCCGGAATTTCAGATGGGTAACGGGCCTCCCTTCCATATAGAAGGAAATATGGGGAATATTTGGTCGTAATTTGTTTCTTCGTGCGTAGTCCAAACACAGTGGGTCTAATATAGCTATCCCAGTTGCAAGGGTGGTCCTTGACCATTTTCTTTAACGCCCTGAAATTGGCAAAAAGAACGGTCATTCTCCATACACAATATGAGATGATTAGACAGACAGACAGGTTATCCCGCCGTTTAACGTTCAGGGCGCACCTGCCACTATTGAGTCCACGCCGTACTGCCTGCCCGAAGGTCTGCAGTCAGGCGGCATCAGACTCACTCACTGTGGATCTTCGGTGGCTTTCCCCTGCCGTTCTGGGGCTTCAGGGGTCCACCTGAAAATCACATGAGACACCGACCACCAGCCCCGAGGGTTGAATTTGCAGAAGGTTTGGCGGAGCCTGACTAACATTCTCCATGAAGCCCTGCGCACTGCCATAGATGGGTTTTGACTACAGTTCAAAACCCACCCTCCAAAGTTCACCAGGGTGGTTTGGACTATGGTCCGCCCGAGCTAGGTCCGGTGTTGGGACAGGAAGTTCTTACTCTGCTGAGGAAAGGGGCCTTGGAGCGTGTCTCCCCAGACAGAGACGCCGGGTTCTACAGCCGGTACTTCATAGTCCCCAAGGAGGACGGGAGGCCTGTGCCCTATTCTAGATCTCGCGGGTTCCTCAGGTTCCACGATGCTCACCATCCCCACCATCGTGGCGCTACAGCCAATCCGAGGATTGGTTCGTCATGATAGATCTAAGGGGCGCCCTATTTCCACGTCTCCATCCGTCCTTCTCACAGGAAGTTCCTGAGGTTCGCCTTCGGGGGTGTGGCTTACCAGTATCGGGTTCTTCCATTCGGCCTAGCACTCTCTCCTCGCACTTTCTCCAAGTGTATGGTTGCAGCACTGGTCGCTTTGAGGCTCCAGGGCATCCGAGCACTCAACTATATCGACGACTGGCTTATCCTGGCTCAGTCTCGAGAGTTGGCGGTTCGACATCGAGATGTCGTTCTCGCTCATCTTCAACGCTTGGGGCTGAGGCTCAACGTGAAGAAAAGTTACGCACAAATGTCTTCGCGTGCCCTATCAGAATGGAAAAAGCCTTGGTTCTTGTCCCAAGGACAAGTTAGGAGCATCTTGTCGCCGCGTGTAATCGTTTCGACAGGCGTTTCCCTCACAGGGTGGGGCGGTCATGGGCTGACCGCTTCGGCGCAGGGGTTTGGCAGGAGCATCACTTCGTCATGGCACATCAATTGCCTTGAGATGCTGGCCGTGTTCGGGCTCTGAGGAGCTTCCTGCCCAAACTCCAGGGTCACTACGTTCTTGTCAGGTCCGACAATCCGGCAGTGGTGGCCTATCTGAATCACCAGGGGATTGGGCATCAGAATCCTCCTGTGGTCCCGGCAGAGACTACTGTTTCTCAGGCGAGGTTTATCCGGGACATCAGAATCAGGGAGCAGACTTGCTGTCGAGACAGGGGCTGAGGCCCAGGAATGGAGACTCCACCCGAGGTGGTGGAGTCATTGTCTCGAGGTTGGGGCTCATAGATGTGGATCTGTTGCGTCTCAAGAGACTACGCACTGTCCTCTATGGTTTCCCTGGCGCCCTGGCCCCACTAGGGCTGGATGCCATGGTACATTAGCGTGGCGAGGCTACGCTCTGTGCGCATTTCCCCAGTCGCTTTGCTCCGGGGATCCTGGAGAGGGTCAGTCAGGGCCGGTATCCAACTACTTCTAGTAGCGCCGTTCTGGCCAACCAGAAGGTCCGCCATGGCAGGTCCCTCTGAGGAGAGACCTGCTGTCCCAGGCAGGGGCCGGGTTCTTCACCCTTGCCCTGCCCTGTGGCAGCTGTGGGTCTGGACCTTGAGGGGGCACAGTACCTAGAGGCGGGCCTAATGGCAGGAAGCAGTCGAGACACTCCTTAGCTCCAGGGCCCGTCCACATGGAGGATGTGCGGCATAAAATGGAATGTTTTCTCCACATGGTGCACAGAACGCATGATGGACCCAGTTACCTGCCGGTGGTTCAGGTGCTGGAGTTTCTGCAGGACTGCTTCTGTGCAGGCCTTTCCCCATCCACCCTCAAGGTTTACGTGGCAGCCATCTGAACTTTCCACGCTCCTTCTAGGGATGGGTCTCTGGGGAGGCCTCCACTGAGTCGTCATCGATTCCTCCGTGGGACCCGGAGGATGAGACCTGTAACTCACCCCAGAGTTCCCACCTGGGACCTGGCAGTGATTCTTGAAGCATTGGCTGAGGCCCCTTTGAACCCATGGAGTAGGCTGAGGCCAAGTACCTGACCCTGAAGATGCCCTTTCTCCTCGCTATCACCTCTCTGAGGGAGGGTGGGGACCTCCAAGCTCTTACGATTACTCCTCGATGCCTGGAGTTTGCCCCAGGAGACATGAGGGTCATCCTGCATCCCTTTCCGGGATACATTCACCTTAGGAGGTGCAGTCCAACAGGATGGGGCCCATGGTACTGCAGGTGTTTTATCCTCCACCTCATGTGACGGCCGAAGGACGGGAGACTTCATTTGCTCTGCCCTGTCAGAGCACTGAGTATTACACTCTGAGGTCCTCCGGTGGAGGAAGGCAGACCAGTGGCTGGTGTATTTCGATTCCCCAAGGCTGGGCTCCCAGCTTCCAAACATACAATCAGCAACTGGATTGTTCAGACTATTCCCTGGCCTATCAGGTGCGCAATTGCCTTCACCTATGGCTGTAAGGGCTCACTCCATGAGAGGCATGTCAGCCTCCACGGCTCTCCTCTCTGGAGCATCTCTCCAGGAGGTTTGTGATGCAGCTGGCTGTGCCACTCCTCACACTTCATCCGGTTCTATAGTCTGGACCTTCCCTCTGCACCCGGCACCCGAGTGCTGTCCTCCACAGGTTGCCTGCACACTAGGGCAGGCGGGGTTCGGGTTGCGGCATAGTGGGTATTTCATTCCCTTAGTGTGCGTCACCAACACAGTTCGAGTTCCCCTCGAGGAGCGTCTCGGATTACGTAGTGTCGTTCCCCTTTCCCGAGAGGGTAGCGAGACACTGCGTCGTTCGCCGCCTCTCCCGCCTGGAGTGCCTTGCTTCATGTGCCGGCGTTAGCTTATATCGCCTACTGGTTACGCCGTCACATGCTACTGTTCTCACTAAGCCGATAGGATTGGAGTAGTTTTCATTACGCATTCAGCCCTGCCACGCCTAAAGGCGTTCCCATAGATGTCGTCACCGACGCAATGTCTCATTCCTTTCTCGAGGGAACAAGGGTTACCCTACGTAACCCGAGGCGTTTCCACTGGACATTCCCTCCTTGCAGGCTCAAAAACTGCATTCATGAATATAGCAGCTTCCCTCTTGCACACAAGCAGAATGAACCGTTAATAGTTTGCGCTTTACGGCTCCACGTCTGCTTCTGCGCCCGTGCTGTGACACCCGGCCCAAATTTTCCTTTTAGAATGGCCTTGTGTTCATCCACTAACTGGGCTAACAGTAAACACTGTTCCTCTGTCCAGTTAGGCTTTTACGCCCTTCTTAGTTTTGATTCCATGTTTGATCCATTAAAACCAACATTCAAACCACCACTTAAATAGAAACACCAGCAATCAGTGTAATTGGAAAGAGAGGGACAATTTTTATCATTTTAAGCCAATCAAATACCTTATAGGAAATTAACAGCATGGTAAATAAAAACAGGATTTATATACACATAATGTGTGTGTGGGAGAGAGAACGGTCAAATAGGAAATATTGCATGCAATTTCCAGAGTGAAGGCTTAGAATTGAACCTATACTTAAAATCACTCTTTTTTCCTTCTTGGACAACCAACCAATCACAGTCTTCAAAGATTGTGTCATACATAGCAACGGGTCAACCCGCCTCCTCACTAAGATGAAAGTTTTTGTCTTTTCCTTGCTCAGAGTTGCTCTCAGATCAGTCCCTGATCGTTCTTAAACTAAGACTCCTAGGTAAATGTTTTTAAACTAAATTAAACTAAGAGTTTTCTGAGAGGATTCTTAGAATCTTTATGAATACTGGGCCCTGGGTTTATTTGATCTCAGCTCTCTGAAACCGAAAACCCAGAGTTTTCACTAAACCTGCTTTCTGAAACAGGGCCGTGGCATCAAAAATGTTTTTTGTGAACAGAGCAGTGGATCACAACACAAGCAGCCACAAACTTCTTTGTGTTGGATTCATTTTCACACCAAGAATTTATCACAAAAATGTATGCCGATACTTTTATGGATGGTCCACCAGTCAATGAGTAGCATGAATCTGAGTAGTGTTTTTTTACTTAGGAGATGAGCTCACTGTAGTCCTTTGCATAGACCTCCATAGTAAGAGGAAATGAGTAGTA
>JALXJV020000007.1:30879013-30901211 GCA_024633595.2 Lepomis macrochirus | reverse complement strand
GGTTAAAAACATGCAAAGGTTACAGCTTTGTTGTTGACCATGTAACTTTACTGTATTATCTAGTTAACTTTACACTGGGTTTAAAAATCAACAGGGTTTGTTGACTTACAGTTTATAAGTTGTCATTAATTGTAGACGCATTGTACATTAGGCTACATGGTTGTGCTCTGTAAGTTAAAAACAGGCTACAGGTTTATTTATGCAACGTCAAAGTTTTATTTAGTTAACGTTACACTGGGTTTAAGAGTCTGGGGAGTGTTTTGACTTACAGTATTTAATAAGCCGTCAATAATTGCATTGTACATTACATGGTTGTGCTCTGTAAATGAACAACAGGTTACAGTTACAGAATTCCTTATAGCTATGCAGTTTCATTAGCAACCTGGATTGAACGCAGCGGATGATACAACATTAGTAATAACCACAAGAGTCTTGAGACTTGACTTGGACTCTACCTCAAAGACTTGTGAGCATCTGTGGTGCAAACACATCAACAGAGACTTGATTCAAACCCAGCTGTAATTCTGATTCTTAAATTCATTTGGAACCCCATTGGGTACCACTATGGCATCTATGCACATGCTAAGGTAAGATGTGTTCTGTGATAGAGCGTTTTTTTCTGTAAGGGTGTGATGTGATGTTAATGTCAAACAATCTTTGCATAACAATGGATTTGTTAAGACAACCTGTGTACAGCTATTTTATTGGCTACTACAGAATCATAGGTGCGTGAACACACTCCTGGGAATTACCCACATCTTGGTTTGGGGTACTTGGAATTAGCTATAATTGTATAGCATAAGTTTCTAACAGGGCCGTGGTCGATTTTGTAGCCATGTGTGTGCATGCAGTCCCAGGCCCTTGCCTGGGTCTGGCATGGCGTTGGAGAGTGGGAAAGGTTTAAATTTTGAAACTTACAAAGCGTTCCACGCAGGCGTGTAAGGCAAAGTAGTAAAGTAGTTCAAATACGTGTAGTGTAGTGTAGTGTAGTGTAGTGTAGTGTTTGGCTACCTGTTTCTTTCTTCTTCCTCCCCCTCACTAACGTCTGCATGTTTTACGAACCTCCAGTGAAAAGTCCAGGGGAGGAGGAGGTTAGTGACAATAAAGATGATTCCACCTGTGACCCACGTCCCTAACACAGAGGATGTATTTTTTGCAATTCTCCATTCCCTGCAGACAAATTCCATCATACATAGTGTCTTAGACATCCAATGAAACAGAGAGGCAGGCACTTTATGAGTGGACACCCCACCCTCCAAGACAACAAGGCTATTTGACCACTATTGTTGTGTGATCAAATGTGATTATGAGAATTGGCATTTTCAGAAATAAGTAGTAAGCAGAATGTGCAGTGGGCATTTAGAGGTGATTCATTGTCCACTTTCATACAAGAGTAAAACACAATAAACTCCTGTAAATCAACAATATGCAAATATAGTAAGTGGTTCGTTTTCCAAAAAACACTTTATAATGAGCTCACAGGACCAAATTTATGATGGTCTACATTAAAATCCTTTCACTTTATCTGCATGTACAACTGCTGATGACAAGCAACCAAAGCACTGCACTGCCCTCTAGATGCATTCTGGGAAGGTGAGCTTTAAGTTGAATTATACAAGTAGAAAATCTTGCATGTGCTTCCATCTACAGACTTCAACAAGTACTGCTCCCAATCTATAAAGTAGAGCACTTTATAACACATTACAGTCTGACGCTACATCATATTTATTTCAGTGTTGGGATTTGAATGAAGTCAGCTGTCTCAGAAGAAGGATCAACATGGTGTTGCAGCTAAAATACAGACACACTAATAAACTCCAAAATTATAAATAAGGCTGTGATTCATCTACCACCGAGAGAAACTCTGCATATGTAAATGAAATAATACTAATAATGACATTAAAAGACACATGATTTGGCCCATATCTCTTTTTTAAGGTAACCTGCAGCCAAATTGTGGAGTTTATTTTCAAAATAATTCACTTGCCATACTGCAGTAGTGGTTCAGTGAACTGCCACCCTCCTTGTTTGCTTTTCGATGTAGAATGCACTTCATTCAAAGCTTTAAGAAGATGGAATCATATCATGCTGAAAAAAACATGCAGAGAAAGAAATGCTCTATTTTTAAAAACAGTCTCTCTCTCCTCTCTGAAGAAAATTTCAGCGTCTTAAACCATGTCAGAAAACGTTGTTGTCTCTTTCAGATGTGGAAAGGTATTTGTAAGAGCTTGTATCACTGTGGTTATTATAGTAGTAGCTGGAGTTACGGCACAGTGTTACACACCAATACAAAAACCATTTTGTGAGACTCATCTGTATCTCTCCTATAAATTGTAAGGTAAGCAAAGCTCCAGATGAATGACCAAATGAAAATATCAGATTTATGTCATATAAGATATTGGAATTGTTTAATTGCATTTCTTACAATTATGGAAATAGCCCAGTGATGAATGTGTTATAAGACAAGTCTTTGATTGTGTATATATGTAGAGAATTCTGTTCTTAACCCGACTCCCCACTGAGCAAAATTAAGTCAACATACACAATGTCACAGCTATTAAATATCATTCAGTTCAACTCAGTTGCTGTGTAATACAATGCTAAGTGTGTTGTAAGTGGAATGTTAGTTAATGTTGCTAATATGCAGCAACAAATGAGCTTCTATACAATAGTGTGTATACTACAGCACATAACAAATAATATATATATATATATATATATATATATATATATATATATATATATATATATATATATATATATATATATATATATATTAACTAGAAATATTAACTTTGATTATTGTGTATTATTCATTTTATTTTATTATTAACTAATAAAGAAGTTATTAAGACTTCCATCATGTTGTGTAGTCAAAATCAAATTATTTTTTCTGCTACTGACCAATTAGAAAACAAAACAGGTACTTACAATGGCCATCACACTCCCACAATAATTTTGATTTTGAATGATTTAAATGAAAAGAACCAGAGCTGTTATAATGTGTATTGCGGAGAAGGGAATTGCAGCTCTACTGTGGCAATAGGTTTTTGTATTGTCGTGTATCACTATGTACCCGGGTGGCCACAGTGATTCACACAATTACAAAAACCTTTCAAGAGTCATAGGTCTCTTTACTGTAAATGAAAGGTGTGTGTAAACAACACATGCTGTGGCTTTATTAATATACAGTCAACCCAAATGAACTAAAGTGCTGGATATGTAGTACTTTAAAGACTAAAGAAATAAATGGTAAGTGTTTTTATTTCACTGATACCGCACGATCAAGAATAGCAGTATTACTGTAGTCACCCAACCTCTGGATGATATGCCTGAAAAAAATGTTTTTTATGAAATATGTATCCTCCTGTTAGAGATCCTAATCATGTTTTCTGCTACTGTAGTTTTGCACAAAGTATATAAATAACTGTATTCATATGTATTTGTTATATTCTTGTGATGGTCAATCATTAGGAATTAAGGAATGTATACCAAAATACCTCATGATAAACTAAAATGAAAAACTCTGTAGATCAAGAGTCTTGTCATGTGCCATCATCCAGGGTGGAGTTTTTGAATGGGATTCTATCACAGTGCAGTATAACAGCCACAGTGATACATCCTGTCACAAAAACATCTTTCCACTGAGAAGGAAATGTGGTGAGGATACAGAAAACAAGTAAGTGAAATATGTGTCCAAGACAACTTTCTCATGAAAAGTAAAGTTGTTTAACCACATATTCACCATCTTAGTTTAGCATGTTAGCATGCAAACATTTGCTAATTAACACTAAAGACAAAGAATAGCTACAGCTGATGGGAAAGTCATTTGTTTTATAGGAAAAGCTGAGTATCGCCAAAGTAATTTGGATTTATCCTCTATGCTCCATTTGTGAATATGTGTGGCGAGCATTCTGGAGCAAATGGCTGCCATGCATCACCCAGTTTCTACACATTGTTGGTGGTTGAGACAAGCCATGACTGATTGATATAACTTCCCAAAATCAACTGAAAAAAGGTGATATTCAATGGAATAGTAGAGGATAACTTGCATTTGTGCGGAATTGCATATTTCAGTTTTACCCTAAAATCCTTGCTTTGTGTCAGAAAAGATACTATTCACACACAAAAACACAAAAAATATTTGTGACTACTTCCAGTTAGTTTGATGTCAAGTTATCTATGCTTATTTATTTGGGGGTATAAAAACATTGTATCTCCAGTGGATGCCATTTATCTATGGTTTTGCTGCCCAATGTATATCAATAACAATGTTTGTGTGTGTTTGTTTTATTGTATCATTATCAGAATTGTGAAGCCCCTTGCAGGAATGTTATGGCATTACCAAATGAAAAATAATCATCTTTTTTTTAAAGGAATTCATCAGGATACTTTTGTGTTGCCGATTCCTTTTACATGATTGGATCTGAACATTACTCATTAGACTAATATCAAAAAAATAGCTAAAGTGTGTGTCTTGACAGCCAGTATGCAGTGTGGAGTTTTTGTATGGAGTTATATTACAGTGCAGCATATAGCGGCGGCCACAGTGATGCATCCTATGACAAAAACCTCCTTCCACTGAGAAGAAAATGCTGTGTACAGAGCTAATATAGTAGGTGAGACTTCTTTCTGCTGCCTGAATGTGTCCAACAAAACTCCTCAAAAGAAAAGCAGTGATATTTCAATACTGACAACAAGTTGTTCTTACACAAAGAATTATGTTAGAACATCATTAGCTTAATTTGAGTGTTCTTTAATGATTTCATAGTTTTACTGTAATAAGAAACAGAGGATCGTGGAAAAAATGTGATTATCAAAAAACTAAACAGCAATAATTTGGTAATAGGTACACATTTTGATGTCACCTTCTTAGTTTAGCATGTTAGCATGCAAACATTTGCTAATTAACACTTTACACAAAGTACAGCTACAGCTGACAGGAATATCATTAGTTTTACAGGAATGTAATCATAAACCAAATCAGTGGACAAATTAAAACTATGACCCACTACTGGCATTACAGGAAAATCTGGGGATCATCAAAGTCATTTGGATCACCACAGATATCTGTACCACATTTTATTGTAATCCGTCAAATATTTGTCAGGTTATTTCACTAAAATTAAAAAAATGTTAAAGTTGTTTTTAGGAATGTATGCAAACCTCCTGAATAAATAAATAATAAAATGAAACATTTGAAATGCTGATTCTTTTCACATGATTTGATCTTATCATGACTAACTTAAATAAAAAACTCTGTAGATGAAGAGTCTTGTCATGTGCCATCATGCAGGGTTGAGTTTTTGTATGGGATTCTATCACAGTGCAGAATAACGGCCAAAGTAATACATCCTGTGACAAAAACATCTTTCCACTTAAAGGAAATGTGGTGAGGATACAAAAAACAGTCGTTAGTAGTAGTAGTTGAAATATGTATCCAACACAACTTTCTCATGAAAAGCAAAGATGTTTAACCACATGTTCACCATCTTACTTTAATGTGTCAGCATGCAAACATTAGCTAATTAACACTAAACACAAAGTGCAGCTACAGCTTATGAGAAAGTCAGTTTTATAGGTCCTTTTAGTGTTGGAGTACTTTCGAGACCGGTCTTAAGATCACTTTTGATGGTCTTAGTCTTGTCTCGGTCTCGAACATTGAGGACTCAGGATTTTATTTCAAGACCAGTCAAGACCATATCTTTGGAATATCACTAAATTGCTTTTGCATTGTCTGATTTATTTGTTAAAATCCTAACATTGATCAGATGTAAAACTTATCGCTACAAATACAACCAATACCCCTAATTAAAAATGTGTTGTTATCATCAAAAACGGTCACCCCTCCCCGCGATGGTAAACATGAAAAAGGAGTGTTAAATAAAGATGTTTACATTAATTTCCGCTCTTAGTGTTTGTATGTGGTTGTTTTAAAGGGATTGTGGATATTTCAGATCAATTTGAGAAGTACCTATTATCTCGATCCTAATTTTATTTTGTGTCACGTAGGGAACCATGTGAGAAACTTCTCTTGTTCTTAACTCGCCCTCCCTCGGTCTTGTTTTCAACTTGGTCTCAGCCCCTGAAAAATCCTGGTCTTGTCTCAGTCTCGATAAACTCTGGTCTTGGTCTTGACTTCCTGTCAGTTTGGGCAGTCTTGACTACAACACTAGGTACTCGCTCATAACCAATGTGCTGGGCAAAGTAAAACGCTGACCTGTTGCTTAGGAAAAGTTGAGGATGCCTAAGTCATTTGGATTTATCCTCTGTGAAGTATGTGTAGTGAACGTTCAGGAGCAAATTATTGCCGTGCATCACCCAGATGGGTGCTACACATTGGTGCTTGAGGGGTTGGTGATGGATAAGACATCTGCCTTTGGTGTGAGAGACCCGGGTTCAATCCCCCACTGTGACCACCATTGTGTCCCTGAGCAAGACACTTAACCCCTCATTGCTCCAGAGGCATGCGACTTCTGACATGTATAGCAATTGTAAGTCGCTTTGGATAAAAGCGTCAGCTAAATGAATAAATATAAATGTAATTCTTGAGATAAGCCATGAGTGGTTGATGTAATGTGCCAAAATCACCATGAAAATTGAGATTTAATGGAATAGTGGAGGATAACTAGCATTTAGGTGGAATTGTATTTTTTCAGTTTTCCCGGGGAAAAAACGGAAAAATCATAACTCCTTTGTTTGTATCTGCAAAGATTAAATATTTCACATAAAGAAACACAAAAACATATTTGTGACTACTTCCAGTAAATTTGAATTTCAAGCTATTTATGTTTTAAAAGTGTGTTAGGGGTCAAGAATAAGGATCCACTATGTAATTATCCCAAAAAAAATATGATGGCTGCTAACTAACACACTAACACAGTGTTAACCTAAAGGGGACAGTCCCTCTCTGGTCACTGAACCTTTGGAAGACATGCCTGAAAAAATATACTGGGTATGAAATATGTATCCTCCTGTCAGAGCCTGTTGATCTTGTTTTAGGCTGCGTGTGGTTTTGTTTCAGTATGCAGTTTAGGTGGATGCCATTTATCCATTGTTTTGCTGCATAATGTACAGGTGCTGGTCATATAATTAGAATATCATCAAAAAAGTTGATTTATTTCAGTAATTCCATTCAAAAAGTAAAACTTGGATATTATATTCATTCAATACACATAGACTGATATATTTCAAAATGTTTATTTCATTTAATTGTGATGATTAAAACAGACAATTAATGAAAATCCCAAATTCAGTATCTCCGAAAATGAGAATATTACTTAAGACCAATACAAAAAAGGATTTTTTAGAAATGTTGGCCAACTAAAAGTATGAACATGAAAAGTATGAGCATGTACAGCACTCAATACTTAGTTGGGGCTCCTTTTGCCTGAATTAATGCAGCAATGCGGCGTGGCATGGAGTCGATCAGTCTGTGGCACTGCTCAGGTGTTATGAGAGCCCAGGTTGCTCTGATCTTCAGCTCTTCTGCATTGTTAAACCAAGTACTGGTAGCTTTGGCACTGTGTGCAGGTGCCAAGTCCAGTTGGAAAATGAAATCTGCATCTCCATAAAGTTGGTCAGCAGCAGGAAGCATGAAGTGCTCTAAAACTTCCTGGTAGACGGCTGCGTTGACCTTGGAACTCAGAAAACACAGTGGACCAACACCAGCAGATGACATGGCACCCCAAACCATCACTGACTGTGGAAACTTTACACTGGACTTCAAGCAATGTGGATTCTGTGCCTCTCCTCTCTTCCTCCAGACTCTGGGACCTGGATTTCCAAAGGAAATGCAAAATTTACTTTCATCAGAGAACATAACTTTGGACCACTCAGCAGTAGTCCAGTCCTTTTTGTTTTTAGCCCAGGCGAGACACTTCTGACGCTGTGTCGTGTTCAAGAGTGGCTTGGCACAAGGAATGCGACAGCTGAAACCCAGGTCTTGCATACGTCTGTGCGTGGTGGTTCTTGAAGCACTGACTCCAGCTGCAGTCCACTCTTTGTTAATCTCCCCCACATTTTTGAATGGGTTATGTTTCACAATCCTCTCCAGGGTGCGGTTATCCCTATTGCTTGTACACTTTTTTCTACCACATCTTTTCCTTCCCTTCGCCTCTCTATTAATGTGCTTGGACACAGAGTTCTGTGAACAGCCAGCCTCTTTAGCAATGACCTTTTGTGTCTTGCCCTCCTTGAGCAAGATGTCAATGGTGTCTTTTGGACAGCTGTCAAGTCAGCAGTCTTCCCCATGACTGTGTAGCCTACAGAACTAGACTGAGAGACAATTTAAAGGCCTTTGCAGGTATTTTGAGTTAATTAGCTGATTAGAGTGTGGCACCAGGTGTCGTCAATATTGAACGTTTTCACAATATTCTAATTTTCTTAGATCCTGATTTTGGGGTTTTCATGAGTTGTCAGTTATAATCATCAAAATTAAAAGGAATGAACACTTGAAATATATCAGTCTGTGTGGAATGAATGTATACATTATACAAGTTTCACGTTTTGAATGGAATTACTAAAATAAATCAACTTTTTGATGATATTCTAATTATATGACCAGCACCTGTATATCACTAACAATATTTGTGTATGTTTGTTTTATTGTTTCACAAAAATAATTGTGCCCTTTTCAGTGTTATGGCATGACCAAATGAAGAATAAATAATAATTTTTAAAAAAAAGCAATTATCAGGGAACGTTTCAGGCAGATTTCAATCGTCATAGTGAAACACTGCATGTTTTGTTTGCACTGTATGATGTATGAAAAAATGAATGAAATGAACGTTTGTGCTGCTGATTCCTTTCACATGAAAATTGCCTTTACAGCCAGTGTGTAGGGTGGGAGTTTTTGTACGGAGTTACATCACAGTGCAGTAACTAGCAGCGGCCACAGTGATACAGCCTGTGACAAAAACCTCCTTCCACTGAGAAGAAAATGCTGTGTATGGCACTGATACAGAAACAAGTTAGTAGGTGTGACTACTTTCTGCTGCCTGTATGTTTCCCTCAAAACTCTTCCCAGGAAAACAGTATTGTTTAAATACTGACAGTAATATGTTCTTACAACAAGGTTTGTGTTAGAACATCATCAGCTTAATTTGAGTGTTGTTTAATGATTTTATTGTTTTACTGTAAAGGATACACAGAGGACAGAGAGGAAAAAATGTGATTATCAAAAAAACAAAACAGCAATAATTAGGTTTCAGTGGGTACCAATTTTGATAAAATGTAATAAAAGTGGAAAGGAACTCACCTTAACTCACCAAGGCTCATGCAAATACTCCTACAAAGTACAGTTACGGTTGAAGAGAATGGCATTAGTTTTAAAGAAGTGTCATCATAAACCTAATCATTGGACAAATTAAAATAATGACCTTCTGATGGCACCACAGGAAAATTTGGGGATCGCTAAAGTCATTCGGGGTGGCGCTGGTTAGCTCACTGTTAGAGCACGTTCCTCATATGCAAAGGCTGAGTCCTTTCCACTCCGACCTGTGTGTTGCTGCATGTCGTCCCCTTCTCTCTCCCAGTTTTCCTCTCTTTCAACTGTCCTATCTGAAATAAATGCACAACAAGTACACAAAAAATGTGTTATATTCAATTAAATATATGTAAAGTCATTTGGATTTATCCTCTGTGCACCATGGATATCTTGAGCCATTAAATAGTTGTTGAGATATTTCAGCCTGGACCTAAGTGGTGGACAGACTGTGATAAATGTGATTTTCAAAAACACAGAATAATTAATAGAGTTCAAAGGGTAAAATAAAAAATTAAATAAGTAGAACGCTGTTTCATGATTATTGCTGCCGAGTACATACAAAACCTGATGAACCGTATGAGGCAAAGGTTTTTGTATGAGTATGTGACACTGTGTATGGGGGGAGCCACAGTGATATATTGTAATACAAAAACCTGTGCTGAAGTGGACCACAAATTCACTGTGCCTTAAGAATACAAGATGTGCAGGTAGTTTCCCCAAATCAGTCTGAAGAAATGATATTTGATGGAATAGTGGAGAGTAAATTTAATTTATGTGGATTTTCTTTTCTTTAATTTTTCTGGTTTTACGATTGTAGTTGGCAACTGTTGGCATCTGTTTTTTCTCTCACTTCATATGAGAAGGGCGTCATCCAAGCATGGTTTTACTGCACAATGTATCAATAACAATATTTATATTCAATAAGTTCATAGCATAAGTTATCTCATTTCACGTTTCATTTAAAGTAGGTGGAGCCCATACTCCTGTATTTACAGTGATATATAACTAACAATCCCCACCATGAGCAAGCAAAAAAAAAAACTCCCTTGAGTGACAAGGGAACACAGCAGCACAATACAAGGGATGTAAAATATTAGTTATGGTACTGGTAATGATAAAAATATACTGTATGTGTTTGTTTTAGTTTTATAGTGTCATTATCATAATATTGTGTAGCCCTTTTCATGAATATGTATGACATGACTAAAATAAAAAAGATAAATAATTAAAAAGGCAGTCATCACAGAACGTTTGGGGTGCTGATACCTGTCACATGATTAGATCTTAACAATACTTGTCAAGCTAATATTAAATCACTACTGGAGTTTTTGTATGAAGACATATCACAGTGCTGTATAGCAACCACAATGATACATCATGTGAAGTTAAAAAAAAATTGACAATAATGTGTTCTTACAGTTCTTATAGTTTTATTAGGATACTGTGAGAAAAACACACCAATATGGGTGAAGTTAAACATTAAAAGCAGGAAAAGTGGAGTTTTACTGTAAAAATACCCAATTATAATATATACTCCTGCTAAGTAACAGTAGAAAATACTAACCTTGCACAATATCAGGTAAAGGTTTTGTATGAGCCTGTGACACTGTGTACGGGGGTGGTCACAATGATATCTGGTAATACAAAAACCTGTCTGAACTGAACTGAGGCACAAAGGCATTGTGCCTCATTAAAACAGAATGTATTTCAAACAACTTAGTAACCCCCCCCCCCAAAGCCACTTATCAACAACGACAATACATTTAACACAGTGAAAACCAAATATAAATAGAATGAAAATTATCCAATTACAGTTAGTTTGATGATAGCTTAATTAAACTATGTGAGTTAATGGTCACATATTAAGGATCCAATAAGCATATTATTTGCTACCCATAACTACCAAAAGTATACTTCTACTAACACACATAAACTCAAATACTTTTCTTAAATTAGAGATCCTTTCAAAAGAGAAATGAAAATGTTTGTACATTTCGGGCTTGTGGTTATCAACATCCTTTTTGGTTAGTATTTATGTAACACAGAGGAAACAATCTTCACCACAACAACAGGTGCTTCCTCATCCAGTAAACAAAGTGAAATGAGACTGAAAGCCAAATGCTCTGACAGAAGCGTTGATAATCCATGATAATATTACACAAAGGCAGGTCGGAAAAACTAGGTTTTATGTTTTATTTATAAACATAAAAATAATTAACTAAGCAAAAGAGAGTGTAACATGAAAAATGAATAACAGTACTTCATTTAACATCACAAAACATTCATTTAAAATTTTATTCTACCAGACCCTAAAGCTCGAAGGGTGGTTAGAAGCATTAGTGCAGGCTCCACATCCCAACCTATATTATATTATAACGACATTAAATGCTCCATTTAATAATGTAATGTCCAAATACTACAAGAAGGGAAGAAGTTAGCTTGTAAAATACACATATTTGGGACTGACCAACAAGTAGCCAATCTCAACCACAGACTGTATAAAAGAAGATATGAACACTGAGTTTTCAAGGTATGCTACAACTATGGATGCATCCTCAAAAACTCCCTAGAAACACCAGTCATAGTTACATACAAATGCACAAGGCTAGACACAAAAATAATTAGTTTAAAATTTAAAAAAAAAAACAGAATGAGATTTACAGAATTTGCTCAAATGATTATCTTTATATTCAAGCATCATTTAGCTGATGCTTTTATCCAAAATGTTTGCATGCCTCTGGAGCAACTAGGGGTTAAGTGTCTTGCTCAGGGACACACTGGTGCATCACAGTGGGGAACTGAACCCAGCTCTTTCATACCAAAGGTCTTATCCACTGTCCCATCACAACCCCACATCAAAGGTATCAAAAAACGTTGACACACACTCACTATACTTGAACAAAAGCAACAGCAGGCCTAAGTAGCCTATCATTTAAAAATCCAGAAAGAACTCCAAAACAAAAAACAATTTATTACAATGTTCACTCACTGGTGTCTGTAAAGCAAACAGTACAAAAATGAACACATCTATATTCAAATAATTTCTAGAAGATATATTTTAATTTTTTTATAACCTGTGCTCTCACAGTAAGCCAGGCACTATATGAGCTGTAACCTTATTCGCTCTGATCCATCTGATCTGATGGATCCAAGCAAGTACACAGGCAGAGTGTAGCTCCCTGTCTGAAAAGGCATTGATATGTGGATTCTGCTGCTTGCTATATTATAATTTTTAAAGCGGTGGTATTATGCTTTTTGTTTTTTCCCTCTCCTTTTCTGAGTTGTACATCTTTTTTTTGTGCATTTAACAGGTTTGCAAAGTGAAAAAGCCCAAAGTCCAGCCCAAAGGGAGTTCCCATCTCCCACAGAAAGCTGTGCTTTCCTGCAGAACCGCTTAAAAACAGCTCGTTTGTAGTCCAACCCAGAGCCCTTTAAAAGACAGAGTCGCGTCATCTCCGTTCACTCCAATGGACCAATTTTTTACAGCAATGGCGGATCATGGAGCGTCTGAATAGTTCCCGGAAGTTAGCAGCAAATGCTAACAACGCAGCGGAGCTGCAATAGAAAATGCTATTTGGGACCGTACGTTTATAAGGTAAGAGCGTGTCAAAAATGTGATTATAAATTATTGGCACAAGTGAATCAAGTTAACATGTGCATTAAAGCATGCTAGTGGATTTCTCCACAAAATTAGAAGATTTTTGGGACTTTAACGGTTAACAAATTAACGAACAAATTATGACAATGGGTAAAGTCAGCAATATACTAGATAATATTAAACGGAGACAGCTTATTAATGTAGCCTACTTTAAAATACGTTTGGTAATATCACTTCAAAACGTATTTTGTGGGGTGGGGGTGGTATTTAATCTTAGTTAAATACATTAGTGGCACTGTGTATGAATAACAGACTTCATAGCTAGCCTATTTATTTATTTATGTATTTATTTATTTTTTTTGGAGGAGGAGGAGGTACAAGGGACCAGAGATTGAAACGGGTAATGTTAAAAGGAAAGCTTAATTAGGTTTACATTTTGAGAAATAAATGAAAAAACTATTATAAAAGCAATCTTAATAGTAAACATTTATTACAGTAGGGCATTAAGCTCTGCATGGTGGAGGAGCAGTGATGTTGAAATCATTGTAAGTGCCTATTTTAATATACAATATATAAGGAATCTTACTGGTTGTTGGTAGGTGGAGGAGCACTGTTTGGGTGGTTGCTGGATGTTGACTGGCTGCTGGTAGGTGGATAAACAGTATTTTGGCTGGCTGCTGGTAGGTGGAGGAGTAGTGGTGTTGGCTGGTTGCTGGATGTTGGCTGGCCGCAGCCTGTTGAAAAACGATGGGCCAGATAATGTTTTAACTCACTTAAATTAGCTTTGTTAAACGTTAGGTCTTTGGCAGGAAAAACATTTTTAATCAATGATTTTATAATAACTCATAATCTTAATTTCATGTTTTTAACTGAAACTTGGTTGGACCAAGATAACAGTGCAGCTGTCCTTATCGAGTCGACCCTCCCAACTTCAGTTTTATGAGTGAAGCCAGAGTGCATAAGAGAGGAGGTGGAGTTGCCATTTTGTTTAATGACTCTCTCCAATGCAAAAAAGATGTCTTATGGGAATTTTGCTTCTTTTGAATATGTGGCTCTTCAGCTGAACTCCCCTTCTAGAGCTATTTTTCTAAATATCTACAGCCCCCCTAAATACTGTGCAAACTTTTTGATGACTTTGGTGAACTGCTGTCTATAATCTGTGTTGACTTTGACTGTGTGGTTATTGTTGGTGATTTTAACATCCATGTTGACAACCCCCTGGACAGAGGGACTAAAGAACTGTTCTGTCTTCTTGATAATTATGGACTGACTCAACATGTGACGGAGCCCACGCACAATAAGGGACACACTTTGGACTTGGTCATCTCCAAGGGTCTGGACATTCCCAAGGTTGTGGTGACTGATGTTGCTCTCTCTGATCATTCCTGTGTTTTCTTTGAGAGTGCTATCTGTGCGCACACAAATGTTAAAACAGAAGTAATCACAAAACGGCATATCACTGAAAACACTAGTGAAAAAATTTATTGAGGCTTTCTCCCTGACACCTGCCCTCCACAGGTCTCAGTCAATGAGCTTGTGGATAATTTCAGTTCTAAAATTACAAATGTTATTGATGCCATTGCACCAGCCAAGGTGAAGGTGGTCTCTGGTAAGAGAAGATCTCCATGGAGAAATGCCACGCTGGTTAGAACTCAAAAGAGAGTGTCGAAAAGCTGAACGCAGGTGGCGGAAAGCAAATCTCCAGGTTCATTATGACATCTATAAAGAGAGACTTCGCATTTATAATTTAGAGCTGAGAAATGCAAGGCGGTCCTTCTTCTCTGACATCATCACCAAAAATACTAATAATGCACGTGCCCTGTTTGCTACTGTCGACAGGCTAACCAACCCTCCTGTGTCTGTAGCCTCTGACCTTCAATCCACCAGGGCCTGCAATGAATTTGCTTCCTTCTTCGCACAGGATATGTCCTGTCCCTGTGTCCACTTAAAAACAATTCATATAGCATGAGACAATTTGATTCTATTAACCATAAAAATCTGGAGGACATAATACAACATCTGAAATCCTCCTCATGCTGCCTTGATATTCTGCCAACAGGTTTTTTCAAAAAAGGTGTCTAAATGCATGGCCTCAGATTTACTACAAATTGTCAACATGTCTCTCCTCTCAGGTTTTTTCCCACAGGCCCTGAAAACTGCAGTCATTAAGCCACTCTTGAAAAAAGAGCAATCTAGACAGTTCACTAATGAGCAATTACAGGCCCATATCAAATCTCCCATTTTTAAGCAAAATAATTGAAAAGGCTGTTTTTCAACAGCTTAGTGCTTTCATGGCACTAAATAACTGGTTTGATGTCTTCCAGTCAGGTTTTCGACCACACCACAGCACTGAGACAGCTCTAGTTAAGGTCTTCAATGACATCCATTTAAACACTGACAGTGGCAGAATTTCAGTCTTAGTATTATTGGATCTCAGTGCTGCATTTGACACGGTAGACCACAACATATTACTAGACAGACTTGAAAACTGGGTTGGACTTTCTGGCACAGTACTAAACTGGTTTGAATCCTACTTAAAGGACAGGGACTACTTTGTGTCTATAGGTAACTACACATCTGAGCTGACAAAAATGACATGTGGAGTTCCCCAAGGCTCCATTCTAGGACCTCTTTTGTTTAACATTTACATGCTTCCACTGGCTCAGATTATGAAAAACAACAAAATATGTTACCATAATTATGCCGATGACACACAGATCTACATAACCATTTCACCAGGAGACTATGATCCCATACAGGCGCTGAGTAACTGTATTGAGCAGGTCAACGACTGGATGTGCCAGAATTTTCTCCAGTTAAACAAAGATAAGACTGAAGTTATTGTTTTTGGAGCCAAGGAGGAATGATTGAAAGTCAGTGCTCGACTTCAATCTGTAATGTTAAGAACCACGGATCAAGCTAGAAATCTTGGTGTAGTCATGGACTCAGACCTGAATTTCTGGAGCCATATTAAGACAATTACAAAGTCAGCCTACTATCACCTGAAGAATATATCAAGGATAAGAGGCCTTATGTCTCAGCAGGACCTGGAAAAGCTTATCCATGCATTTATCTTCAGTCGACTTGACTACTGTAACAGTGTCCTTACAGGGCTCCCTAAGAAATCCATCAGACAGCTGCAGCTGATTCAGAACGCTGCTGCTCGGAGTCCCTCACTAAGACCAAAAGGTGGATCACATCACTCCAGTTCTGAGGTCTTTACATTGGCTACCTGTATGTCAAAGAATTGATTTCAAAATCCTGCTGTTAGTTTACAAAGCACTAAATGGATTAGGACCAAAATATATTTCTGATCTTCTGCTTCGTTATGAACCATCCAGACCTCTCAGGTCGGTCTGGGGCAGGTCTGCTTTCTGTCCCCAGAGTCAAAACTAAACAAGGAGAAGCAGCGTTCAGTTATTATGCTCCGTATATTTGGAACAAACTCCCAGAAACCTGCAGGTCTGCTGAAACAGTCAGTTCTTTTAAATCGAGACTGAAGACCTTTCTTTTTACCACTGCTTTTAATTAAATATTTAAGATTTTTCTTTTTATTGATAACTTACACTGCACTGTATATTTTACTGTCCTGTTTTCTTTTTCTTTGTTTTTAGCTTTTAACCCTGATTGTAATTATATTTTATGTTGCCTTCAAATGTTTTATTGTTTTCCCTGTTGCTTTTATGTTTTGTGTAAAGCACTTTGAATTGCCTTGTCGTTGAAATGTGCTATACAAATAAACTTGCCTTGCCTTGCCTTGCTGGTAAGTGGATAAACAGTATTTTGGCTGGCTGCTGGTAGGTGGAGGAGTAGTGGTGTTGGCTGGATGTTGGTTGGTTATTGGTAGTTGGAGGAATAGTGTTGTTGGCTGGGTGCTGGATGTTGGCTGGTAGGTGGAGGAGCAGTGTTTTGGCTGGTTGATGGATGTTGGCTGGCTGCTGGTAGTTGGAGGAGTAGTGGTGTTGGCTGGGTGCTGGATGTTGTATGGTTATTGGTAGTTGGAGGAATAGTGTTGTTGGCTGGGTGCTGCGTGTTGGCTGGTAGGTGGAGGAGCAGTGGTGTTGGCTGGATGTTGGTTGGTTATTGGTAGTTGGAGGAATAGTGTTGTTGGCTGGGTGCTGGATGTTGGCTGGTAGGTGGAGGAGCAGTGTTTTGGCTGGTTGATGGATGTTGGCTGGCTGCTGGTAGTTGAAGGTGAAGTGGTGTTGGCTGGGTGCTGGATGTTGTATGGTTATAGGTAGTTGGAGGAATAGTGTTGTTGGCTGGGTGCTGGGTGTTGGCTGGTAGGTGGAGGAGCAGTGGTGTTGGCTGGATGTTGGTTGGTTATTGGTAGTTGGAGGAACAGTGTTGTTGGCTGGGTGCTGGATGTTGGCTGGTAGGTGGAGGAGCAGTGTTTTGGCTGGTTGATGGATGTTGGCTGGCTGCTGGTAGTTGAAGGAGTAGTGGTGTTGGCTGGGTGCTGGATGTTGGCTGGTAGGTGAAGGAGCAGTACTGTTGGCTGGTTGCTGGATGTTGGCTGGCTGCAGGTAAGCGGATAAACAGTATTTTGGCTGGCTGCTGGTAGGTGGAGGAGTAGTGGTGTTGGTTTGTTGTTGGATTTTGGCTGGATGCTGGTAGGTGGAGTAGTGGTGTTTGCTGGTTGCTGGATGTTGGCTGGCTGCTGGTAAGTGGATAAACAGTATTTTGGCTGGCTGCTGGTAGGTGGTGGAGGAGTAGTGGTGTAGGTTGGTTGTTTGATTTTGGCTGGCTGTTGGTAGGTGGAGTAGTGGTGTTTGTTGGTTGCTGGATGTTGGCTGGCTGCTGGTAAGTGGATAAACAGTATTTTGGCTGGCTGCTGGTAGGTGGTGGAGGAGTAGTGGTGTAGGTTGGTTGTTTGATTTTGGCTGGCTGTTGGTAGGTGGAGTAGTGTTGTTGGCTGGTTGCTGGATGTTGGCTGGCTGCTGGATGTTGGCTGGCTGCTGGTAGGAGTAATGGTTGTTCCAGATGTTTCCATTGCAACAATCAGCTGGCTTGACAGTACATTTGGAGCTGTTTGGGGGTTTCCATGTGTTGAAGCTTGGCTACTATCATTCTTTTTCACTTTTTTGGATTGGCTCTTGCTTCCAAGATGGCCATCTTTTAAGTGTTGTTTTTTTTCTGTCATTGCGTATTTTTGTTGCTTCTATTCTCAACCGCAGCCAGTATAAATCTTCTAATTATTTTTTTTTGTATTCCACAGCATGCTGGAAGTCTGCTGGAGAGTGCCTGAGCTTCTTTCTCCAAGACACCCACTGCGTTGGGGAGCTCTATGAGGGATGAATCAGTTCTGGCCCTAAATAGTTCCTTGATTTGGTGAATGAAGTCATAGGCTTCTTGGGAGGGACGACAAAGAGCACCTGCCTTGAACTCTTTGAAGTTTACTAAGATGCTGTTTTCTCCAGCAGGACTGTCATATTTGTGCTCTGTTGCAATTTTGCATTTTTCACAGATGCTGCCAAACCTGATGACTTTGTGGACGATGTAGCCTCGCGAGATGGAAAAGAATACATTTCTCAGCTTTTGTAAGTTCAGGTGCTGCTCTGTTCACTGCCATCAGCTGTTCCACTTTGACTGATGGTGTGATATTTTGCTCTACTGTGTCCAGGAAGTCGGCCATAAAGGTGCTGTCATCTTCCTGGTAACTCCCAGACCTGATGGAGATGAGGAACTGCCCCACAGATATGATTCTCAGTGCATGATGGAACTCCACTGGAGTTGGAACAGGATTTTAGACCTGACACAGCTAAATGTGTTTTCCAGGCAGTCTTGTGTGAATCTGGATGTTAACAGAAACCTGTGTCCTTGTGTCAGCATCTCCTCCTGTATGGCCAAAATTGATGTTGTTGCCATTATCACTCCTGTTTGAACAGGCTTCACATGTCCCTTTTGACCAATTTTTATCCCCGGAACAGATGGATGATATCCTGGAGGAAGGTGATGGCCTTTGGTACTCCTCCATCTTGAGCCTGCTCAGGGCTGTAACTGGATGGCGAGATGACATCAGATCGAACCAATGATCAACCTGCTCAAGGAACCATGCTGTAGTGAGGTTGGACAGAGGGCGGTTTTCTTGCTGCACCATGTATTTCAGCCCAGCACTTGTTGCCTTACTGAATACGTTCAAAGCTGGACCAACCTTCATCTTCTCAAAGTGACTTGGGTTGATGGCTGCAGCTGAGAGATGGGGAGCTATTTTTAATGCCATCCCATCTTGAAAGGCCAGTAGGTCTTTAATCGGTTCAACTGAAACCTTATTGAGGGGAGGTTCTCCTTGCTCACAATATCTTCAGGAATTAAGAACACCTGTCCCTGCACAAGAGCACTTTTGAGATTTTTGATCAGATGGGGGACATCAGGCATAAAATAGAGCTGCCTGTCTGGTGTTGCTGGATGTTGCACTGATGTTTGATGCTGCTCTCTGTATAATATCAATAATTAAAGCTGCAAGCAGCGATGGGCGGGCCCTCGCACATGTAGCGCGTCGGGGTGTGAGCCGGTCACGTTGCCTATTGTGGACCCCTGCCTGTGCTGCTGTGCATTTACTATGCGCTTTGGACGTTGCATGAAGGTTTTGTACCTCACTTCCTGTTGCCAGCAGGTGGCGCTATGACTGTGGTCAAATGTCGGGATGGACATGAGTTCAGGGCGGGACTGTTATTAAACCTGTAAAATTTCGTGCAGATCTGAGAATCTACAGTAAAGTTACAACCACTTCCTGTGTCATGGCGAAGAGTTAATCTTTGACGCCACGCCACAGACACGCCCATTGACATATATGCGCAGATAGCACAACTTTACATCGTCAATGCCTTTAGAAGGCACAGCAGAAATTTGAAGTCGATCCGACTAAATCCCTAGGAGGAGTTAGTTAAAATACGGAGTGTATAAATCACCAAAATTTTGCCATAAAATTCAAAATGGCCGACTTCCTGTGGAGTTTAGGGCATCACTCCAAGAGGCTTTTTTGTACCTCTTGACATGATAGATGTCCCCCAAAAATTTCGTGCGTGTAGATAAAACGTGCGGCGGGGGCTGCTTCGTTAACGGTCACTTCCTGTCGCCAGCAGGTGGCGCTATGACTGCGGGTAAATGTCGGCATGTAGATTTGTTCAGGGCGGGACTCTTGTCAATAGTGTCAAATTTCGTGCAGATCTGAGCATGTACAGCCAAGTTACAACAACTTCCTGTTTCATGGCGAATCATCGACGCCATCGGACACGCCTATAGACGAAAACGCAGAGAGCACAACTTTACATCGTCAATGGCTTTAGAAGGCACAGCAGAAATTTGAAGTCGATCCGACTAAATCCCTAGGAGGAGTTCGTTAAAGTAGCGGAGTGTGCAAATCGTCCCAAAATGGCCGCCAAATTGAAAATGGCGGACTTCCTGTCGAGTTTAGGGTATGGGTTCTTGAGGCTTTTTTTGTGCGTCTTGATATGACACCCGTCCCCACCAAATTTCGGTCCATGTAGGTCGAACGTGGGACGAGGGGCTAATTTTTTCTAATTTTCTAGGTGGCGCTAGCGAAGCCATTTTACTACCGCCGTCCGCGAAACCGACAAAATACGAAATTTTTCACCAGTCCTGACACGCAGTGCCAAATTTGGTGAGTTTTCGAGCATGTTGCGGCCGCGAAAATGAGCTTACTTTGCAGAAAAAAGAAAGAAAGAAAGAAAGAAAAAAAAAATAAAATAATCCTTACAATTTCAATAGGGTCCTCGCACCGTTAGTGCTCGGGCCCTAATTATTGGCTTGTACTCTGCTCCTTTCGTAGAATTCCCACTGAAATGATATGCCACCACTTGCTTCCACCGTGTTGTGTTTCCAGCCAACATAAACACACAAGCATGTGTTGCTGCTCCTGTGTGACCTGGTAAAGTCACATCACCATACAGTTTGCCGGTAAGCGTGTGCAGCTCCACACTTGGTGTGATTGCCATTTCGTCCAAGGTCAATACACACTCTCTTTCGTGCTCTGTCAATCAATTTACCTTCAGTTTGAGGAAATCAAAGACCTCTGACAACACACCAGGCTCAAATTTAATACACTGCATCCTCTTTTGCAGAGTTCTTAATCCTGGCAGAGGAATCTGCAACTCCTGCAGGGTTTTGTATCCAGTTGGACCAGCAGCAAAGCGAATTTTTAACGCCTTCTTAATGGTGTCATTGCTCCATTTCATGCCTTTTGTGGTTAGTCTGCCTAATGCCTTAATTTGGTCTTTTGAGAATGTTTTGTTGATTTTTTTGTCCCTGATTTGCATTTTCTTTTTCAAAGTTGCATTTTCCTTCCTTATTTTTCGAAGTGCTGTTTTTGCTTTCTTGGTGATGATTTCTTGTCTCTTTAATTTTCTCAGCAGAGTAGATTGACTGGCTGCTGGCTCACTCGTATGCTGACTGGCTGCTGACTGACTGGATTGTGTTACATCTCCCTGTCCCTCCCTCACTAGCCATGCGACCACTTTCTTCATTCTCACTCTCCCTCTCTCAGTCTCTGAATCCTTTCTTTCTTCACTCTTCTTTCTCCATCTTTCTTCACTCACACTCTTACTTTCCCTTCTCTCAGTGTCTGCATCCCTTTTTCATCACTTTCACTTTCCCTTCTCTTAGCCTCTATATCCCTTCTTTCCTCAATCTTTGAAACTGATGTAAGTAAAAGACATGGCACTGTCAATGTTATATTTAAAATTATATTTTACCACTTCAAAATAAGAAATACTACTGTTTAAAAGTTAATACTTATTATACCTGTCTCACTTTTAAAAGTATAGCTGTGATCAGCAGCTATGACTTGCATATTTACAGGTCTGGGGATGCATCGTGGTGCAGGAGCCCTCCTTTTTTGACCACAGGACGATGCACGAAGATGGTGGGAATAGCATCTGCTTTCAGCCTAGTCTTGCCCTTTTCGGTCCTGACAAACTGGTCTGCCTCAAATGTGCCTGCAGTGACTTGAGCTTATTTTCACACAACATCTCAGGTTTATCTACCCACATTAATATATCATAGCTGAGTGCACCATATTGGTGAACACTCAATACTTACTGTACATGTATACAAAAATTACTTTGTAAGAATTTATCTCTCGCCATATCGATATATATCGAAGCCATTGTGTGAGAACAGTGAAAGAAATCACTAACAAACTATCCAGTAACTGATGCAACATCAGTGACATCAGCAGCAAAAGCTGCTTATATATTATATAAAAATATAAAAAATCATCTACAACCAAAACCAGATTCTCTTGATTCAACTTTTCTTGGATAACCATGACCTGGATGACTGAGGATTTTTTTTACAGATGTGTAGATTTG
>JALXJV020000007.1:30544135-30878513 GCA_024633595.2 Lepomis macrochirus | reverse complement strand
GTTAATTTACGTTACTGAGCTACCGAATCTCCGTTATTTGCACATCTTACTGCTGTGGAAGGTGTTATGCATTTTAGGCAAAGCCTTAACTCTGTCTGAAACACTTTTTAGATTTGAAAAAACTTTATTTTATTTGTGAAAATGACAAAAGGGTGATTTCACTGCTCGCATGAAGACCACATTAGACCAGATCCAGATCTAAAACCACTACACATAGAGATCTCAAATCTGGACTAGATTACTCCACAGAGGCTAAGGTTTCAATCAGACACAGTTTCAGATTTGTGAAACCTTTATTCAATTTGTGAAAATGCTTTAAAGGGCGATTTCACTGCTTTTTTCGCATGTAGACCACATTAGACCAGGTCCAGATCTAAAACCACTACACCTAGAGATCTCAAATCTGGACTAGATTACTCCAGACATGCTAAGGTTTCAATCAAACATAGTTTCAGATTTGTGAAACCTTTATTCAATTTGTGAAAATGCTTTAAAGGAGGATTTCACTGCTTTTTTCATGTGTAGACCACATTAGACCAGGTCCAGATCTAAAACCACTGGACATAGAGATCTCAAATCTGGACTAGATTACTCCACAGAGGCTAAGGTTTCAATCAGACACAGTTTCAGATTTGTGAAACCTTTATTCAATTTGTGAAAATGCTTTAAAGGGCGATTTCACTGCTTTTTTCGCATGTAGACCACATTAGACCAGGTCCAGATCTAAAACCACTACACCTAGAGATCTCAAATCTGGACTAGATTACTCCAGACATGCTAAGGTTTCAATCAGACACAGTTTCAGATTTGTGAAACCTTTATTCAATTTGTGAAAATGCTCTAAAGGGCGATTTCACTGCTTTTTTGACATGTAGACCACATTAGACCAGGTCCAGATCCAAAACCACTATACCTAGAGATCTCAAATCTGGACTAGATTACTCCACAGAGGCTAAGGTTTCAATCAGACACAGTTTCAGATTTGTGAAACTTTTATTCAATTTGTGAAAATGCTCTAAAGGGCGATTTCACTGCTTTTTTGACATGTAGACCACATTAGACCAGGTCCAGATCCAAAACCACTATACCTAGAGATCTCAAATCTGGACTAGATTACTCCAGACATGCTAAGGTTTCAATCAGACATAGTTTCAGATTTGTGAAAGTTTTATTCAATTTGTGAAAATGCTCTAAAGGGCAATTTCACTGCTTTTTTCGCATGTAGACCACATTAGACCAGGTCCAGATCTAAAACCACTACACCTAGAGATCTCAAATCTGGACTAGATTACTCCAGACATGCTAAGGTTTCAATCAAACATAGTTTCAGATTTGTGAAACCTTTATTCAATTTGTGAAAATGCTTTAAAGGGCGATTTCACTGCTTTTTTTGACTGTAGACGACATTAGACCAGGTCCAGATCTAAAACCACTATACCTAGATCTCTTAAACCTGAACTAAATTCTTCCACACAGGCTAAGGTTTCTTTATTACACAGTTTTAGATTATTGAAACTTTTATTCCTTTTGTGAAAATACTATAAAGGGCGTTTTCACTAATTTGGGCTACTGCAGAAACTTTGTAATGTACCATGACGTAGACCTGGTTGCCCCCAAACCAGCCGATCTCATGTTCTGCTACTTGTTATGCATTCAGGTAATGTCAGCAGGATGGGCACAGCTGGAAAAACACTCCACGGTGGAGGCGCAATAATGCTAAGCTTATAATCACAGTAAATGAACTGTATTTGTAGTGCTAAGTGTTGTGTTGTTTGTTACAGAGTGAAACCAGATTAAACCAAACTGTGACCTGGAGCTACAAAAATGAGCCGAATCGATGCATTAATGTGTTAATATTGGGTTTTATCTGGATGTAACTGAGAGTGGAGGTTCTGCCTGTAGATGATGTCTTTAGTTAGTGCATATTAAATACATAATAAATAAACATATCATAGACATAATCAGAGGTGAAATAATTATTCAGATCTTTAACTAAAAGTACAACCACACTGAATATTCTCCACAACAAAAGTACAAAATGTACTCAGTTACATTCCATTACAGTAATCAAGTCTGTAACTATGTGTTTAATGTATTCTTATTTATTTGCATAATGAAGGCTCTGGACTTTGACTGACTCAGAGACTCAAAACCCAAGATAATTACAGAGTTTCCTATGTCTACAGGGACAACAGCAGTTTAAACAGGTACAGGCTTATGGCAGACAGGAAAAGGCTAAAAACTGGAATACTTAAAAAAAATCACATGTACTATGTGTTTTTCCAGCAACTATCATTTGAAGAACATGCATTTTGCCTAGAATCCTGCCCCCTACTCTGACTCTGATTGGCTAACCTTAATCCCATCAAAACCCCAACCTTAACCAGCCTAATCAGTGGAGTACTAACCAATCAGAGGCAGCGTTCTTGAAAGGCTGTAAGGAGACGTGTGAAAAAAAGCATTGAATTATCCTTTTTTTCATTTTCACAAACAGAATAAATGTTTCCCAATTCTAAAACCATGTTGTAAAGAAACTTTAACCTGTCTGGGACAATCTAGTCCAGATTTGAGATCTCTAGGTATAGTGGTTTGGATCTGGACCTGGTCTAATGTGGTCTACATATCAAAAAAGCAGTGAAATCCTCCTTTAAAAAATTTTCACAAATTGAATGAAGGTTTCACAAATCTGAAACTATGTCTGATTTAAACCTTAGCCTCTGTGGAATAATCTAGTCCAAATTTGAGAGCTCTCGGTATAGTGGTTTTGGATCTGACCAGGTCTGATGTGGTCTTGATGCGAAAAAAGCAGTGAAATCGCCCTTTAGAGCATTTTCACAAATTGAATAAAGGTTTCACAAATTTGAAACTATGTTAGATTTAAACCTTAGCATGTCTGGAGTAATCTAGTCCAGATTTGAGATCTCTAGGTATATTGGTTTTGGATCTGGACCTGGTCTAATGTGGTCTACATGCGAAAAAAGCAGTGAAATCCTCCTTTAAAGCATTTTCACAAATTGAATAAAACTTTCACAAATCTGAAACTGTGTCTGATTGAAACCTTAGCATGTCTGGAGTAATCTAGTCCAGATTTGAGATCTCTAGGTATAGTGGTTTTAGATCTGGACCTGGTCTAATGTGGTCTACACATGAAAAAAGCAGTGAAATCGCTCCTTTAAAGCATTTTCAATAAATTGAATAAAAGTTTCACAAATCTGAAACTATGTTTGATTGAAACTTTAGCCTTTGTGGAGTAATCTAGTCCAGATTTGAGATCTCTAGGTGTAGTGGTTTTGGATCTGGACCTGGTCTAATGTGGTCTACACATGAAAAAAGCAGTGAAATCGCTCCTTTAAAGCATTTTCACAAATTGAATAAAGGTTTCACAAATCTGAAACTATGTTTGATTGAAACCTTAGCATGTCTGGAGTAATCTAGTCCAGATTTGAGATCTCTAGGTGTAGTGGTTTTAGATCTGGACCTGGTCTAATGTGGTCTACATGTCAAAAAAAGCAGTGAAATTGCCCTTTAGAGCATTTTCACAAATTGAATAAAACTTTCACAAATCTGAAACTATGTCTGATTGAAACCTTAGCATGTCTGGAGTAATCTAGTCCAGATTTGAGATCTCTAGGTATAGTGGTTTTGGATCTGGACCTGGTCTGATGTGGTCTTGATGCGAAAAAAGCAGTGAAATCGCCCTTTAGAGCATTTTCACAAATTGAATAAAAGTTTCACAAATCTGAAACTGTGTCTGATTGAAACTTTAGCCTCTGTGGAGTAATCTAGTCCAGATTTGAGATCTCTAGGTATAGCGGTTTTGGATCTGGACCTGGTCTAATGTGGTCTACATGTCAAAAAAGCAGTGAAATCGCCCTTTAGAGCATTTTCACAAATTGAATAAAGGTTTCACAAATCTGAAACTGTGTCTGATTGAAACCTTAGCATGTCTGGAGTAATCTAGTCCAGATTTGAGATCTCTAGGTGTAGTGGTTTTGGATCTGGACCTGGTCTAATGTGGTCTACATGCGAAAAAAAGCAGTGAAATCGCCCTTTAAAGCATTTTCACAAATTGAATAAAGGTTTCACAAATCTGAAACTGTGTCTGATTGAAACCTTAGCCTCTGTGGAGTAATCTAGTCCAGATTTGAGATCTCTATGTGTAGTGGTTTTAGATCTGGATCTGGTCTAATGTGGTCTTCATGCGAGCAGTGAAATCACCCTTTTGTCATTTTCACAAATAAAATAAAGTTTTTTCAAATCTAAAAAGTGTTTCAGACAGAGTTAAGGCTTTGCCTAAAATGCATAACACCTTCCACAGCAGTAAGATGTGCAAAGAACGGAGATTCGGTAGCTCAGTAACGTAAATTAACTTTCACTTAAGTTCCCCTTAACTTTCCCCTTAACTGGCGAATCGGAAGCTGCGAATCGGAAGCTAACTTCAGCGTCGTACTTAAAACCCAGAGGGCAGCTGCGGGTTCAGGTGATAATTCTCCGTAGGTTCATCACTACCAGTGTCCCCTTTCACACGGTCACATGGTATATCATTATGAACATACAGAATATAAATTATTAGAATACCCTCACTGCTGCATCCATGTGTAAGCAGCATTTTAATTTTGTAGCATGTGTTTAGCTAACTTGAGTAGCTTATTAACAATGCACCATATTTTTTTTTAAAGAAAATTAGGCTATATGTTTTGTACCTGCAATGAACTGGTATTTAGAGCTGTCAGGTAAATGTTGTATAGAGGACAGTTTGTCTCTGAAATGTAGAAGTAAAAGTAGAGTCAGGTAAAGTGTACCACAAAGTTGTACTGTAAGTTCAAGCCTTTCCTGTAAATGTGAATGCTTTTCCCGCCACTGGCTGCTACTTACTGGAAGTTGAGTGTCGCCGCTGAAAACAGGTGACATTCCGCTTTAATTCTTCAGGCTGTCCGGATTATGCAACCACAGTGGCAGTACACCTCTTGGCCCGGCAGAGGGCGTTGCGCAGACTGGAGAAGACCGCTTCTCCTGACCCACATTCACCCTTACTGTACGGGCAGGCGGGGGGGGGGCGAGCACACAGAAAGCAAGTAAACGGTGTAGAGTTCCCCTACAGACCGTGGCCATGGCTTTGGCGGTGCCTGGCAGACACGGCGCTCCTCAGACATGGTAGTGGTTTAAAAGGGGGAGGGGGGCTGCTGCCGGCTAACAGTTAACCCGCTGGACTCGCGGCTGTTTCTACGTATTTGTGCTTCTTTTTCTTCACGTGTTGTTAAGCCGACCGGTCCTTGTTCACGGGCTTTTATGTTGACGACACTGGAGGCGACTTTGTATCATAAACCGAACATTGGTGAGTGTGTCAGTATTTTGTACACTATAGCGGAATGCAGTGTGTGCTTGTTTATGGGGCGGCGAGTGCTGTCCTCACGTCAACCCCGGTCGCTAATAACACCCTGCCTGCTTACTGTAGTGTACCAAAAGGTTAATGCAAAGGCGCCCGGCCGGGGTAGCTTACTACATGTACATGTATGTGCGATTAAGAAAGTGACCTGCATGACTGCCATGTGCTTCCTTTACTGTCGCTGTACACTACTGGGACCAGGGTCGGGTAAGGCTCCGAAGTTCCCGGTTAAGGTTATTTATGGTCACTGCAGTAAGAAACTTACACTCTGGCCTGAACGGCTGCAGAGTCTGGATTTGTGAGAGGTGACACCAATGAGGAAACGTGAAAGTAAAGAGAGGGGGCTTTGAGGTAAGATGTAGGCAGTATTTAGGGTACGTGGCCCTCCCAAAGTGCGATTTACTGCTTAGCCACTGTTCACATTCCTTTGCTGTGACATATCCAAGAAGGTCGGTGCAAAAGTGTGCCCAAGTATGCTTCATGCATGTGTTATAGGACAGCATGAAATATGCAATGTGGCTCCCAGTCTATATGCTCACACAGGCTGAGGCATGGTCTGTGTATACGATATCATGATTTGAGTTACATAACACCAGTTGTCTCTGCATTGTGAATGTGTGATTAGGTTAAAGGCATGGTTAAGAGAAGGAGTGTGTTATTGATTATGTTTAAAATTTTAATTCCAGGATGAGGGCAGCATCGTCTGCTTCATTTGAGGACCAATCAGACGGGATTCTGTGACTCACCTTGGGCCCAGAGCTGCAGTTCAAGACACCCTGGGTTAGGGTAAGTGACCAGCTCAGACATCAGAGCAGTGTGCACGGGGTCAGGTGTCAGAAATGTAAGGTCATTAGCTGAATTTGCTGAAGGTTCAGTGTTTACATGAAATGTCTATGCAACACGATAACGTGAAAGATTCTTCCGCCTCTCGGCGTGCATCATGCACGACTTCACTGTCACTCCACATTTTATTTGTGAGCGAATCATAGTCCTCAGCCTGAGGTGCCGTGACAATTTGGATGTGGCGTGACTCATTTGTCATTTGTCTAAAATCTTCAAATCCGGTCAAGAAATCTAACATGCATGTGATGTTTTCAAATAGAACATTTTTAGAGAGCTGGACAAGAAGGAAAGCTCTCACATACTGCATGTAAAACAGAAATGAACATAAGAACCTAAATGATATTTCCCTGGAGTGCAGATGCCAGGCTGACATAAGATGATACAGGAAGCACTCTCACTCACACTGTTTACAGGAGTCTCCCCCAGTAACAGTTTTATTAGGTTTCAGCAACCTTTCAAACATGTATTAATCTTTAGGAGTCCTTCCCTCAAAGTTGTTTTCTTTGGAAGAAAGAATTTTTTTCTGAGAGGGCATTCTTTCTTTCTTTTTAATTACTGTACAAGCAGAGGCACAGTGCTTAGTAAATCCTATAAAGCTAAATGAAGCTAAAAATGCAATTCAAGATAGAACGAGTGGAATTTTCCTAAAAAAACAATGTTAATACAAAAATAATCCCTGCCTGTATCTGCAGAGACCTTGCCCTCTGCTTGTGTTTTCTCATTTTGCTTTGTTTGGACTTTGCCTCTGCCTCCAGTTGTCACTCCTCAGCCCCCCAAACTGTAATCAAAAATCACCGATTTTCCTGCAAGTAGTCAGGTGCTGCGCTCTTGGAGTTGCTGACTATGTGGGTATGTGGCTATGTTCTGCCAGCCCAGATCAGGGGGAGTGCGCTTCCAGTGTTGTTGAACATTTTACTTGATCATAGAAAACTGAAAAACATATATTACGGTTACATTTTTACTCCTACAGATCATAATGAAAATGCTACTGGAGTGAATCACAAACCAAAGACAGCCTATGTGAAAGTACTGGCTGTATGTATACAGTACATCCAGACAAAGCCATAATCTCTGCAGCCTGATGTGACCTCTTTTGACGGCTATTACCAACAACCCCCCAACTTCCCCTCCATTTTCATTGCTGGCAGCAAGGCAGCGTCCTGGTTTTCTGAGGTTGAGGCTTAATGTATAGGAAGGGGGAGAGGGATACTCCGCCTGCCCCCGTCTGAGGGAAAGCAGTTACATAACGGTCTGCGGAGGCAGTCCCTGCAGGGTCCCTCTGCCTCTATGTGACACACAGTGTAGACAGAGGGGAGGACGGGCTTACAGTCATCCACCCAGTTATCCAATTTTGAAAAAGACTAATTTTGTACCTTAATTTAATTTGACATGAGTGTCGACTGTTTAAGCCAGCGGTTCTTAAACTGGTGGTGGTGGTGGTAGAGTTGCATGCATATGATTCATGCGTTGACATCAAGAAACAAAAGTTGCCTGATGCTAGCAAGGCTACTTTATCAATTAAATCCACTTTTGCTGGGGTGGGAGGGAATTAACTTTTGTGGGCTTCTAAAGGGGGGGCGGGACAGATAGTTTAAGAACCACTGGTTTAAGCGAAGGATAGATTCACCAAAGACTGCTAAAAGTAATCTAACTAAAAGTAATCTAATCCATATGCAGTATTTGGCCACATGAATGTAGGGTTGCAAAAAATAATTGTTCCCATCATTGATTTTTTTTTTTTTCACAAGAAACCTTTCACGTTACAACAACATATCACTTCATTTTGTCAACCCATGTAACCTTCTTTCTGTTTCACCAAATGAACACATCTTATTATGACAAACTTTTCTCTTCCTGACATGGTAAGTTGGTGTGTTGTTATAACAAGAAACATATAGTGAAAAAGATCCCTATGTGACATTGCACCCTACCTCTGCAATTTTGATAAGGGTAAAGTGTCGTTCATCCAAATCCACTTGTCCTGTGCGGGAACAGAAGCCTATCTAGCTCACTCTGGGCGACAGGCTCAGGACACACCATTTATTGAAGGGCTGAAGCATATACACAGATAAAGTGATTCTGGTTAAACATGTTTAAAAGCTTATACAGTTACTGTAGTAGACATTTAGGGATAAAATCCCTTTAACCAAGCTCAGTAGCAGAGAACTTTCTTTTTGCACAAGCTCCTCCTGAAACTGTGAGATCTGTGCCAATATACATCTTCAGTGTTCTAATATCCTGCTAGAAAAGTTCTGTAAATCTGCTTTAGTGTATCTGTGTTGTTGACAGTAAGCCAATTAACACAATACTCCTGCTCACTTCCAGCCACACGGGAAAAACACCTTTGAATGTAAGGTACACTAGCATCCACAAGACTTCTGTCAGATTTCTGTAATTTATTTAGAGTCATGTACACCATCCTAAAACTAGGTGCAGTGTTAAAGCACTGTTGCCTCCCAGGTCCTGCGAAGAAGGGGAAGGAGAAAAGAGAGGGAAGGGGGACATTTGTTCTTGGCATGCAAGAAAAAATGTCCCGGGCTAAAATCAAAGCACATGATCGCGCTTGTGTGGTCACATGATGTGCATTGTTAACCACCGCACCATCAGGATGCCCCGCTCAAAACAAGGCTAGCTGAGTGTCCAGGTTAAGATTGAATGTGCCTTTGGAGAGTTTAGCTAGCTTCTGATGCGCAATTGACATCACAAATGAGACATCACAGCCAGTTTGCTGTTGGAGTCTCTCAACACGTACTTTTGTCACGTTTCATCTGTAAAATGTTATGCTTGTTTTGTTCATAAAGTTAGCCAGCAATCGCATTTGAGAAATCCCCTTTAAAAAATGTAAATGTCATGTTTTTATTAAAAACAACGATATTGGCTGATATATATTTTAAAGGTATAGTTTGGATAGTTTCAAGTGGGGTTATGGTTGGTACTCATCCACAGTAGTCATAGGCTGATTACTCAGCACTCAGTGCTCACAAGGCCGATATACTGAAAGCAGATCTTATCTAAAACTGTTACTGGCTAGTGTTAAATATATATTGTTATACTGTGGAGAATAATACGGTAGGATGACGTCACTTCTGAAAAACTGTAGCCCACGCTCCCTTAAACACCGGTAATATTCTGAAATCTGCAACAGAACCCAGTGCATTAATTAATAAAAATTCCATCTAAAACAACATGTTGCTGGTGAAGATAACCATGTATTAGATTGTACTCTGCATGGAATAATGGAATTATACATGACTTTTCTGTGTTCAGCCGCCACTGAAAAACCCATATCAGTCAACCAATAATCCATAGTCTGAGCAGAATGGGATACTGTACATAAATGACAAGCATCAATGTTTACACCAGGGTACATCAGTTACGTCAGATGATGAAAGTTTGCTGGTGCTAACTTGAATAATGTGATTTGATGTGCCGCTTTTCTCCGTTATATCAATCTAAATCTTTTTGGTTTTGGAGTGTTGGTTGGACAAAACAAGACTTTTGAGGACATCACCATGGCCTCTGGGAAATTACGATGTCCCAGGACATTAACCAATCTATTCATCTGAAAAATAATTATCAGATGAACCACAAAGAAGTGCAGAGCCTGAACTTGTGTTTGTAATGCTTGGGAAGATTTTCAAAAAGAGAGACAGAGAAAAAAAAACACCTGGTGGATGTACATACTGTACTGTACTGTACTGTACAAAATGCCTGAGACACACACACACACACACACACACACACACACACACACACACACACACAGGGTATTATAGAAGAGCCCCGGGCAGCTCGTTGGTACTAGTTTCTTTGGAATGTTCTGTTCTTTTCTGTTAAGGCAGGAACATCTTTATTTAATGCAGCCTCTATTCAATTAGTCTGTACACCAGACACAGACATGCCTTTCCCACACGGACACCAACATCAGTCAGCCAAGCACTTTTCTCTCTCCATATGACAGGAAATGACTTACAAATAAGATCTTAAATTGTGGTTGAGAATCACTAGAAGTCTCCCGGCATGTTTTAGGACCATGACATAGTGCTTTAATTGAGTTGGAGTTTTAATGTTGTGTTGTGTGATTTAAAGGAATATGTACTCAAAACATGAGTTATGAGTAAGAAAGACTTAACATTTGGAAACAGGTATGGAAAGAGTTTGTGTAAGTGTTTTTTTTTAGTGTTTAAATGCAAACGTATGCAGTTTGGGGACATACTGTACACACGAAGGGCAGTTATTAATTAGCAAATCTGAATTTTCCAAATTGTTAAGTTTCTCATGGTTTGACTAGGATCTAGAGTAAATGCTTTACTCGCATGTATCTATTAAAGATACAAAGTGGAACAGATTGTCCTCGAGGCAAGAGGAGGACGGTTTGTCCTGCTCCTGGGGCTTGTCTTGAGAAGCTTTTTCCCTTTGAGCTGTGTCCTGAGGCCGAGGTGTGAGCATGAAGCTGGAAATGCACTCAGTGTTGTCAGATGGGTCCTGTGTCTTTCATGCTTTAGCTGTGGTGTGATTTTTTTTTTTTTTTAATTTTTATTTTTTATTAGCCACACTAGCAGTCCATCTCTAAGGACTGTGGGTCTGAAGGTTGGTCACATGTTCATGATGTTTAAACACAACATCATTTTAAGGCAAACGGAGAGATTTCCACATGTTGAAATGTAAATAAAGCTGCCTTTGCTAAATTATTATTTGTTTGTATTTCTCAAAGTATATTTTTTTAAAAGTAGTATTTATTTATATTGTTATGAGTATTGGAAGTGTTCTGAGTGCTCAGTTCAGTGCCCTAGTGTAGCTAAATCTAAGGTGAGCGACAGATACAGACTATAAATATAAAGGAGGCTAAATGGATTCTGCTGTGGTACGCTGTGTCCTCAGTAATGTGGGATATATGCAGGATAATATAAAAGGGGATTTAAACAGAGGCTATCAGCTTGAAAACTGGCCCAGGTCTGGAGCAAAGCAGAGAAGACTGGAATTTGTTCGTGGAAAAAAATTAAACTCATTGTCATTGGATCCAGCTGTCTACTTCTTGGAATTTAAGTAGCAATAACTGATTTTACTTTCGGCCTCTTGGATGCAACACTAATGAGATATTTGGACATCCAGCAGACAGCACAACGTTAGTACCTATTAGGACTCTGAATATTTAACTTCTATTCATCAGGTGGACGGTCTGGTGAGAAAATTACCTGTCTCTTTAGCTGCTAAATGCTCCACTATGTTCACCATTCACTAGCTAGTTAGATTGGTAGCTTACCCGGTTATTGAAGAAACTCACCTGGAGTGCGTTTGCCAAAAGCATTATTGTTAACTACAGTTGCGATGTAACTGTTACCAAAACCCTAGTTTGAACTATGGAGGTAATGGAGTACATGGTAATTTACATGGTCGTTAAGCGACGCACATGTTCCACAAAGGTTAAAGGAGAAAAAGGAGAATGTAAAGACAAGACTTTTAATATTACATTCAAGTAGCCTATACATTTCTAGGCCTATGAGCAAGATGGGTGTTCTCTAGTCTTCATTAAAACATAGCCTTTATAAAAAGGGACAGCATAAAATTCATTAACATACTGTAATGAATAAATCCCTGAGAGCTTTCGTTGCCATTATAACACAGATCAATAGAGAACTCACAGGAATCAAACCTGTCTCGATAACATTCTCAAGTTCAGCCACTTCTTGCACTGAGCTATTCTCTGAAATCTCTTGCGGCCAGGGGTTCATATGGTGTTAAAGTGTTCAAATGAAGATACCTGCAAATTAAACCTATTTGACAATTTGTTTTGTAATCACTTCTAGTTCTTAATGTTTTCTTCTAAAATGTTGCTATACATTACATTTATTCATTTAGCTGACGCTTTTATCCAAAGCAACTTACAATTGCTCTATATGTCAGAGGTCGCACGCCTCTGGAGCAACTAGGGGTTAAGTGTCTTGCTCAGGGACAGATTGGTAGATGGGTCACAGTGGGAAATTGAACCCCGGTCTCTCACACCAAAGGCATGTGTCTTACCCAGTTCGCCATCTACACCCCGTATAAAATAGTTATATATTTGGCTAATTAAATTGATTAGGTTATATACTATTGTTGATTTTTTTTGTTGTTGTTGTTATTGCCAGAATATGACAATAATAGGAAAAGCCTAAATAATAAGTTGGCATAATAATGTCACTTAATATCGGTCACAACTGACATATTTAGGCAGAGTATGAAAACTTTTTTGTGATGTTTCCTGCTGTGAGAGTCAGACGAACACATCTGGAAACAAGTTAGTTCAAACTATGTTGGTTCAAACTAAGTTAGTCCAAACCACGGTGGTACCAACAAGGCAAAGTTTTGGGAAACAGTCTTACTTCAGATGTTGGTTAGTTTTAACGATGCATCATGCCAAGATAGTTCAGTGCTACCGTCCGTTGTTGTACAGGAAAAGCACCCCTGACTGGTTGTGAGAGGCAGGGCCAGCAGGCATGGGGAGTCAAAGGTGGACTTTAAAAAAATGGATTTCATTTACCCAATGTAATGCAAATACGATCTGGGTCAACGTAACACAACCGCACTCGGACCATGATAACTTAACATAGACTGAATAGAAGTGAACAGACCAAACTGACTTAACAAAGTGAACATAAATGGGAACTTATGCAGATGACTGGCAAATTAAAGTGCAAAGCAGCACAAAGTGTCTTAGTCTGGGGTCAGGCCGAAACAAGCCTACAGAGCTGCTTCAGTGCTCGCTGCCTGTGGGCGTTTGGTTGAACTCTGTTGGAGGGATAAGCAAGAAGAAAAAACTAAATAAACAGAACAAAAGAACATAGAGCATCAGAGACGGTCACAGGCATCATTACATATGTTTGAAGATAAAGTTTTATTTGGCCGCTTCCTGTATTTAACAGCTCTTCTTTTAAGGGCGCATCTTTTGCTCAGCACTGACAGGATTTCCCTACAGCACTAGCAACCAGCAGCAGCACCCTCAGCTTCAATGAAAACAGAAATTAGAACACACTAATTTAACTCTGACCAATGCTGACTGTACAGAAGTCAACTAAATGTGCGCGCTACAAAGAGAAACAATTGTGCTGCTAAAAATACTAAATTAACTTACTGAGGATGGCGTGTGAAACAAAAGCAGTGTTTCCCCATTTATCTGTTGGCTGATGTGCAGCGTGGATGTCGTGTGTACACTGTCAACAAACCTAAATGAGAAGAAAATTTAACAGTTAAGTATAACCTATAAAGACAAGTAAGATGAGTGCAAGAGGATGTGGCGTCCCGCTGGTGTGCTCCAAGCACAGCATCATGCACGTTTGCTGTCGCTGCATTCGCCATGGCGGTTTCTGTTCTCTTTCTCAGTTTCTCCTCCCTTCATGTTTGGCTCTATTTCTGCGCAATTCAGTAGCGTTTCTCAAGGGGCGAGTATTGTTTCAGAGGATAAGAGGGAAGACAAAAACTCCCTGCTTTAATGGGATGAGAGGAAGACTTTATAACTGGCTCCAACCCCTCCAGAGAGTCTTGCTCACACACACACACACACGCACACACACACACACACACACACGCTGTTAAATCAAAGACAGTCAGTGTGCTAGCAAGAGCTCATCACAACAAACTCTCAGAAGTAAAGTGCAACCACATGTGTGTGTTTTGAACAGTAGTCAGTATTATACCTATTTAACAAAGGAATTGAACTGAAACTTTATTCATCCTCAAAATGATTACTAGGGATGGTTATCGCGACTCGATACCCGTTTTATGGTATCGACCCGAAACAGCCCAGTATCGAGCAGAATCGAAACGTCTCCAGTCAAACTACACTGCAAAAGCTAAAATCTTACTAAGATTAATGATCTAAATTGAAGGCAAAATATACTTGTTTTTTGTTTGACAAGATATTTCTTCTTACCAGGCGGCTTTTATGTCAGAGAATTTAACTTGTTTCGAGTTTTTTGGCCATAACTAGCAAGTGAAATATTCTTCTGTTGGCAGATAATTTTGCTTATTTTAAGTAATTTCCCAGACATTTTAATGCTTTTTTTCTTGTTTTTGAGAGCTCAGTTTTTGCAGTGTAGTACTTCAGTTGATACTTTTTGTTGCTTGATTGCGGCAAAAAATGACTATTTGTATGGTTTTGCTTGCATCCAAACACGCAAGCAACACACCAAAAGAAAGAGAAGAGCACGCCTTTTTTTCCTTCTGTGCCTGCACCATAAACTGTATGACAAAAGGCCTTCAGGCACCAAGTCCATGCGTGACTTTAACAGCCGCTCACCTTTGGCTGCGGTCTCGGGCATGTTCGTCACTGTTGCACGTTTATCACCACAAGCTTGGCTTTCCATTGGTTTCATCCTATGGTACCATTTAACACTTCTCTGTACATTTTTATTTGCTTTTCACATCCCTTGTCACTAAACGACAAGCGGTAAAATAAATTCCGCAGAGAGCACTTAATTCCAGACGATGGAAGCAGTGATGATTAATAAGTGTGAGCGGAGGAAATGGCAGCCTAAGGCGCTGACAAGTGGCAGTATTAACCTGACAGTGAAGGTCAGCTTCGTGTAAATGTGATGTTTGTTTAGTTATTTAGACATTTTTTTTTTAGTCCTGGTGCAGGTTTTACCACCAGCCAGCGGCTTAGTACTGTTTGTCACATACGCTACATCATTAACAGCCATCATTTCACTAATGAGTCTGAACATTCAGATAGGGTAGTTTTTTTTGGTTTTTTTTTCTCTCCTCCGTTTATATGTAAGCTAAATCAGCTTAATAAGTATAGGAAAGACATACACACACACACACACGATAAAAGCTGTCCAGCCTTTGTGTAGCTCACATTTTAATAGGTTTGACCTCTGACCTTGGAACGTAGTTAATGAACTACTGCCTCTCTTGTGCTAAGGGAACACATTTTGACTACACCTTTTCTTTTCCGATTTTTTCACAATCACCATATCCAGCGGTAGAAAACCCAGTTGTAAGGCCAATTTATGTGAGGAGGAAAATATAACAATGCTATGTGATTTTGCTGTTTGGATAAATTATAGCAAATGCTTGCATTTGTGGTCTACATTTAAAAACCATTCCTTTAGTGATGTTAACGTTAGCTTCACAGACTGACCGGATGAGCTGCTTCACATTAATAAATTACTAATAGTTTTCAGTGGTGTAAAACAGTCAAGATATGATGAAGTTAAACCGACTAACTGCTAGCTAGCTTGAAAATAACATGAGTTCACCACCTAGAACGATTCACTTTATTGGTGTTTTTGGGCTGCAGAAAGGCAAAGACCACTTTCTATTTTTCTTAAACATAAAAATTATACAGTGGGTTTTTTTTTTTACTTCTCAAGACTTTTTAACCAGACAAGTGTCATGTCAAAATGTTCAAGCAAAAAACCCCCCAAAAAACTAAGGTTATTTTTTTCATTTTGTTTCAGACTTTCCAGACTGGCGTAGGATCTGTACATCAGATTTCAACAAAAACGCTCTGCCATTTGAAGTTTGTGTCAATGAGGAAGACTAGTCCCTGTATCCATAGCACCAGGTTGGTCCTCTTCTGTTCTTCTCCAGAGACGGTTGTAGTGAAGGTGGTAGCAGGTTGGCGTGTTCTTTCAAAGTTCGGCCCTAAATGAGTTCACCAAAGTGGCTAATGCTCCACTAGCATGAGTCGCCCGTTTTATTGCAGAGATGGTTTTCATATTTTGTATGCCACAAATTACACCAAGATGTTGTTTTCCTGTGAAGACACACTGCAAACACGCTGCTTGTAAAGGTAAGTTTCTGACAGCTCAGGAGGGAAATCCCATTCAGTAACAGTTAGAAAAAGCTGGATAAACAGAGGGTAAATACAAAAAATGTGAGAATGAAATTCAGTCACAAACATACACACGTGTCTACATACAAATTAAAATTCTCACCAGTGTTATATGATGCAGCTAATTTTCTGAACCTGTGACACAATGTGCTCTAAGAATGGTTATTTCAGGCCGAAATTGTAAATTAAGTCAACATTTTGTTAGTCAGCTTGGTAAATGTGCCACGCCTGCAGGGCACAGCATGCAGCAGCAACGCAGGGAAAAAAAAAAAAAACCAAGAGTGGTGTTCTTCTTAGTCAGCAGGAGACAGGAGAAGCCTTAGGCTGAGTGGTTAAAAAAAAAAATCTCTTAGATCATCTTAATCAGATACTGAAACATGCTTTGACATGAACTTGTTAATGTTTTGAGAAATCTTCTAAAGAGAATTCATACAGTGTCTATGGCAGTATTCTGTAGATACTGTATGCTTGCTCAGACTGACATGTTTTTGCATGTTGAATATCCATGTCTGATTAGTCTGAGAATGCATCTACCAGCCTTTGATTTCCAAATAAGGGGCAGCTGTTTTCATCTAATCATTCTGCAAGTGGTGATTCTCATTTGGTCCGTCTACTCACCGGACTGAAATATCTCTTGTGTGGATTCTAACCGAAATTTGGTGCTGACATTCATGGTTCCCAACGACTTTGATGATCCACTAACTTCTGCTCAATACCGCCGCGGAATTCCCATCAGGCTCGGCTCCACTTTGTCTTTAGTGCTAAGTAGCAACGTTGGCGCGATAACAACCAAAACTAAGATGGTGAACAAAGTCCTGTTTAGCAACAGCATGTAAACATTGACGTTAGCCTTTAGCTCAAATCACCGCTCTGCAGCCTCTCAGAGCTGCTAGTGTTCCATATTAGTTACATATCAGCACCAAAGGATTACCATTACTCAGTGTGTTTAATTTACACACTGAGTGTGTGTGAGTGTGTTTACTGTAAAGTAGTACCTCCCCTGCTGTTGAAGAAATGTACAGACAATGGATAGTGGTTATGTGGCCTTATCACTCCCTGCTGAGTGAATGTGGTGAAGGCAGAGCAGAGAGATTAGTGCAGCGGGGGGGAGTCGCGCACACACACAGACAGGGCTTATTGTTGCATGATGTAATATGATTTGATATAACTTTATGTCTCACCCAGCTCACATTATTTTCACACGTACGAGTTCCCTTAATGAAATGCTTCCTTAATGCCTGTGTTCGTGCTGTTCTGACTTTCTCACATGCAACACAGAACTGAAACACTGTGAGCAAACGAAGGCTGGATTTAGCTGCACCACATGGCCTGCAGGCTATATTTGGAATACTAAAATAAGAATTAATCAGCGTTGCCATGATAACAAGTAATTCTAAGGTCACCCACCTTTCGGGCTGTGCGGTTCATGCTTCATGCAGAAATTGATGGATCGCAGTGATGCAGACTTATTCACTAACCGCCCCTCTGTGATGCACTAACACTGACTGACAAAAAGAGGATACCGGAATGTCTGCGGTACAGTTATATTAGCTTTCATTTCAACAAAACTGACCTGCAGTCAACGCTGAAAAAGGGTGTGATGTCATGGTTCTGCTGTGTGTAACAAATAAATGTTGAGCCGAGGCGGTGTGTCAGAATGCCGCTGCACATTGAAATAAATGGTCATTTATATCTTGTCTAGGGTTGGGATTAAATAGTATTTTATTAAATCTGAATTTAGGATCAAGTCCACTTTTTGACCCCGAATGATTTTCAGTCTCGTTTCGAATCAAATTGGTTTGTGTTTTAACCATTTTCAGGTTACTAAATTTATAAAGAAGAACTAAAACCTAAAGCTCTCCAATGGTCTTTTCTCAGCTGAGAAGGCAGAATGCAGTTTTTAGTGTCAGCCTAGTTAATATTCACAGTTTGCAGCTTCAACCTGAAAATCAGATGAGCAGCAAAAAGCTGTGACTCATTAAATGTACCTTATTCTGCACCAGCCCCTTTTCTTAATACTGAAGGTCCTGAGCTATTAAAGCCGATCAGTATCAAGTATTGATATGATATGGATAAAAGTTTAAATTGGAGATTCTCCTGAAATTGATGTGATGTCTCCACTCCCAATTACACAGTTCACTCGTGGTTGTACGGTGTGTTAGATGGTTAGAGACACCAGCCAGTTTCATTTTAACCATGAAGGAATTTAACTATTATTCATTTTTGTTCTTCATCTGTTATTTTTTATTGCTGAAACACGTTTTACCCAGGGCTCCACAGTGCGAGTACACCTGCATATGCCTCTAAAAGTTGATATGTGTGCACTGAAACAAAGATTTACGAGCACAGTGTGTCCCTGTCTCTGCTGCCAAAACAGTGGGACTGTTTTGAATGACTGTCAGGAGCAACGGGAGAATGTGTCTGTGTCGTTGGCAGTTGGAAGTCGTGAGGCAGAAGACCAAACCCCCTCTCTAAGTTTGCATATTTGTGTGTATGTATATTAGGGCTGAAAGATTTTGGAAAATAATCTAATTGCATTTTTTTTATACCAATATTGCAATTGCGATTTAGTATGCGATTGATTTTTAAGGTCTTTACCTTCTGTATTATTCAAAACGGACAGCAGTAAATCAGTGTATATATAGTATGACCAACACAATATAGATAGATTAAACATACACTGTTCTTCTTTGTGGGTCAGGCCTGTGTTATGCTGAATTAGTGAGAAATTATTAAGCAATGGTGGAGAAGATCAAATTATAATAATATGAGAAAGATTATTTGAGACTCAAGTCATGGCATAAAATAATATGATATAATTTCATCATGTCGGCCTAAAGACCACAAGAAAAGCTAAGTTCACCACAGTGTGTTATACAGCAGGCGCTCAATATAAAACCCACAGTTCAACCACCAATTAATGAGTCCTCATCTCAGTTCAAATCTCCTAGGAGACCATCTTTCTGTATCCCAGTAAGCAAACAAAAAACACTGAGTTTGAGGTTCAATTCAAAAGTTGGCCAACGAAAATAAAACAGAGTGACTTCTCTTCTGTTTAATACACAAGCTTAGTAATTCTCCGACAACACTGGAGTTCCCCCCACTCCTCCCCCGCAGTCTCTGATGCTGTTGAGCAGCGCACCGGCTGTAACCAGGCTGTAACTAAGGACAGACTGGGCCTCTTTCAGACTTGTGAGTTTGGTTTGAAACGCCGTTAATAGATAGTTACTGAGCTGACTGGTGGCTGTGCGTGTGACGCATGCACCGATCGCCACAAAACCCTTACCTTACTACACGTGTCTTTCTGTTGTGCATTTTTGCTGTCCATTAAAGTGGATGGTCCGACGATTTCACCCACCACCACCAAGTTACCAGCGGGTGGCGGCTGCTACTTTCATTCCCTGTGTGACACTAAAGTTTCTGCCGTGTCAGCTTCTGTCAAGCTTAAAGGGGTGGTATTCTGCTCATTTTCAGGTTCAAAATCTTAATTAGGAGTTATACCAGAACAGGTTTACATGGTTTAATTTTCAAAAAACATCATATTTTCCTCAGACTGTACATTGCTGCAGCTCCTCTTTTCAGCCTGTCTGTTGTACGCTCCGCTCTCAGACTGATGCATCTTACTTGTACCATATCTTTGTTGGGAGTTGCACATGCGCAGTTCCTAGGTAAGGACTACTAGCCAATCAGAAGCAGAGAAGTGCAGGTTGTAAGAAACAAGGTAGTGTGATCCAAATCAAAGCCTTCAGACGGCGACCGTAACCTAGCAGATGGTAAAAAGTTATTACCAGTCCACAACATCATTGTTCCACATCTTACCATCAGGACTCAACGTTGAACTGTTGCCGCTGTTCTGACGATCTCTGCTGCCTTGCCGAAAATGCTTCCATAGCGCAAATCAATAGACTCGACTCTACTCGGCCCTGCTCCGTTTTCTACTGCAGATAGCACACAGAGAGAGCAATGCCACACACAACGGCCGCGATGTGATGTTTAATGCGTCACGCACACCAGCGATCCACACTGCTCTTAAAATATACAGTCTACGGTTAAGACGTTTTAATACTCCTCAGAATGTAAAGATAGATGAGCGGTATGAAAACCTTCCAGCTGTGTTTTTCCTCTGCCGTTGCTGCAGCGGTCTGTGTGGCGGCGGGGCAGAGGGCTCTGTGAGCGGGCGGCTGGCCGGCCTCACACGCTCCTCCGCGGGTCGCCGCAGGCTTCCCCTGCCGCCACTTGCGGAGCTCCTCAACTCCAAAAATATTCATCACACTTTTGTTCCGCCATCACTTCTTGTAAAATTGTCAATATTCGAAATTTACACAGCTGATTTCTCACCTCAAAACTTCTCAGAAGTGGATTTAGTGATGAAATTCCATACGAAAACTATAAAATAAACTTCCTGTTGCTGGCCTCTGTCCGGTACAATGATGATGCAGTGAATAGTGAAAATTCTCTGACCAATCAGCAGTCGGTCGTATCTTCATGTTACATTTTAGTATCCCCCCAGCTTGCTTGGAAAAAAAGTACCTGGAAGCAGGTACAGGTCCAACTTTTGTACAATGGAAACCCAAACAAAGGCGCGTCGAACCAAAGGGCCTCCGCTCAGACTAGCTTGGTTTGAGGGCGTGTCTTTGGTCTGACCCCGCCAGCCGCTTGGCAAGCTTTATGCGTTTGCATTGTGATGTCACAAGTCAAGGAAGTGAAGGGCTGAACTACAAAACGAGCTGTTTTCATTCCTCCACTGTTTTTCATAATAATGGCACACGAAGAAAAGGAGCACACATATTATAATTATATGGTCTTTCATTATTTTTCGCTGCTGTGCAAAATTTGCAAATTAGTCACTTGGCTAAATGAAGCTCTAGCAAAAGTCAGGAAGACTATTCTTTTGCATGCTTATGTCTGTAGTTTATTTCTCACTTGCATCCTGCAATTTACTCCTCACACATGTTCACTCATAATTCCCTGCTGTCATTATCGGGGAGCTGTCACTTGTGTTACCAGCTATTCTATCCACTGGTCACATCTATACAAAAGCACAGCAACGTGTTATTTACAAAGGATAGGAGAAGAACAATGTTGTGTGGTCTTGGTATTTGACTACCAACTTACATCTGCTCTAGGCAACAACCGAGTTTGCCGTTTCCATGACAGGGTGTTCAACCCTTTCTGAGCCACTGAACATGTACTTTAAGACGCAAACTCTCCCCTCAGCTTAAATTATAGAGTTCTTTTAAATGTTGCATAAAATATTTTGGTTGCACGGTCTACACGAACATTAACCTACATAAGAGAGTTTGAATCTACTTTTAGTTTTTCAGATCTGTCATATCTTAAGTTTGCCGTGTGGGGCAGGGTGAGTGTGATGCAGGACTTTTCTTATTCTTTGTTGTCATCCATGCTGCCATAGACCCACACGCAATTACCAGCGTCTAATGGCCCGCAAATGTAGGCTCTTCCTGTTCAACTCAGGCCTTCCTCTGACTGACCCCTCTCCTCCGGCTTTCTATTGTACTTTCTTTAAATGCATCCTAGATATTAAATGTTACATTGACGCAAAAAAAGGAAGAACTCAAACACAGGGGCACCGTACAGCTTTCTCGCAGTGTAAAGTACACACACACTAGTTATCTAGTAGTTCATTACACTGCATTCATTTAGTTGTTGCTTTTATCCAAAGCAACTTACAATTACTATATAGTGTATGTCAGAGCCAGCGTCAGAGTTAATGTAACTGGGGGTTAAGTGTTACTAACGCGACCCCCATTTCATTGTGCATTTGGGCACATTTTGGATAACTTAATAATACTTTGCAAACTGAAGGTGAAGTATTTTGTTAAAGAGGTGGTATGATGCTTATTTTCAGGTTCAAAATCTTATTTAGTGGTTGTAACAGAACAGGTTCACATGGTTTTATTTTCAAAAAACACTATTTTTTTCATACTGCACATTGCTGCAGCTCCTCTATTCACCATGTGTGTTGAAGGCATATGTGTTTTAGAAATGGAGTGATACATCTCGCCTCTAAATGATCTTTGTTGGGAGTTTCACATGTGCAGTTCCTGGTCATGGACTAGCCAATCTGAAGCAGAGAAGGCCGGGTCAGTGAGAAGCAAACATGGCTTCAGTTCAGCTGTATATGTTGCAGACCAGCTTTACAACATAGACTGGAGCGAGAGTTTCAGAGTGGTGAGTTATTAATCTGTTAAAAAGTCTTCATCCATAAAGTTTTAACTGAGCTCTGTCTCTACATCACAGTAACAACTTTATGTCCGTTGACTGCTTGGAGGGTAGCCTGTGTTTGGCAGGGAGAGGAGAGGTGTGAGCTGCAGCTCAGTGTTTTTCCACCGGTGTTTTTGAGGTTGTGTTGGAATAGCCGCTTGGCGAGCATTGTATGAGCGCGCATTTAGCTTTCATCCCTGTGATGTCACAGCGGCCGGACTACAACAAGCTGTTTTCAGGCAGTTCAGAGCAGAGTTTTCTGTGGGAGATGGGCTGGACTTGGGCTTTTTCACTTTGCAAACCTGTTACATGCACAAAATTGAATATAACTCAATAAAAGAGAGGGAAGAAGCCAAAAAGCATAATACCACCTCTTTAATACTTGGTACAGAATTCTCACTCCTACTAATATCGCTTTGAACATGTATTGCAGAGTGTATCCCACATTTCATCACTATCTGCTGTGTCAAAGAAGATGCAGTATATCTGACATCCTGTCAACTTTCCATACTTAGAAAAAACTATGTCCTATCGGAGCTGTGAATGCAACTGCCAGCCGCCAGGTCGCATTTAGATAACGCTGGCAAGAGCCAGCAGAGCAGCACTTACCTATCAGCTATCTGAGCTATCGCAAAGGAAGTTTGGTTCCCCATATAGCCTGCTTAACTGTAACAAATGCACATGTCGTTACACTCAGTGACACCACCATGGCATGAACAAGACTTAAAAGTGACATGACTTGGAGCAGCTGTTGACTGATTGACTAAACCGCTCTATTCACATGTTGTTCCTTGCACCATAAGTACTTATTTTAGAGATTTAGAGGTGTTTGAGTTAACTTGATTAACTGGGTTTTCAGTGAAATCTCTTTTTTGATGGACTGAAAAAAAGAACTCATCAAAGTATGAAGAGTATTTTGTTTATTGTCTGTTGGTTTATTGATTGTTTGTGGACTATGCCCTGCTTTGTTTAAAATGTTTCCTGGTAATACATTCTATTGATAGGAACCAAAATTGTGGCCAATTGAACCGCAATTTTTTTTTTTGTGTCTCTCTGAAGAGGCAGGTCAACATCTTGACTGCATTTCACACTCCCAAGCAGGATTGAGCAGTTGCATTTCAATCCATCTATGCGTCTTGGATGCTTTTTTTTGGTATAGGTTTCGGATCTGCAAAGAAGCATGAAGTGGAAAACCAGAAGCAATTAAACACCTGTTTTCTCAGGTCCCAATGCAGCACAGTCTTAACAGACACTTAGGCTGTCATATTATATTACTGAAAAAACATCACATAAGGAGGCACTTAATACTGCAAGTGTAGATATTGGAGCAGACCCTACCTCTCCAGATCCAGAAGTAGGAAGGAAATTACCTCATCAAATGCCATTTGGTCAGTACTTTGATTTAAAGTGCCTCATAGTACTACAAGAACATAATCAAACAGCTGACTGGAACTCACTGCTCTCCATGGGTCCGAATCAACAGTAAACTATTTATTCACTAAAATACCATTGTCAGAATATCTTTTTTGGTTTTTTGTCTAGCTTTTTGATCTGCAGAAATAAAGATCTTACAAGTTTATATTTTAATATCACTAAATTATCCCTACTATTTCTCTGTATGGAAAAGATACCAAATAGTCAGAAATACATGTAATGCACTTCTGTCCACTTCTTTAAATGATTAATCCTCAACACTAATTCTTGAGATTTTGGGCAATTCTCTGATTCCTGTGATCCTGATCCATTCTCTTTGTAGCTTATAAAATTGGAAACAGCAGCCACATGCCATAACAGAGCAACACATCTGGCTCCCATATAAATGATTTACAGTCCAAAGAGACTCCACAGTGAAAATGAAAGGTTGTAGCTCACTGTTGCTGTTCCAGAATATCAGATGGGTTTGCTGTTTCTGGAATCGAGAGAACTGCCATTTAATATGTCCATCTGCGTTCTGCTGGGCTACCCCATAAAAGCTGATAATTCTAACTGGTGGTCAGGGAAGCTAAGCTTTGGTTATCAGTCAAAGCATCAGACTGTGTTTTTCTGTCCTCTTCCTTTTCCTGATTTATAAGATAAGCACCTAGAAACACCATCATCAGTGAGCTTTTAGCTTGATGTCTCTTGCTCACTTTTTCAGTTTCATCTATCTCTCTTTAAGACTTATTGGGAAATAGGCTTCATAATTTATCAACATTAAAAGCCATTTGAGGTTGATGTTTTAAACAGGGGAGGGTTCGAACATCTACATAAGGGTCGACAACAACACTTGGTGCTCCACTCCCATTACATTCGCTAGTCTCTGGGTGGTGGGATGAAAAGTTCACAAAATTCTTTGCTGTGCAAAGCAAATGAATAGTTATCAAATCCAAAAGGAACTTTCATTGACGTAGAAAGTTTCATGAAACTCAGGATGTCTTAAGCAGCAAGATTTATAGATCTATAAGCCTGGCTGGAGAGTCCGGCAAAAGTGTTACAGAGTGAGAACACAGTGAATGTCATGATCCTGTCTGTGTGGCCTGTTGGGGAGTCTGGGGTTAGTTTCATGTCTTTAGTTCTTGTGTACATTACTTTGGTTTAGTCTGCTAGCATTGTTTGTGGAATGCTCGGTGTTGCAGTGTCTTTGCCTTCCCTGTCTCGGCGCTTTTGGAATTTGGTTTCTGGGTTAGGTTTTGGATTTTTTGTACTTTCGCCTGCCTTCTGTTTTACACCTTGGTTTACTTTTATTTTTGGACTTTGTTAATCAGCCGCTCTGCTTGTAAGTGTGCTCACCTTTTGTTTGCCATTTTTGTTTAATAAATTATTGAACTGCACCAGTCGGCCTTGTGTGTCCTGCGTTTGGGTCCTTCCTGCTCAACCCTGCACCACCACACTAACCGTGTGACAGTGGAAGTACCAAACTAAATCTGAAGAACACATCCTGGCAGAGAGTAATTAGCCTCCCATAAGTTTATTCTTTACCCATATTTCCATGTGTGAAGATTGCATTGAAAAGTGGTTCAAAACAAGACACTGTGCTTATGTAATTTAACCTAAGTCACTTTGTCATCCAAGTCACATGCAACACTTTCTAAAGAGAGCCAGTGCATAATAGTAACCATAATAGTTAATAAAATAAAATAGGGGGCAGCTGTGGACATGTCTATGTACAACAGTCTTTTACATCTACAGTCAAAAGTATTCTTTCTATTGTATTTCCTCCCCACAACATTATCCTTTTACATTTTTAGGGCCTTTGTTGGAACTGTGCAGTGGGTTTGTAACCCGCCGCTGGTAAACTTTGTACGTTGTACAGTTATGCTTTGCTTATAAGCGCCAACGTGCTGGTGTACCATTTCCCAGGTTTCAAGATAAGTTTAGAATCCATTTGACACGGATTCCTCCATATGTGTCCACTGTCAGTGACATCCGGTCCGGAGGAACAACCTCCCTTTCGATTGACTTTTTTTCCCCACCTCCCTGCAGCCAGTTTGAGTAAAGCAAGGATGCTGTGGTTGACTGTCAAAGGCAGCTGATAGGTCTTGTGGGGTAAGGACAGCTCAATCCTTGGTCTGGGATTGATAGAATTGATATAGCAAAGCTTTTACAATTAGAATTCATGACAACAGGGCTAGGGTCGGTGGATAGCACTGTATCTCACAGCAAGAAGGTTGCGGGTTCAAAACCCGGTTGCCCAAACCTTTCTGTGTGGAGTTTGCATGTTCTCCCCGTGTCCAAGTGGGTTCTCTACCTGTGCTCCGGCTTCCTCCCACCGTCCAAAGACATGCTGACTAGGTTGATCCTAAATTGTCCTTAGCTGTTGTTGTGACTGTGAGTGTTGTTTGTCAATGTGTGACCCTCCAGTAGATTGGCGGCCTGTCCAGGGTGTACCCCGCCTTTCGCCCGATGTCAGCTGGGATTGGCTCCAGCCCCCCGCGACCCTGTACGCAGGTTAAGCGGTTGAGAATGGACGGACAACAGTGATGTTTGTTTCAACTAGAATAACGTTGCTGTAACGGCTCACAAGCAGATCGGCATCTCCTACATTACAAGGAGGCAGCTTAACGAATAGAGAGCCATGTTTCTGACCAAGATGTCACGATGAGGCTGCTTGTTTCCAAAAGACTGGTGCTGATGTGGGAGCAGCCTTTGAATGGAGATGACATGCAATCCGTTTATTGTACAGGTTCGGGTACAAGTCCAGAGTGACAGCATAAATGATCCATTTGAGTGGATCCATTAACCCATAATTGGTCATGCCTAAGAAGGAGCACACATAGCTGATAGCTGATAGTTTTGGCAGGCTATGCTATACCTCTCTACGTTCAGCTGTTTCAGGAGGAGAATAGTGTCTGTTCACATGCTTTCTGTGAAGCAACAACAATCCATCAGGTCAACGAGGTAAAAAATAGCTATGATGCTGAACGAAACACAGTCCAGAGGGCAGGTGTCAGAACATAACAGGTGTTAATGCCTTAACTGTTTCTCGTCTACAGCAAGTCCTCCTCTCATTTGCGCAGGTCCAAAAAAATTATTATGTACAGCTACAGGTTAAAATAACTTTCTAAAGTGTCTCTTTCACCGTGATTTGTTTTCCTCCATGGATTATTTACCTCTCTTCAGCGGTGCGCTTGTGTATTAGCTCGGCCGGAAAGTGAAAGTGAAAGTTCGGTCCGACATCGTTTTCTTGTTACCTTTCGTTATAATGTGTAAGTTACTCTTTTCTGTTATTTTAGCGGTTTATATTGAGTTTAACACAGCAGTGTATGAGTAACGGCTGGGCAATATGGAAAAAAAAAAAAGTAAAATCATTATTTAATCATTATTTTTATTATAAGTTTAAAGGCTTATTTTTGCTCCTGAATAAACCAGGTGGTTAATTGTGCTTTTAAACTTTATGGTTTTTCTTTATGCACAGAACATGACAAACACTTGATGTCAAAAAGCAGCCAGATATCAAACAGTGGATCACTTCACAGAGCTGAGGTAGAACATCCAAAACAACAAATATGCATGAGAAAAATTAATTTCCTCAACAAAATAAATATCTTAATAGAAAATCAAGTTCTAATTTGTTTGATTCAAATAATTTAAATCAAATATTTATTAAACAATTGTATATTTTTATTGAGGAAGATTGTATCACTGTAATTAACATTATTGGTTTATTGCCCCCTCGTTCACATTCACAAACGGACACGATCAGTTCACCAAAAACATGAGCAAGATCAATAATCTACACTGTTTGCGCACATTTATGCACAACACTGACTGGACACACTGTCCAGGCATCTGTCTGCGCTGTCAGACTTTTGGATTTTATTTGCAGAAGACTGTGACCAGTACTTATTTCCACCCAAGTAGTTATTGTATGTGGATGGTCAACACATTTGCATCCATGTGGTCATGGTTTCCCTGACCGCCCCAAGAGGTCGTTTTGATGATCGGATCACAATCTGTCCTCAATGCGTCTCGGGCGCATACACAAGTACTTTCATGTGGTCAAGTGCTACCCGATCACAATGTGACCACCCAAAACACATTTTAATGCCAGGTGTAAACAGCCTCTATGTTTCCCGATTCAGAATATGCAAAGTCATTCACCTGAGGTGAAAATAAAACTGCCAAATATGGCATTGCGTCGTTCATTATTGTAATCCGTTGTACACTTAACCATAAGAACAAGCAACTATTTAAATGTAAACGTAAATGTAAAGTGGTACTGATCCTGAATGTGTCGGAACAACTAGCAAGGAGAACATTTTGTTCATTTATTTCAACACAGTCAAACACGGCGATATACAACTTCACAAGAAATATAACGTTACATAAATATGAACTTGCTACAAACTTGCTCCTCTCTTTTTGGGGCGGCCGTGGCTCAGGAGGTAGAGCGGGTTGGCCGTTAATCGGTAGGTCGGCGGTTCAATCCCCGGCTCCCCCAGGCTGCGTGTCGAAGTGTCCTTGGGCAAGACACTGAACCCCGAATTGCCCCTGGCGGCTGTTCCGCCAGTGTATGAATGTGTGTGAATGTTAGTTCTGTTCGAGCGCTTAGGCTCAGTGAGTGAATGTGTGTGTGAATGGTGAATGCAGATGTAGTGTGTAAAAGCGCTTTGAGTAGTCGAAAAGACTAGAAAGGCGCTATACAAGTACGGAGCATTTACATTTACATTTACATTTTGACGTCTCCGCTGAACCCGCCGTGTCTTCCTATTCTCCGGAGTTCCTGGATAAAGTGCTGTTGGATAGGTTTGGATAATCTGGCATGAGGCCCAGATAATATGCGTGCACCACGAGACACGCAAACCCCATCTGAGCTTCCCCCCAAAACCACCACCTCCCTTGTTGTCCTAATTCTTTTGTCTGCATGTCACTGTGTTGTTAATGCTGTGTAAAGACTCCTGCTGACTGCTGACCACAGAATGACCTTATCAGGTTGCAGGTCTAAGGTGACGTTGCCTTAGAGTATGATGACGCAATTTAAGTCCTCTAAGGTTGTTTTTTTTCATTGAGATGAATTTGCAGTGACAAATGGAGCCATTGTGTTTTGTGGTAACTCAGTGTTTGGTAGTGATGTCCTGAGATGATCCACAGGATTAGTGCCAATTAAGGCGTTTTAATGGCTCAGTATCAGCGGAATGAATCCCAATTAATTTGGGCTCCACTAATGCTATTCAGCTATTCTGGCTAAATGTACGCCAGCTGGCTGTTAAGGTTCTCTGTCTGCAGAGTCAGCTGATAATCCTCTGTTAGTTCGTCACTATGACCGACACCTTTCCCATTACACAATGTTTAATCCATTGGTCATAAAAAAATGTAAATTAGTGCAGCTGAACTGCAGACCTCCTCTGTCAGGACGGCGGCGCTGTCAGGCCGGTCAGGAGAGGAAATGACCATAAATAAACAGTTTTTTACGTCTCCCACAGGACGTAATGTTACGCATTCTTGGTTGTTTCGCTACTCTACACATCGTGACAACGGTAGGTGACTGGTAAGCATTATCCAAAACATTGAGTAAAGTCTGAATGCATGGGTCTTGGTATGTGTTCGCCGTCAAAATAGCTATCGCTGTCAATATTGTACATCTAAATCACACAAAATATAGACTGTTACACGTGTATGTAAGTTAGGTTATTTGTTGTTCTACATAGGTAACGTTAGGTAACGCCAACGGTGGCTAGCTTTAGCTCCTGAAGTAGTATGGTAGGCTTTTTTTCTTTGGATACCGTAAGCTACTCAAAATGTATGGAGCTACTGTGTGTTGGGCTTTATTAAAGATTTTTTTGTAAAGGCTTTATCCAGGACATAGGTCGGCATTTGTCTTAATATGTTCATTATGACACTCCGGTGAGTTATTTGTCCAAAAGAAGATCAAATAAAGATCTATTTCTAGACCTGTGTAGCTTTTTCACACTTCAACAGTGGTTTTGCTGGCTGTATGAATTCATGTTAATTGAAATGAAGTTTATTTAGCGTTACTTCGACAGTGTTTCCCAACCCTTTCCTGGAAAAAGTTACCCCCTGTCCTGCATGATTTAATCTCTCCCTGCATCAACACAGCTGATGGAAGCAGCTTCAGGATTCATGAAGAGTTGAAAGTTTGAATCAGCTGTTTTGGAGCAGGGAGAGATCTGCCACACAAGTTTATATAAACAGTTTGTTATCCACAGAAAGAAAGTACTCTTCCCATAGATCTTTGGGGGCTCGCCACAGCCACTGTTGGCGTATCCTAATTTGCGTGATTTAGATTTACAAATATTCATAGTGATGGAACATGCGTTCAGACGTTTTTTTAATGTTTTGAATAATCAGTCACTGCAGACCACTCCTTTTCTAACTGTGTGAATAAAGTAAAAGTATTATCACACTGCAGTTAACTCATGACTTTACAACCTAAGCTCACGGCCCAAAAAGGAGAACAACAAACGCATGTGTGCACATTTTCAGCTGAGGACTGAGGCTTACTTTGGCTTCAACTCAACAGTCAATCATGATTTCACTTAAATGCTAAAGTTACTGTTACCTTATCTGTGGTCCGCTGGCAGAACACCGGGTGCTTTCTGATCAGGTGCTGTCAAGCTGTTGCCGTAACGACATAAGTTTCGTTTCACAGTGGACGGACTGTAACATTACTGAGTTGTTGTTTTTAGCTTGAAATTATCCCATTCTTTGGACACTATCTTCTTCATCCCTTGCTTTTTTCTCTCTCTTCCTCCACCTTGCAAACAGCACCATCATAATCACCTCGTGTACACGCAGGTAAACGCAATGTGCGACAGTAATAAATGTCTGTGCTAAACAGTGCTCTATAAAATTATATGTATTAAACTATGAAAAGAATTTGCGTTGATGCATTTCAGTAATCGATTTAATCAATGAATCGTTTCAGCCATAGTTGAATGATTAAAGCAATATACAGTCGGCTTTGTTGCTACACTGACCCGTTGAGTGCTAGATAAACAGAATAGCCTCTAATCAATATGCTATATTTAAGAAATTAGCCTACTTGTTTCATGTTACAGTGTTGACTAATTAATAAAGCCTAAATCAACGACGAAATCCCTCCCCTGATACGTGTATACGCGATGGAAATTAATAATTTTTGAATGTGTTTCCTGTCAAATCGCACAATTTTATTTTGTATTTTTGCGTGTATTTCCTGTCCTGACCTGACATAGGAGGTCTGCAGAGGAAGCAACCACACAGTGGAGGTGTGCAGTTGGACCGCTCTCGCTTTAAGATGATCCATCTCATAAATCAATTATTTGAATTTAACTGTGAGATTCTAAATACTGTTCATTATATCACAGACACGTTGCTTGGGTCCAGGGTGCGATTTGCGAGGGGATCTGTTGGATTTCCCCCTTTCCATATGAATAATGCTTAATGTCCCGGTCACAGGTGGTTACACTAATAGGCTATTATTTGCAACTTGTAACCAATCAACTCTCAAGACATTAGCTCCATTGAAGAGCGGAGCTGTGTGTGGACGGAAAGGAAGCCGATATTACTGAAGCTGCAATAAACTTCACAATCTGATGATCTGTTTCTATGATGACAAGCAGCCCAGTGTCCCTGTTACACCAGTCAACACACAGCTATGGGGTTTCACTTAATGACACTCTTGTGACTGCTTTTAAATCAGTCTGTCTCCCCGTACGCACTCACTGCGCTTCAGGGTTAAACACAGCATGCATCTGTTTTTTCACTGCAGCTCTGCATCAGGATGTAGCACTCCGTAGTCATTAATTTAATAATGAACAGTGGGAGAAAACTTTTTTTAAACTTTGTAATCAACCCACAGTTCAGGGGGTATTTTGATGAGAAGAAAAAACATCCTCTCCTCTGTTTTTTTTACACAAATCGCACCCTGGGCCTCTATCTGGTTGACGGATATTAAGCTGGCTTCAGTCACAGGGTGACATTGAATTAAGTTAATATGCAAGGTGGAGGTGATATGTCTGATTGTTTTTTTTTTTGTCCGTTCTGTTTGTCTGGTTCTTATGAAGAGTTTGTTTTGAAAAGAAAAGGCGTGGACACCAGGCTTGTTTGGTTTTTGTCTTTCAAAGCTGGTTGAGTTGTGTCCACTGGCTGTTTGTTGGGCACTTTTGGGTCGAGCCTTGTCCTCATGTTGTCTTTCTGGTGGCTGCAAAAGAAGTCAGCAATATTGCCACTTTTTGGCCCTCATTCATAGACACAGAAAAAAACTTTCTTTTGTCAAGGAAGACATGGAGGTGACAGTACAGACCATATTGCTCCACCATGACGATATGGCTTGCGATAAATAAACAGATATTGAAGTGTGCATATTAGCTATACAGTTCAGAGCAGGATTCAAATTCAATATTTAAAATGAAAATACCATTTATTGGTAAGCACTAAATGTAGCCCATATGTTCTTTTTAAAGGGGAGGGACGCCCATCATGGATCCTGTTGTTCAAGTTCCAATGTAATTGTAACCCTTGCTGGAATGTAGAACAACACTGCATTTTTCAGATTGTGGGTGGATGAAGGTGGAAATAACAGGAGTTAGAGAAGTGGACATGTGATCTTAGCGTTTCGATCTCCCCACTGGGAAAATCTGTGGGGCAAAGGGAATGGCTTCGGTCTTCCATGGCAACTGCTGAACAGATTTTCAAGTTCAATGTGTCCAAATATTCAAATATATACATACAATCCACCAATGCAGTTTTGTAGTAGCTTAACAGCAGTCCAACAGCTGAATTAAGTTGTAAAAGTTGTCTCTGAACCAGGAGGATAAACTTAGTGGTGCAGTGATGATAAATCAGAAGAGCAATGCTGCTGTCGGTGCCTCTGCAGTTTGATGAGGGATTAGCCTGCGACAGCAAGCTAATCAGCGCAACTCCACTGAATTAATGACAGCGGTGCTATCGGTGCTATCACTGCGGTGTTTGAGTACATTTTAATGAATAAGTAATGAGACTAATGACTGTGACTGTTCCTGTTTGCCTTCAGTTCACTTTTTCAGAATGATAATAGAAACTGCAAATGGCATGTCTACATACTGGAATACCATGTAATCTGCATTCTAACACAAAATGGTCTCAACAGATGTCCATTTTTTAAACTCTGTTCAGTCTGCTACAGGTTAATTAAATAAAACTGAATCCAAGTCCAAAAATGTTTGCGCCTCCATGTTGGTCTCTGCAGTGTGAGACAGTTTGCGGTCGCTTGATGGTAAAAGTTTCCATGTCCACCAAAGTTAAACTTCAAGTGGAAGCGCTGCGCAGTTTTACTGCCACAAAATATTTTGATTATATATTTTTGATTAAAATCATAAGTTTAGGTGTTACTGTGCCATTAGAATTCAGTGGAACACCCAGTGACCTTTTGACCAGTGATGGCCCGACCCCATCCTGAGGATGCCTATCGGGGGTCGATCCGGGCACATTTGAATTGATCCGTATCGATTAAATTAGCCAATCCTTTCTTTACTGAGCTTAATTGTGTTTGCCCTACCTGCTAGTGTTGCAGAACTGCTCTCCTGCATTTCACTGCATATGTTAGCACAGTGGTTCCCAAACTGGAGAAGCAGTAATTACTTCATTTTCTTATTTTCGTATTTAATTTTTACCCATCAATTTGTGTTTTTCCTAATCCATAGTGCTTCTCAGTGTAGTCAGGCTCAGTACCAAGGATAAAAAAAATCTATACACAAACAGGAAGTGTTCGGGCACCATTGTGTTTGTATGTCAAAAAAACATCCATGCTGCTTGAATCCAGTGAAAATTTGCGTGCTGCACAGTATAAAAAGCAAATGCTGGCTCAGCCACCCTAATGATTCCATGTGTGTGAAGACCACTGCCACACTATACCAGATACACTGCTTCATTTGAATAACTCAAATTGTTTTTTTAAGAAACTACAATCAATTTTTTACACAAAATAATAGATGTGAGTGCCGTTTCACAAAGGGCAAACTATATTATCTAGCAGCTGGTCCTACATCTACCTGTTTGAGTCCTGCAAACCTTTACTGGTGTTAAAGTAATCAGCTTTCAGCTCTCCTTTTTCTCCGCCTTTCTTTTTAGAAAGTCTTTTCCTCCGTCTCTCATTGTATCTTCTCCCAATCCCTTAAGCCTTCCTTCCTCGTTCCTCCTTCATCACTCTTTAACCACATCCACTTTGCCTCGGAAAGCTGCGTAGGATTTGTGTGTGTACGCAGATATGGAAGTGTGTGTACATGTTGCACAAACGGGGGAGTTGTTCAGGCGTTGGGTGCCTGAAAGGCAGAGAGTGGTACTTTTTTCCCTTTTTGGCAGATTGCACAGGGTTCAGTTTTGATGACTTTCATATGGTTGCTATGCAACCATAGGAAGACGTTTCTATCTTATCCATATCCATAGCTTTTCATGCCTTCGCTTTACTCCTCCATGCTCTTCCTCCTGATCTTCTCCACCTTCCCTCTCCTTCTCATAAATCATTCCTTCTCAGCCTAACTCTTACTTTATGTCTCCCTCTTATCTCTCACCATGCGTTTTTTTCCCTCCAAATTATCTGTTCATACTTTGGTTCCTGGGCTCTCCTCCCCTCTCACACAGAGGAGTCTGTGTCCTGGTCTGCTGCCGGCAAAGCATACAGCATCCAAGGTCACCCATACTGCGCTGTCAGTGTGTGTGTGTGTGTGTGTGTGTGTGTGTGTGGACAGTTCTGCACAGTATACAGTACGACTTTCCTCACCCAAGCAAAAGTGTGTGTGATGTGTCTAGATGTCTTTTATGATTTTTTTTCCTATACATTAGTGGTGATGTGTGTGTGTGTGTGTGTCCATGTGGTTTACCTCCTACTGTACTGTGTGTGGCTGCCCCCTGAGGTCCTTTAGGCGGTGATATAGGAGGATGTGTGCAGTGCTGTCTGTCTGCGATCACTTCCCCCAGCGAATATTGACTCTTGTCTATGAAACAGTATATGGAGGATGAGGAGAGATTTGTCATTGTAGGGGAAGGAAATTATTGGGTTTAAAGCTGCCACAATGTCAATAATGACTGTTTGTTTAGTTTGTGTGTAAATGCGTTCTAGTCAGTATTATAAATCCAGTCCCACCATTTGTATGTCGATATTTTGCATGCTGTAGCTGTCTGTCTTTTACTGGCACTCTAATGCTGCACTAATTTGCAATACTTGAGGGTTTTTCGCATGCTTACACACAGCTGACTTGAATAGCTATCTGCTTTGAGTCTAACTAAAGTGGTGCTGAAGGCTTCAGCTAGTGTTACGTTACCTTTTAATCAAACGATTGCCAGGTGACCAGAAACACAACTTAAAATGAACGCTGATTGTGCTCTTTGTCCACTGGATGTGTAAACTGTTTGCTAATGTGTTGGCCTTAACATTATTAGATTGTGATAATTTGCTGCTGTTGTGTTTTCAGTTTGTGGTGCTCAGAACTCAGAACTTTGAGGGTTTAATTTTGTATTTGCAGTTTGCAGCTTTGAATTTGAGCTTTGGAAAACATTAGCCATAATCAGCGTGTACGGCATTTGTAGTAGTGTTCAATTTTTCATATATAAAATACATTTCTATGTAATTGGCTGTTAGGTGGAGGTGCCTGCTTCATGCAGTCTCTTCTTGCGGAAGCAGTGGAGCGTGTAAAACAAAGGGATAAAAGCCATACACGCAACAACAACAAAAAACTCCAATAAAAATGTCCAGTTAAGCAGCACACGTTGCCCAAAGCAAATAGCACATCATCCTACTCGCTCTTTGAACGTCACACTCAATATACCCAGTGATTTCCACATTTCATTCATTGCAATACTCAAAGCAGTAGTAGAATTGTAAATCAGGTCAGGCTGTCCTTAATCTCATCTTGCACCATAGAGCCTTCCTTTGCATGACATTACTGTAAATTCCAGCTAGATGTTTTTCTCAATAGACAGAGTAGCTCATCACCCCTCAATTTGAACACATATATACTGTAACTACAGAATCTACACAGTGGCCTCTAAATGTACATTTATGGTTTTATTAAATAACCTTTAACTGCTAGTTTATTCACTTGGGAGAGGAGCGAGAGCGACATCAGTCCCCCTGTCGTGTGTTTCCCTCTTGTTAGAATTACGTTTCCCATAGTTAGCTCAGACAGCTCATGTGTCCTGACCAACGATTTCCTGCTTCTTATTTACATAACCTGCATGTGTCATATTACACATAGGCTTTGGAGTCCCAAATAATCTCTAAATTGCATGAGTGGTTGGTTCTTAATTAACCACAGGCCTCACAGTGGGATACACATTCTAACAACTTCATATGTGTTGGAGGTCTTCACAATAGACTCAAGCTAGATTAGTATTTGTGATTTATCGTTTCCTACATTGAGAGGACCTGTCCTGTATGTCTTTTCTCGTTACCTCTCAGCCCCCCCCCCCAAGATCTACCGATTTGACTAGAAGGATGTGACAGACTGTGTTTGGTAGGCATTTTTAGACACTTGCAAGACAGCAATGACCCCTACTCCTCTCATCTAAGACCTATTCTAGACAGCACCCAGCATTCCCTTTTAATGGAATTCAAACATTATCCGTCTACCAAGTGATAAAAACTCCCCGATATATCCCGCTGCGCTCACGCTGCAGTTTTCTGCAGTGGTTCACACTGAAAGAGATGATCAAAAGGAGCCAGATGTGTTCATTTTAATGAGGAGCAGAGAAGGAATAAGAGTACAGATATTAGAAGAAGACTGCATGAAAAATGTCATTTTTACTCAGCATCAGCAACATGCAGCCTTAATAGCCCACTTACTTTCCATTTTCCATCCAGGATGTTAGGGTTTTTTAAAAGAAATTAAAGTGACTGCACTTTATCTTTAAAGTCGGCTGCTTCATTATGTTGGTAGGAAATGCTATTGATAAGTGCATCTTAACAGGCATTTTCTTGGGGCACTGAGTTCATTCAGCTCATCATTTCAAGCCCTGTATAGGCCCTGATACTCTGATACTCTATTATGCTGGGATTTATTGACTTCACAGTGGTCTAAAGATCATTTAAAATGTTTTAACATCAGTGATTAATGACAGTGGTTTTTCTGTGATGCCTCCCTTTGGAAGCTAAAAACTAAAGCTAAGCTAAAGTAATTTCAGATTTTTTGGCTATTAATATTGTGGAAATGTGTGTCAAAATGAGTATAAAGTTATTTTATTGAGATAATATTATCAAGAACAAGAACTACATGTTACAGTTTTACATCAGTTCCTAACAAGCACACAAAAAAAGGTTAAACCTCGTTAGTCAAGAATAATCACTTGGTGCCGTCGTTTCTGCTCATATATTCTTAAGATTCATAGTTTTGTGGCAAAAAACTTGTGGTGAATGTATCCGTCTGTTACCTGAGCCTGCCTGTTACCCTGTCAAGGCTTTTAGAGATAAAGATTTATAGATATCTCCTCTTCTCCCGTTACGTTGACAGTGAACCTGTGAGCAGGATAGGCTGCGTCCTATTTCCTGGTCTTTGACTTTGACTGATAACTGTTATCCAGCTTTTTCTTTTTTTCTTTCTTTTATTGGTTATTCCATATTTTACTTATCCGTACTTTCTCATAATCTGCTAATTGTTTTTTGAAAGTCGATGTAATTTTGTAGCCCACTAAGTATATGCTAAAAATATGTTCTAAGGCTGAGTTAGCTTGCTGTTTGATTTTAAAAGCAGTTGCTAATTTTCAGTGAATTGTTTTTTGAAAGAACTGCTCCATTTAAAAACAAGAAAATAAATAATTTATTTATCATTGGAAAAAATGTCATGCTTCAGATATGTTAAATTGTCAAAGACAAAAACAGTCTAGGTTATTTGGTAGTGTGCCAATTAAACAAAGTCAGTCAGATAATTAGTGCCAAAAGACATAGTTCTTCTACAAAATAATTAGGAATAACAATATGTACAGACCTGTGCAATAAAATTCCATTTCTAGCGTAAAAGCACTGTTTGTGCTTTGATTCTAGGAAAACACTGCAATGCCTCTGGGACACCCATCGCAGTTTGAGAGGCACTGGCTTCTGACTTGACTATAATATTAAATTTGTTGTACTAGTAACACTCACAATATTGTTTTTAAACCCTGGTAATTCTCCTTATTTTTGAGTCATCATGTAGTTAGAGTACATATTTTCTGTTGTAGCTGAACAGTGAGATTTACAGTACGTTTATCCTATTTTTCTCGCGTGTTGATTCAGTAGCGTATTTTCCTTGATTATTATTGGCGTTTCCTTGCCTTTGTCTTAATATACTGCTTTAAACCATTGCTCTGTCACCACAGCATTCTGCAGTGCCACACACTGACTAACAACCATGTGATGGTAATTTTACAGCCCAGCTTCTTAGCAAATTAAAAAACGCACATATGCAAGTGGAGCTTCAAAGTGGGGACTACATTTTCAATTAACTTCACATATTATGCGCTTATCTTTTTAAAGAAAAATGTGTTTTGAGTCCTAGTAAAACCTGCCAAAAAAACCACATTTTACTTAGCCCGGCGTGAGTGCTGCAGAGGAACTTTACCCTGGTATGGAAGAAGTTCTCAGTCACACACCCACAAACACAAACTTGGCTGAGTACCCGCTGTTGGCCCTGCCGCGTTTGTGTAGGCGTGTAGGTGGGTGTTTTCTAGGCTCTGAAACTCATCCACATCCCAAATCGTAGGAGAAAAGAGTCATGAAAAGACATGGCCTTAGATATGAGTACTGTGTGACCTCTGCTGCCAAATATTGAGACAGGGCAACAGCCAAGAGTGCTCACTGCAAACACAAACACGCATGTGTGCACACACACACACACACACACACACACATGCATGCAGGTCAGTGTGCCATTCTCTTAGTAGTAAAAGTCAGCAGATTCAGAAACAAAGAAAAAAACGAAAGTTTATTTATGCCTGGAGGATAGCTTCCCTTTCTGGTGCCCTTACTCCCCTCTGAGGTCAAAGTTCAAGATCACATACAGAACAACTACTCAGTCTACTCACTTAATGTGAATCCAAAAATAAATCTTGGGGATGTGCTAAAGTATCTCTGCTGTTCATTGCCATTGTTCGGCTCATTGTCTTGTTATCAGACTGATGATCGTCGTCCTCACTGCTGCAAGAAAAGACACCGTTTCTACAACTGAGAGAGTACTCAGCTGAAACAAGTATCTACTACAGATAATGTACTTCTTACAAGCGTCATCAGAGTAAGATGTGTCAATATCCATTTTCTAATTAACAGTAAATGTAAAAAAAAAATTCTGTGAATAGTCCTCTTAATATTGTGATCAAAAGCATTGCTCTGAAACTGTTGGCATCTTCTGATCAAGCCATATCAATTTCAGGCTTAAATGATTAACGTGTAGTTTAAACCCCTCTAATTCCAAGTACAGACACGGGTATTGATCATTTAGTTGTTTGAACAGATACAGATAATGGTGTACTCAGTCATCCATAATTGTTAATGTACATGAAACAGGAATAAGGCAAAATCAACATGGTGTTCCTTACACTGTCTGTGGCACAAGTGCATATATATATATATATATATATATATATATATATATATATATATATATATATATATATATATATATATATATATATATATATATCTTAATTTATATTTGGTAATCCTTTTTCTTATTCCTTTATCTCTCTTTACAACAGGCAAAGGTCGTTCATTCTGGCAACAAATGGTCTTTTTTTTCTCCCACATTCACACCCAATTTGGCAGGCAAGCAGCCATCACCGTGAGGTCTATTTTGCATTCTGACACTCACACTGTATTTCTGTTAAATTACTGTTAACTGCCTGTACTGTGCATCTGTCACTGTAGCTGGTGGAGGGAGAGAAGTTTTTTCCCTCTCCTCCTGGTTACAGAATGATGCATATTGTGGCTCTTCCAAATCTTGCCCACCATCTCTCTTTCCGTCCTCCTTCAGAAGATTAATCCTGATGTCTCTTTCATTTGGCGTTTCTGTTGCCGGTTAACTAGCCCCTCAGCTGAGGTTTCATTTGCTTGCCTGTTAGGCTCATGTGTCTTAAGAAGAAGAGAGTAGTAGCAAGGTGTCTTTTGTCGTTGTTTTTGACACAAGATAGAACTAAAAGGAGGGCAAAGAGGACAGGTGTATGTGCGCAAATGTCGACTTACCACAATACAATTACCAAGGTCACATACCGTACAGATGCAGCTCTTGCCTTGACGCTCCTAGGTGAGATTTTGAAAAGGCCTTTATCAGTGCTTGCTGAGTAGGTGCCCAACAAAGTCTTGGCCTTCCATGAAATTACTAACAGGTCAACAGGGTACAGACGCAGGGGGCATTCAACCAGAGCCTCTATATTAAGTGGCTGTTAACATTTCTCTCTGGGAAGTCAATCAAACAACCACAAAGAGATTCAAGGCGACCACCGAGAGACGCAAGGCGACGTCAGAGGCACAGTTAAAGTGGAGCTACCACAAGTTTCTAAACCCGACCCTGGTGGGTGAGTGTAAAGTCTGGATTTGCATCGCAGTTTAATTGAATGTGTGTTTTAGGGTGTGAGAGCAAGTTTGTGAGTGTGGGACTTGCTTGTCCTTTTCACTTTTAATGTATCGATAAGTGGTGCTAACTGCATTAACAGAGCTTGAGGCGCAGCTCTCTTAAGATCACGCGGTGGAATGCGAGTCTTAAAAATGTTCTTTAAATGGAGGACATAACCTGACTCTCACGGTTGCTTACAGTACAGTGAAGCCTCCAACTATGCGTGCGTATGTGTATAGTAAGCATGAATCTTGCACAAATGGAGGAAGATTAACACTGTGTGTGGGTCTGTACATTATGTGCATTTAAATGTGGGTTGCCAGCAACAGATTTTCCATCCTGTAGCTGCTTTGCATACAGAACAGGTATTGCAGCTTCTGTTATTGCTATATGAACTGTACGCATTTGTTTCTGATTTGCTTCTATCACCACTATAGAGCTGTTGTGAACCACTTTCTTGTGCAACATGTCTAGAATGTTTTTGTAAATGCAATAGAAGAAATCGGTATGCGCATTCTTGCAACCACTGCTAAAGAGAAATCACAACGAAAACGCCTGCACACGACTCCAAACTGCATTTTTTTTTTGTATTTAAGAAGACACCATTTTTATCCCAGTCTGATCTTTGTCAGGTCAAAATGTTCAAAAATGGATAACACACCCAAAAGTATGTGAACCCTTTGGAATTAACTGGATTTCTTCATAAATTGGTCATGAAATGTGATCTGACCTTCATTGAAGTCACAACAACAGACAAAGACAATCTGCTTAAACTAAAACCACACAAACAATAAATGTTTTTATTGAACACACCATTAACATTAAACATTAAAAGTGTAGGGTGGAAAAACTATGCTAACCCCTAGACTACTGACTTCTCCAAAAGCTAATTGTAGTCAGGAGTCAGCCAACCTGAAGTCCAATCAATGAGACATTGGTCGGTTAGAGCTGCCCTGCCCTCCTCCGACACAATCCCACACACACACCGGCCGCCCTAATTATGGCAGCGATTTTGTTGTCCAGTGGAGTGAGCTCAGGTTTACTTGGGCCCCCACCAGTTGCAGCCACGCTCTGGCGGTGGGAGGACAGTTTCCTCCTGAATGAATGCGATTCTTTATTTCGCACATTTTTACTACCGTACTAAAATACTGAAGCAGCACAAATAAAATGTTCTTAAAGAAGCAGAAAGGTGTAATACCTTCAGATCAGACCACTTTTTCTTGAGTTCTGCCACTGTCCGTTCTGTCCCACCGACACTGTTGACAGCAACAGCAACACGTTGCCACTCGCGCTGTTTCTTTTTATTTGCGATCCTGCTGCTGTGGCCACCAAATGACATTGTTTTAAGGGCCTCCACCTCCCCTACAAGAGTTTCTATCTCAGTGTCTGAGTACATGCGTTTGGTGTTTGTTTGTTTTTTCTCACCTGTCACCATGATTCACCATAAGGAAAGGACAATCGCATGCCAGCTCATTAATTGCGGATCAGCATTCCCGAGGGGCTTTGCATTGACTGTTTATGGTTAAAAATGGGCGTGTACAGGCCGGGACATGAAGCCGATTCACGTGCGCACACTTGTAGGTGATTTGAGATTTATAAAGGGAACATTGCTTACAGGTGTGCGTACTTTTATAAGTCTGAATTTTGTGTGTGTTGTGTGTGTATGCCATTTTTTGCTTTTGGGCACACGTACACTTTTAGTGAGGTTTCTTTGCACAGTTTTATAAATGAGACCCCTGTCGGTGTTTGGTCTTCTGTTTTATATTCTATTCACTTGCATATAATCCTCTGCCCTGTTTTGCCTTTTGTTCACTGATTTTATGTGCAACCTTGATGACAACATTTTCTGTTTTGTTTTTTAAACTATCTGGGAATGTTCACAATAATAGCAAAACCAGAAGTGTTAAGGACTTGCTTTAAATTCTTGAAAACAAAAGTCTGGAGAACTTGTTGAGTCCTGAAGTCACCAAACTCAGCCCCAGCACTCGACTGCAACTTGAGATTCTGTCCCTAAAAATCACAAAGGTCCAGTAATAATCCTGTCATGTGGTCATATTCTAACCTATCTTCGTGTTTTGTCTTCCATAGGTGGAGCCCCCGAAGAAACCTACCTGTTAAGAGGAACGAGCCAAGCATCAACCTTTTCAGATGGACACTGGGAGACCACCAGCATTCTGTTTCAAAGACATAAGATTGAAGAATACACTCAAGAGTGATGCAACACAGTTTTACCTTCCGTCCTCCTCTCCTCTTCCACTGATTCAATCAGAGAAAAACTCTTCTGCGTTCTACCTCCCAGAGAAATAGAAAATGAAAAACAGCAATTTAATATCTGTTATCAGCAACATTTCCTCATTTACCTCAGGGATTTTCTCCCACTGCCTACCTCCTCCACCGAATCAGCCAACCCAGTGACGTAAAGCAAAAACACACCTCTGACCCCTCACTGCTGTTACCATGACAACCTGTATTGCCTCTCAAGTTTTCCTCACTGCAGCCGAGACAGCCAGCAATGACCTTGGACCTCTTACCACCTGCAAGTTCAGGCACACTGCCTAAATTGTACGCATCCACACTTGTAGCCTGGACCTCTGGCTAGCTAGAACTGGAAACAAAAGGGTCACAGTTGCCATACAGGCAGCTACGCACTCACAATAGACTCACCCTTCGATACGATATACCAGGCAACTATATACCTCAGCAGATACGGATTCTAGATAGGCACCCAGTCAACAGAAGGACAAACAGCACTAAGCCTGCTGCTTCATTCTACCCAGCAGAAAACTCACTTAAGCATCTTCCATTTGCCTTAGAGTCAGGAATATAGCAACTGTAGCCAGGGAGGCCTCAAGAGAAGCAGAGAGAGAGACTCAGGGGCGACCTCACTTCATTTGCTTCTCAGCAAAGTCGCATCATACACGAGCCTCAGCAGTAGCATAAATCAGCAATTGCCCGGGAGGCCTTCAGAGATCACAGAAGAGACACCCGAAGTTTCTCCCGCTTTGAGCTTCCTCTTCACCCCATGAAGCCTTCAGAGAAGTGAATCTACCCACAGAGCAGGAGGCACGCCACAAAGACTAACGAACTTCATGGCAGATTTAACTCAGACCATTATAAACCTTGGGAAGTGAGAAGAGTAAACACAGAGAAGATCCATATTGTGTGACAGCAAAGAGAAAAGGAGGGGGGGGGGCATTTGGAGTAAAAAGAAGACTGCAGTGGTGAGTTCTGTTTTCTCATTTTCTTGTTTATCAGCATGCTTTCGTCTCATTTTTCTTCTCTCTAAGAGGAGGCCAGGTAAAGAATATACCAGCAATATAGTGGGATTTAATAGGGTCCACATTTTTTCTTGTTTTCATCTCATGCTATTGAATACCAATGGAAAAAAAGAAGTACGTTTGGTTTTCACATTTTTCATTTCTTATCTTTTTCTTTCTTTGTATCACTAACTGACATTTAAATGGCATTTCTGGCTTATTAGATGATCCAGAGTGGAGACAGACAGGAGATTAAGAGAGATGGAAAGAGCGCTTTGCAGTAAAGGTCATTCACGGAATTTGAACTCTCCTTCAATAACATACATCTTGGCAAAGAAACCTCACGCAGAAGAAACTTTGCTTGAACTACAAGTCTCTGGGAAGTTTGTAGCTTGAAGCACCCCTAACTGAGTATGTTATGTAAACTTATCAGTCAATTTTCTTGATTTTCATGCTTCAGTTGGTGTATGTCAGTTGTACACTAGGTTTGGCCTGGTGACTGTGTTGCACCAGTCCTGAGGATTTTATCTTGAGAAAAACACAGTATGACTTCTGTCAATCCACAGAGATGTGAAAACGTTTTCAGCCTATTTAGCCAAGCTCAAAGGATGGCAATGTTGGTGAGACGTTTGGTCTGTTGTTCTACCGCTTTAGTCCAGACTCAAATTTTTCAAGTAACTATCGGATTGAATTTTTCAGATATTCATGGTTCCTAGACAATTTAGCCTAAAGACTTGTGATCCTTTTTCCTCCAGCACCACCATAAGTTGTTTTTTTTAAAATACATTCAAATATCTCAACAGCTATTGCTTTGGATGGATTGCCATTGCATTCAGACATTCATGGTCCCCAGGGGATGAATTTTAAAAACTTTGATCCCCTAACTTTTCATCTAGCGCAAGTCCAAATTTCTGTTTGGTTTCTGGGAAAATACTTGCAAAACTAATCACAATTCCCATCAGCCTCAGCGATACTTTGTTCAGTGCAAAATTCATTCAGCATGTTAACATTGTTGTGAACGTGTTAGCGTTAGCATTCATCTTCATTGCCTAAATATAGCCTCACTGAGCTGCTAGCATGGCTGTAGAGTCTTAGACTTGTTGAACCGTAATTTCTACTGGTTCATGGTGATTCTGGTTTGTTTTTTTGTGATTCAGCAGTAGAATTCAGTCAAATCTTATAATTGTATATATAAATATTATATATTTGTTCTGCCCTGGTTTGTATCACTATCTCGTTTTCAAATTCTTACAACTGCCTTCATGTTGTAAAACTGCAATGGAATGATCGCTTGAAAGAAACTTTGGGTAGTCACTTAGGGTGTCCCTCTTCAGTTGGACTGGATAAACCTGCATCCTGCACCAGAACAAGACAGTTTCTCTTGCATAAGGAGACGTGGACATTTCAGCTGACATTCCAGTTAAGCACATCAGGGCAGCGTAAGGGTTAAAAAGAAGAAGAAACATGGTCTAGATATTAAGCCTGGGCGATGTCCAAAGATGTTATCACGATAAAAACATTTCATGTATTTGATATATCGATAATTATCACGATCAATGTCAAATCATTATTTCTTTCTAGTTTAAAGGCTGATTTTTGCTCCCAAGTGAACATTGAAGAAACCAGACGGTTAATTATGTGGTTACACTTTACTTTATGCTCAGAATGTGACAGTTGATGTCAAACAGTGGATCACTTCACAAATCTGAGTTAGAACATTCAAAACTATTCTCTTTTCAACAAATGTGATTAGTTAATCTTTTTTCAGGCCTCTTTTTTTCAACAAAATAAATATTTTAATAGAAAACTTAGACGCTAATTTGTTTGTGATTCAAATTAAAGCAAATATTTCTTGGTGAGATATTGAACATTTATTATTATTGTTATTGAAAAAATATAGTGTGATAATTATCATTATTGTTTTATAGCCCAGCCCTACTAAATATCCAAAAACATCTTTTCATTATGATATACTTTACATGTGAATAAGCTTTACTTAGTCATAAGGCGATTGTTGAGCTGCATGTTAACTCTGTACTTTGAAACGCACTGATATAATCCAGGACCATGGTAATGTGGCCACAGTGTGATCCTTGTGGGGGAAACAAGGGAGAAGAAAACTAGTGTATAAAGAGTAATGGAGAGATTACAAAGACAGATGGCTTAGAGATGGGAGGTAGAGAATGGGGAAAGAGACAGGATGATGTGGGAGGGAGAACAGAAAGAGACAAAGATGGATGTAACTCCACCAACAGGACTCTCCTCAGACACCCTCTGTGCTCTCCCTCCACCCCTCCCTCAGTCATTCACAGGGATTCACACATGTATTACCCTCCATCATTGAAAGTCTCCTCACATCATAGTGCCATACCTTGTTCCCGCCCTCTGCTTCGTGTTGCTATGGCAACACACACCCTTCCCCAGGCACCTGTGTCTAAGATCTCAGATATGCAGTGATCTAAGCAACGCAGAGCCCACGTAAGCCAATCAAATTGCTGGCTTATTTGCGTGCTCGTGTTTCTGTGTGTGTGTGTGTGTGTGTGTGTGTGTGTGTGTGTCTGCTTCTGTGTGTGGGGCAGTGAACTACTTGGACCAATCACACGGCCTGGTGAAGTGTGTGTGTGTGTGTGTATGTATTCACATATATATTCAGTGGTCCAGTGTTTCTGCTGCAGCATTAAAGGGCACATGAGGGCAAGAGTCACTCGACGATGTCCCATTGTCTCCTGTGTGTTTGTGCACGGGTACATTAAATTGGAGAATTGAATGAGTCATGATTGGGCTCTCTGAGACATTGCTGCCTGTTGGTTTCACAATAAAGATTTTTACACTTGAAAAATAACAGTGATATAAACTGGAGGTCTGAAACTCATTTACAGACACTACAGACACTGGACAGAGGTGTCTGTACACAGGAGAGGGGACACTCCTCCATCAGAAATCTTTTTTAAATTTACGAAACATTAATGCCCATCATGTACTGGGATCTGAATGATTTGGGAAAAAGATCTAATTGTGGTTTTTCTGACAGATATTGGATTACGATTCGATTTGCGATTATTTAAAAAAAAAGCGTTTAGCTAAAGTTATATATTCTTTACCACCTTTTTTTGACTGAAGTTGCGTCAAACAGAAGGAGCCGGGGCGAGGTTAATCTCGAAACATTTTGCACCAGTTTGCAGCGTTTTCTGACTGAACATGTTTCCTTGCAACGTTACGCAGCGGGCTTCGAGGTATGTTTTCTTCTGTTTGGTGGGCGTGTCACAGGTGTTACCCAGTCAGCTGCAAAAGTTTGTAAACACAACGCCATTAAAAAGGCAGGGAAATGCATTGTGCTTGTGTACACAACAAGGTGTTCAGGTTACCACCAATTCTGTTGAAAAGAAAACGTTTTGCTACCTTTTGTCTGCGCTGAGCTCAGATGAACCAGACAGGAAGTCAGACACAAAACAGCAGAGAGAATTTGGGTCGATTTTGAAAATAAAACACCCTGTGCAGAGTCTTGATTGTCTATTGGTCTAAAAGAATTAACAATTAAACTACGTAGCCTGGAAGAACAAAAATCAAGGAAAACTGAACAAATTAAAAAAAGCTTAACAAGTCTGCAAAATCAGGCAGGCAAAATGCTCTTATTCTGAAATGCTCCATGTGGGATATGCAGCCTGCACAGTGCAGATCTGTCACACAAGGATGACAAAGGAATAAATTTGTTCCTGCAAGACTTTGTGAAGACGGCGATTAAACTACCTATAGGTTAATTATACAGCGCATCTGACTCGTTTTAAAATTAGCTGATTGTGTTCTTTCAAATTGCAATTTCAGTTTGAAAACGATTAATCATTTTGCCCTCCCATGTACTTTATGGTAGTTTTATGTTACAGCTTCAGAAGTCATCTCAGTCGTACGTACTACCAGATGACATAAGACACTCTGTAACCATTAACTTTACATTCTGTTCATTGTTTTTGTACATATACCCATGCTTTTATTTTGTCTAATATACAATATACTTATAGCTGTCATGGTGTGTGTGTGTGCGTGTGTGTGTGATGGTGATGTACTACACAGGGTAACTTTGAATTATGTGCCTTGTTAATTGCTGTCGTCCTTACTGGCTGCTGCGTCACATGCCAGTTAGGACCTTTTCAATAGAAAACAACCCAACTGATTTTGTCATGGACGCTTATCCGGTCACATTCAGTTAGGACACGGTGCAAGGTGTCTTCACATTTGACAGCTTTCTAACTCAACCTGGTTTGTATCTATAACTTCATCTAGTACCCTCTTTAGACACAGTACTGCCGCTTCTTATTGCTTGGCAGTTGTGCCGATGTTTGTGTCCTTTTCTTTTCCTTTGGTTGTACTTTCATTGTGAAGCTAACTTACCTATTCAGTTGTTATTTCTTGTATTTGTATTTTGAATCTTTTTAATTAGTTCTCCCTTGCTTGTTTCTCCCTCCCCAGTCTTACTTTTTAACCAGAACGCCCCCATTAAAACATGCATGATATCGCTTTGCTGTAATATAGGTCACCCTCATAAAAAAGGCAGTGTTTTGCTCTGTGGTTCTCTCCAGAATTAAAGGCAAGTTTTTCCTGCACATTCTCACTTGATCATTGGAGCATTACAAACAACAGCTGTGTTTGTTAACATCTGTCTCAGTGTTCCAGTGTGCTTCTGCCTTAAAGCCTTAAACCTAATGCAAAAAAGATATCTGTGTCATGTCCCTATCATGGCATCCACACTACGAGGGTAAGTATGCTCTCTCTAAGCCGATTTTGGTCTGTCAGTTATATAACATGCCTGTGATTTTAATTTTATTAAATTTATTGACTATTTTTGTCACGTCATTCCTCTCTTTTGCTCAGGTTTTCCTCTTGCCACTAGTTAAGTCGCTAATTAAATAATAAAATGCAAGGTCTAGCTCAAATGTTCACTGGACAGCAGCCCAATGAAGCCCCATGCTCCGTTATCTATGTGTTGTTTTTGAGCAGTAGATACGGCTTAAGCTTGACATTTGATGAATCATGGAGTTGCCGCTGTTACTCAGTGGTGCAAGTTAGCAAGTTCACACACCCCTGTTAAAATGCCAGGTTCTTATGGTGTAAAATAATGAGACAAAGATAAATCATGTCAGAACTTTTTTCCACCTTTAATGTGACCTATAATGTGAACAATGCAATTGAAAAACAAATTGAAAATCTTTGGGGGGGTGAAAAACAAAAACCCTCAAATAACCAGGTTGCATAAGTGTGCACACCCTTAGAATAATACTCTGTTGAAGCATCTTTAGATTTTATTACAGCAGTCAGTCTTTTTGGGTAGGAGTCTATTAGCATGGCACATCTTGACATGGCAATATTTGTCCACTCTTCTTTGCAAAAGCGCTCCACATCTGTCAGATTGCGAGGACATCGCCTGTGCACAGCCCTCTTCAGATCACCCCACAGATGTTCAATTGGTTTCAGGTCTGGGCTCTGGCTGAGCCATTCCAAAACATTAATCTTCTTCTGGTGAAGCCAGGCTTTTGTGGATTTGGATGTGTGCTTTGGGCAGTTGTTGTGCTGAAGGGTGAACTTCCTCTTCACTTTCAGCTTTCTAATGGACGCCTGAAGGTTTTGTGACAAAACTGCCTGGTATTTGGAACTGTTCATAATTCCCTCCACCCTGACTAAGGCCCTGGTTCCAGCTGAAGAAAAACATCCCCAAAGCATGATGCTGTTCTTTGGATGATGTGCAGTGTTGTTTTTGTGCCAAAGATACGTTTTGGAATTATGGCCAAAAAGTTCAATCTTGTTTCATCAGACCATGACACATTTTCCCACATGCTTTTGGGGGACTTGATGTTTGTTTTTGCAAACTTCAGCCGTGCTTCGATGTTTTTTTTTTTTTGTAAGAAAAGGCTTCCGTCTTGCCACCCTACCCCATAGCCCATTCATATGAAGAATACTGGAGGTAGTTGTCACATGTACCACACAGCCAGTACTTGCCAGAAATTCCTGCAGTTCCTGTAATGTTGCTGTAGGCCTCTTGGAAGCCTCCCTGACCAGTTTTCTTTTCATCTTTTCATCAATTTTGGAGGGACGTCCAGTTCTTGGTGAAGTCACAGTTGTGCCATATTTTCTCCACTTGATGATGACGGTCTTCACTGTGTTCCATGGTATATCTAATGCTTTGGAAATTCTTCTGTCTCCTGACTTAATGTCTTTCAACAATGAGATCTCTCTGATGCTTTGAAAGCTCTCTGCAGAACCTGGCTTTTGCTCAGAGATGCAACTACGAAAATATCAGGAAAATCCTACTAGAACAGCTGAGCTTTATTTGTAATTAATCAGAGTCACTTTAAATGGTGGCTGGCGTGTAATGACTCCTAGTTAACCTGAGTTTGAATGTGATTGGTTAATTCTGAACACAGCCACATCCCTAGTAATAAGAGGGTGTGCACACTCATGCAACCAGGTTATTGTAAGTGTAAGTGTATTTTCATTTTTTCCCCTTGAAGATTTCAATTTGTTTTTCAATTGAATTGTTCACATTATAGGTCACATTAAAGGTGGAAAAAGTTCTGACATGATTTATCTTCGTCTCATTATTTTACACCATAAGAACCTGGCATTTTAACAGGGGTGTGTGGACTTTTTCTGTCTACTGTACATAGGATTTATTTCTCCTCCTCAAGCGGACCCTCTCATGGCAGCAATTCAATTTTTTCCGATTACTTCCCAACTGCACTAGAGAAAAAAGAAAAACAACAGGACGCTCAGTCTGCACAATGGGGTCCAGAACATTGTGAACACTTTTCTATTCACAGTGAGAGTAATCCCAGTGCTGATCAGGATGTGCATGAAAGCTCCACAAGAGCTTTGACTGAGAGGAGCCAATCTATACTGTTGCTATAGGACTGATATGTCTCTAGTAGTCTTTAATAATTCCAGTGGGGGGTGTTAGCAGAACAAAATGTAGAATATGGCTGTACATAGAACATAGAACACAAAAAAAATGATAAATGGATGTTGCTGAAAAGCATTTAGTATACTGCTGCTCGGTGCACCTCAGGGTGGACATCATTGTCCATTGTCACAGCTGGGTTTACATCTTTTTTTCTCAACACATCTCATATCTTGTGGGAGATGAGATGAGGAGAAATTGATTTTATTTTTTTTAAGTTATGAGAATGATACTGAGAATACTGTGAGAATTTACTTAATTTTTTTGAAAGATGAAAGTTGTATTAGAGAAATATTTCAATTTGTACACATACAGTATTTATTCCTTTAGTGTTTTCAGCTCTTGTGTCCTAAATAAAGACTTCTCTATGTAGAAGCCATGACCTGCAGACTGAATGCAGGTCTGACTAGACCCACCAAATCTGACCGAATGGGATGGAGTTCACGTGCTATTTTCAGTGTATTCAGATACTGAAAATTACCGCTCTATATAGTACTTATCATTGTTAGTGGCGGGGTCTGCCATTCCTGTGATGGATTCAGTTTGCCTGCCAATGCGGTGGGATTCGCAGGAAAGTCATTCAGTGTGACTGTAAATGTTTCTCTTTAATTTCAGCATCGTTGTTTGCTGCTCACTCTCCTCCATACTGCTATTGTTAATCCAGCATTTCCCACTGCCGCTTCTTCACATTAAAGGGCTTTTATTCTTATTTGCATTCAATTTGTAACCCCAGGTTAGTGCTGACGGCAATCATTCATCACAAATGTGTCAAAACAAAAACAAAACAAGAAAAGAGTAAGTGGATCAGTTTTAACTATCGCATGGACAAATAAAACAGTCAGGAACACCCACAGTGAGCTGTTAGATGAAGAGCGGCAGGCAACAGGTTGCACACCTCCAACTCATCAGCGTGGTAGCCAACTCTTTGTAGTGTGTGCTGCTGGAAAATCTACTCATTCAGTAGACTGTAGGTGGTGTGCAGCATGGAATCTCACAGGTGTTTTATAGTTTTGCTATATGAACAGATACCCCAGTTGCTGTTCTGTTGTCTTTCTCCTGAAAGTGCTTTGACTTACCTATGCGAATATAATGTGACCTAATGGGCATCTAAAGACATGATGGCCTTGCAAGAATAGATACTCAACATCAAAAACAGAGCATGGCTTGTTCAATAACACACTTCAGTGCTGTGGGTTCCCTGATGTTGTAGATCCTACGTGCCCCAAAGGCCTGAATCATTATTCAGTCTCACGCAGATGCAGAGCAGCTTGAAACAAAGCGTGTAATATGTTCTACCTACTGTATATCAGTAGGAAAGCCACCCAGGACATTTACCCTTGGAGCTTTAGCTGATGAAGCTTACTGCTCATGTTGCTATCAGTGAAGTCCTTTCTAACTGTCTGGGACTGGCTGTATACAGTAAAGCAGGTCATTTTGTCCACTTTTATGGATGTGACTGGATGTTATCGGTCAGCTGTTAGCTTAACAGTTTAGCATCAGTGAGCCAGTGATACAGAGCATCAATGAGGCAGCTGACAACAAGATGCCCTGCGCCTGTAAAATGCTGCTGTTGACTCAAACTGTATTTGAACTCTGGGTTTTTTATTTGTGCCGGGGATGAAGGGCATCTGTTCAAACCTAAACCTTGCAGCCGCTGTCGTTCCTGACACTCTTCTCTCTAAACATAATAAAAGCGCTATGGGAAACTACCGTTAAATAGAAGGTTGTGATTCAGCTGATATGTTTGTTGTTGTTTTTTTTAATGCAAAGATATGGTCAGTTGTAAACATTGAATCAGAGCCTAAACCCAGTACGTATAAAACAAGGCTGCTCTCGGCCAATTCTCTTATCATCCTCAGTCTACACAGAGGCGGGCAGTGTTGTGTTGTGTTCATACTGTACACACATTCAGTTTTATAATTCACATATAATGGGTTGTTTGAGACCATGGAATGTGTTGTTGACCTTTTCCGCCTCCCGTCACTTAACTCAGCCCAAAGGACGGACACAGCACAAAGAGGCATGTGTCCATACACATACAGTAAAACACACTCCTACGTGTTACCACTGGCAATACATGTGCATAGTTACATGGACAGTAAAGCTGTCACACACACATCGAGTATATTTATTTTCTTTTTTTCTTGTCTGTAGTTGTCATTGTCTTTCCTCCTCCTTCTGTCACTGCTACTCTATGTTGATCTCTCATTCTCACCTGCATCCCAACTTCCTTTTTCTGCCAGCTACTCTGCTTTCTCTTTCCTAGTCTGTTTTAAGGTTTGGTTCATTAATGGACCAGTCTCAGAGCTGAAATGCAGAAAAAAGCCTGATGTTTAGCGTTCAAGCAAAAGTAACCTAAACAAACTGTATTGCAATCACCAGGTAGTGACTTCCTCTCTGAACTGTGAACTTTTTGCATGCAAGTCGGCACCCATGGATTCTAAAGAATATGTAGCCACGCAGCTGTTCTTTAGCTGGACATTTGATCCAGTATTTTACCAATAATAATGACATTTTAAGGCTGGAATGTAGCTATGACAGTCACGTGGCAGTATTAATGAGGTATCAAGTATCTCGATCTCAGTTCCTAGCATGCAGCCGACAGCTGGAATCAAGTAACTGATACATATTTTCAGAATTTACCGTGCAGTGCTATGTTTTCTCTCACTTTTCTCCAAGCCCTCTCCTTTTTTGTCCTCGCTCTGTACAGTAAAGGTGTTGAATTGTGGAGCTCCGAGTGCCCACAGACGGCAACAATAAATATACCTTCCTGTTAACTGATCTAATCTAACTGAGCTAATTGGCAGCTACTATTAGCAGTAGTTAGCGTTTGTTGCAGCAACAAAAAAAGCCATCTGCCCATCCAGAAACTAACTAACTTTCCTTCACAACCATAATAACTGAGCCACCTCCAAATGAGCAGTATTCTTACGTAGCCATTCGCTTGCTGGATTTGAATTGCCTACACGGACAAATGATGCAGCACGTCATCCAGTGTTGTATGTTGTGTGTTGTAATTTTATCTCAGTGATGTCAGTAACTATAGCTGTGCAGTAAAAGTTGTTTTTCTCTTGTATGAGCATTTTATTTTTGCGCTTCACATTGATGTTGAGCAACTTCCCAGTACTTCCTTCTGAAATAATTAAGTACCAAAGTTGTACTTTGAGCAAATCTTGTTTTACACTCCTGTCCAATGTGGAAAATCTGTGTTCTAAACAGCCCAGTTTCATGAGGTACTTTGCATCTGATTAAAAAAACTTCACAGCTCCACAGCTGTGAGCATGACTTCATTCAAGGTGACCCTCCGTAGTTTAGCTTAGCTAACTGAGTAGAGGTTGGCAGATCTTTGGGACAACCTATTTGCACAACTTCAATTCAACATTGACTTTACACTGATACATTTTATTTAATCAGGTATTCTTGTTAAGATTAAGGTCTCTCTTTCAAGAGAGAGACAGACAACTGGCTTACAAAAGCCCAGACAAGCACAGTCGACAAAGAATTAATAAAAACGATTCGAGTCATAAAAAAAGCTTCAGGTAATAAAGCTTTGAAATCTCTAAGGGGAATCTCTTAAGGGCAGTTTGCAGTTCATTGAATGTGCGTGTGGTGTAGCTAAGGTTAGCAGCATTTTTGATTGTTACTGTAGATATAAAAGAGAGGGAACATGTGAAGTAATTTGCCAGCTTGAATATCGTGAGATGAATATTTGTTCTTGTCAGTAAGGAAGTCCATCGAACCTTGTGATGCAAAGAGCAATGATGAGTATGAAATTCATCATGCGTAATGCATTATGCTGCTTAAGTAATGATGGGGCACCGAGACCGCACAGAATATCTAGAGCAGGTTTTAAAGCTGACTGAACAATAGCAACAGCCTTTAATTCTCTACAGAACGCCTATTGATTCTAAATTTTTGAACTGGGAGCATATGTAGACTGTGAGGAAGACAGAGAATAAAAGATACTGGCAGGTAGTACGGGGCTGGAATTCAGGTTTGCTCCAGGTTTATTTCTCAATTCCAATAACTACATTTTCAGAATACTGATATCACATATTAGATTGGATGGGAGAGGAGCGGAGAGAGGAATTACATGTCATATATAAGGAAATTATTAAAAAACGAAGGGGAGGTCAGAGGGAGGAAGGCAAGACTAGAGACTATTGAATCCATCCAATAACAGAACAGTCCCACCACCAAGGCTGTCCTCAGGGTCAGAGCACTGTTTATCCTCAGCAGCAACACTCCTATATGAGATTCTGTTAAAGCTACAACAGAGAAAATGTACCTTGGCAGGAGCACCAGAGCATGGTTGTGGAAGTTGTAACTGGTCCAGGATGTCTAGTTTGTCTGTTTTTTTTTTTTAGCTTCATAATGGTTTAATTTCCAAATCCGAAGTTTGAACAAATTACAAATTATGTGCAATATGTTCGATTGCGCACCTCCCCAACTTTTCATTAAACCCGTCATCACATTCTTCCAGCGATCGAATGTTAACTTGGAATTTTGTGACTCCATTTCCATCATGAGATGCTGAAACCTCTCTTCTGAAACATGGGCGGTGTATTTTTGCAAATAAATCTCTCGTCTGTGGTGCCTCATTTGTTTAAACATGGTTGTTTTTAAACATGCTATAACTAACTATAACTATAAAAATTGACTTTGACTTTATATTAGAGATCTCCAGACATGTTTTCAGATGTGTAACAATACTTGCTATACTAAAATTTGTGTCTAATTTGTTTCCGTCACAAAAGTTCAATTACTCTTTAAACACTATTTAAATTGCACCTGCTGTTTCTCCCTCATCAACTATCCAAAATCTTTAAACATACAAATATTCTTTTTGTTTATTTCAAAACAGGAGGTTTCTAATGTCAAACTCTGCACATACATCTTTCTACACAGTGAAGCTCAAAACAAACTTCAAATGACCAGGCAAAAAACACACTACACTGAAAGTTAAATAATTTAGAATGCACTGATAGTACAAGTTACATTTGTTTTATGACCTGAATCTTTGATGAGGCTATATTTGTATTTCTTACCTCGCATGACAAAATAAAATGCATACAGAACACTATGCTAAAATATAGTTTTAGATGGCTAAAAACTACCACTGTTATTTGCTGATTTAGTTTTGACTGATGTTCAAGTGGAGCATGAGTCTATTAGTATAACGCAGTCACCCAGTGAGCGTCATGCAAGAAAGTTTCTGTATTCTTATCTTAACTTTTTTTAGGCTCGCTCACAAGACTGTTCCAAGTCAGATTCACCAAACTGCATAAATTGGCCGTAAATTGCTTCTTTCAACCTGATGACCTGACGATCATTAGCATAACTGACGCCCTCTAATGCTAATGCCTGACAATCTCACGAGTACAAACATTACATAAATGATGTCGGCGATTTAGTACTGTACTTACTGTAACCATTGAAAGCAACATGAATGGACATCAACATTTTAACTTAGCGCTTCAATCATCTGGGCTTTGGCGGATGGACACGACAAACTGAAACTGTAAAAGTGCAGCAGAAAAAAAAGGGTTAAAATGCAGCGAAGCAATGCAGTTGAATTAGTTATAGACCAAAGCCAACCCTGTTTTTGTTCTTGCCTGGGCACCAACACTGGGTATCAGATTATGATTGTTCCTACATGTTTCCAGCAGCAGGGTCAATTGTGCAGCTGCAGCCTGGGCCACAGCTTCTGCTGAATGAATAACAACAACAGTGCACAGAGAGATGAGGGGGAGCGCAGTCATTCTAACACATCCACACAAACAGAGAGGAGAGGCGAAAGGAAGGTCAACCATGGCAGACTTACATTCTTGGCAACCCCTCACACTGGCTGATCATTAGAGAGGGAGAGAACAGGGAGGATGAACGGGATTGAGACAAAGGAGAGGTGGAGGATGAGAGAATGCAGCTTTATGGAGACAGAGGGGAGAGAAAGCTTTGATTTCAGAAGGTCAGTCTTTGCTTTTATGTTGCCTCAGCTTGTTTGTATGAGCTTGTTTCTAACTTTAAGTGACTAATGGACTAATGGAAAGGACATTTGAATTTTAACTGCCAGTACCAAGAACATGGCTGTTGTGTATTTAGTGTTTGACTAGATGCAAATATGTCTCCATCCCCACTCTCCTGCTTGTGTACGTTACAGCACGGCCTTGTACTTTGCTGGATCCTTGTTCACTTTAGCAGGAAGAAGGAGGGGTTTTGTCTGTGAGTTAGACGTCCTAAAGAAAAAGTGAAGTGTTAAATATGTTCAGTATACAGGACATCTGTGTTTCGTCTGCGTCCTAACAGCGCTTCGAGCCAGTGGGAGTGCAGGAATAAATATTACTGTAGTCAATAGACCTCCAACTATGGATTATTTACATTTTCCATAAGCCAATCTATTTGAATATAACAAATCTGCAAAAAACAAACAAACATTTGAACACACCATAATAATTTAATGAAGGCATTAAAGTAGAGCTGCTTTTTTTGACAAATCATTTTTCAATAAGTCTATGACAGAGGTTTTTAAACTATGGGGCACTATGGTCTCCCCCGGGAGGCTGTGGGAGAACTGAAGGGGGGACGTGGAGAGAGAGAAGCTAGACAGACAGGTGCATGCTGGTAAAAACAAACAGAAAGGTATTTATTGTAGGTTGGCCTATTGATTCAGACCTTTTACCAACACGGTCGGTAGGTGAGGCATGCAAGGTGCTTTAAAACCAATAAAGCCTGATTGAGTATATCCCTATCTCTGATGTGCATCACTAATAAACGTCCATAAATCTGGGTAAAATCACAGAAAAATACGTTCCTTCAGAAATTGAAAGCTGCAGAAATTGTGGATGGAATCTTTCACAATAAAAAAACAATTAACTGTAAAATGCTGAATATCATGGAATCTGCCAAAATGTTGATGCAATTCATTAAAATCAGGAGTTTCCCTGGTATTATTATTAGCATTTTTGTCCACAGCACTTAAACCAAACGAACAGAAACATTTTAATATTTCTATATTGCATGATACATCAAATTCATTGATATTGATTCAATATGTAATATTTCTTATTAAATTCTTGAAATTTTTTCATCCTTCACACAATTACACACTCTTTCTGTTGACACACACAAATGTGCCTCATATAGCGGCTACTCCAACACACCCTCAAAAACACTGGTGGGAAAACACTGACTGCAGCACACACCTCTCCTCTCCCTGCCAAACGCTAGCTACCCTCCAGGCAGTCAATGGACAGAAAGTTGTTAATGTGATGTAGAGACAGAGCTCGGTTAAAACTAGATAAAATTTAGGGTTGGGCAGTGTCTATAAAAGTGCGAGAGGGGCAGCAGTCGTCTTATGTGCATGTGTTCTTGCACATACATCTGTAAAAAAGTTGGTAGACTGTTAACTTACATTACAAGTCAAGTGGATATTTTACACACAACAGTGAACACAAAGGGTGCAGATGTTGGTTGTTTGATTGGCCTCGTTATTAATAAGCCGACGTGCGGCTCACCTGCTGCCGTGATAACAGATGGCTGCTGGAAATATACGGGAAAAAGGCAAGTTCTCAGTCTTTTAGGCAACTTTATAAAAGATACTGCTGATGAAGAAAGTGGAACAGACATGGAGGAGAGAGAGGCGGGGCAAGCCGGGGTGTGTACCTGAGGTGAAGGTGAGTGTCAGAGTATTGGCTGGTGCAAAGCATACTTAAACAATAATAAGAATGTTCGTGGTCATTAAAACCTGATTTCACAGGGTGGTATAATGTGAAAATGTGAGAGTTTTTTTGCTAGGAGGGCGGGGGTTTTACAATCACGATGGCGGCTCAACGTTGTGATGTCTGTCAGCCATCGCCAATGGGCAATGGCATCGTCTATCGACCCGACCCTAATATTTTTGTTACAAATTAGTAACTCACCACTCTGAAACTTTTACTCCACTCCATGTTGTTAAACTAGTAAGAGGAACACGTACAGCTGCACGGAAGCAGTGTTTACCGGCTTCTCACAACCCGCCCTGCTCTGCTTCTGATTGGCTAGTAGTCCTTAACTAGGAACTGCGCATGTGCAACTCCCAACAAAGATCTTCGAGGTAAGATGCGTCACTCCAAAGCTAAAACAGAGCATTCAACCCACAGAGTGAAAAAAGGAGCTGCAGCAATTTGCAGTATGACAAAAATATGGAAACCAGTTCTGGTGTAACCCCTAAGATTTTGAACCTGAAAATGAGCATACCACCTCTTTAATAACTTTTTAAAAACTAGTTCTGGAGTGTTTAGAAACAAAACTGCTAGTTTTTGACATTTAATGGTTTTGACCAATCAAAACCATAATAAATAGATTAATGGATAATGCAAATAATAGTACAAGCACAGTGAGGTTCGCTATATGATAATATGCTATCCCTGAACCTGGTGTTTGAAACAACTGAAGTGCCTCTATAAATCTGGTGGAATAACTGACGTCCTGTAAAATACTTCTTTTTTTAGCCATAGAAGAGTATATGGGTGAGATTTACTGCATCCGGATGGCTCAGATTAGAATCAGGACCTGGGTCAGCACCCTCGACAGCTTGTGTGTGTGTGTGTCCATCATCAGTTGTGTTTCCTGAGAGTGTTAAGTGTAAGCTTAAAGAATAATTTAGCACTAAATCAACTGACACACAGTGACTGTGTCAGCGACACACTTTCAATTTCGGAAAAAAAGACTCTTTGGATCATGCGAGTGAAATGCAGATGTTTGTTTATTTCATTCATTAGAGGAACATTGCCATTTCCTCACAGTTTGACCAAGTATGTCAGCACATATGTCAGGAAGGGGAGCACACTGGTGCAAAAATAAGAAAGACACGTGAGGCAAGTGTCGTGGTCGTGGGGATGCCGGCGGGGTGTGTCACAGTTCAGAGCATTTTTTTTCAACATTTCCTAGTAATGCTCTTCTGTTTTTTTACTCACATAAAAACATAAAATATTGCCTTCACTTGCTCAGCGGTAATCTTCCCTCCCATTTTCTCACAGAGCCAATATATTCCTCTCAGCTGGTCTTACAGAAATACATTAAAATCACCCACACTGGCACTTTAAAATATTATTTGTCACAGGTGTTTTGACAGGAAGAAATACAAAATTTCCGTTATTGCCCAGAAGAAAGTGGCGAGAGAAAGTTTTTATAGTGCTGCCAGTGTGATAAGCTGCGCGACACACACACACTCCCTCCCATTTTCCCGGAATTCTCCCATATTTCACCATTTTCTCTCACTGTCCTCCTGTTTTCCCATAAACCTCTCCTTATTTTTAACCTTTCTAAAAAATAAAATAAAAATCCTACTGGCCATATTGGATACGTTTGCTACATTCCCCTCTGGTGAAGCAGGAAGCAGTATTGTAGAATATCAGCTGTAACATCTAGTGACGGGAAGTCAAACACTGTATACGCATCCAACAGCAACCGCCAGTATAACAACAAGAAGAATAAGAAGAGTAGTTGCATGAAAAGAACAGCAGCGCGAGGATTCCACCACATGTTTTAAAGCGAAGTGGTTGCTTTCTGGTGGTTCACTGGATTTCACTGTGTGCACCCTTGACTAAATGTAAGAGGTATGTGTACAGTGGTGGGGGTGTTGAGAGGGTGTCTGAAAATGTCCCTTATTTTCAAAAACCAGTGTTGACAGGTGTGACTACACACACCATCACACACACACATGCAAACCATGGTGATCTGCATGTGTGCTAACTCATTAGTAGAAACACAGTTGTGCGCAGGCAGACACCCACAGACACAAAGTCACATAAATCACTTATACATGCAAACTTGCTGAGAAATGCGCTCACGAATTTGCACTTGCAAGCTCGCACACACACATCAGTCGCTAATTACTGTCGCTGGCAGAGAAATGGCAGCCATACATAGTCAATGAGAGCGGGGAAAACAATGAACACACAGAGCAGATGATTGCTGTAAATAAAAGAATGAAAGTGGAACGAGGGAGGAACGGAGGAGGACACGATGCTGCTGGCACAGAAGGAAATGGGGACTGGAAAGAACGAGGGCGAAAGAGATCCAGGAAGGGGAGAACAGAAGCTGAAATGAAAAGGGATGGCATGGATATGGAATTAAGTTTCCCCCTTTTTCCTTTCCTGTGTCAGTTTGAAATAATAAGTACATTTAAACTTAACTGTTTCACCACATGCACAGAGCAGTTTGGCAGGAGAAGGAACTTGTACTTCAAACAAAATGTCAGAAGGACGGTGGTATTTCACTCAGGTGAAGGCAGAGCGAGAGGAGGCGAGAGGGTGAATGAAAAGGTAGAGAGCAGAAATAATTCCAAAATGACATTCAAACACTTTATCTTCTCTGTCTGGACTGTCTGGGCTTCAGGTCAACCCACCATTCTGTTGCTTCATAATGGGTAGAAATTGTACAGACGTCATTGTGACATCCACTTAACTCTTTGCAGAAATAGCTGTAACCCCGATCTCCATCAAGAATAAACATCTATATACTCAACTTCTGATCTCACCGTGAAGACGAGTTCGGTACAGTTGAACGTGCGGGAAAGCGCTGCCACTTCGACCTCGGTTTATGATTGTTTCCATGCTGTAAACACCACCTACCAATATATCACCATATAAAGTTGTTATGGTCAAGGTATTAGCAAACTGTTGCATATTTACACATCCAGCAAAATATAGCAATATTAGCATTCTTCAGAGTTGTGTTTCTGTGCACCTGATGAGTGCGTGTCCAAAAGCAACTCTCCTTTTAGCTCTGTTTATGGTCTCCACCTCCTCGGGGTAAATATCTGCCTCTTTAGCTGCTTAATGCTCCACTGTGTTCACCAGCTAGTAGTCTGCTGTTTTCTGCTATTTAGGTGCTGTGCAGTGGGTTTATCAGAGTTTTTTGATTACGAGTCAGGTGATAATTCTGTGTGGGTTTATCCCCACAAGTGACATAGTTATTTGATCCATTGTTAATGTAAAAGATTAATTAATGCAGCTTTGACCTTTAAGAGAGCATGGATATGAAGTCCAAGGTCTTCATATGCATGCTTTTGATGAAATCTTAACAAAAACTGAGATTGCCTGTCAACATGTCAGCTCCATCTGCTGAATGTGTGAGACCGTTGAAAGCTCTAGAAAGGACTAGTAAGTAGGCCTTAAGTTAAGATTGTCTTGTCAAACCATTTCCAAGATGAACGTTAATTTTTTTTGACAGCACCAAGGCTCTAAACGTTGCCCTAGAGAGTACTACTCGCATGCCAATTGATGGCATTTCTGAGTAACCTGAGAGAAAGCAAGCCACCATACACTAATCCTGAAAATAACAATGTATGACATGCCTAGCTCAAACAGTGACTGCGCCATAAGCCTGTAAATTAAGGGAGTGAAAACAGAAAAAACCAAGGTTCACCATGTGTGGATGAGCATGGAGGGCAGATAGTCACAGTATATCACTCTTCTGCCAATCAGTGTTGTTTTTAGCCATGCCCCTGGCATAGGATGGCAATAGGCAGGTTTGCATTTTTGTATTTAGTAAAACGCCTTGACAAGCTTTTAATGGATTGGCACAAAAGTTTATCCAGAAATGTATAGTTCTCAGACAATGTATTGCCACCATACGGTTTACGTTTGTCATTTTGACAGCTAATGGGCGGCCTGCCGTGAAATTTGGTACAGACATTAACGTTCCCCACAGGATGATTTGGTATAACTTCGGTGATCCCAAATTTGCCGAAGTACCTGCAAAGCTTATGGCATTTCTATCAGCCTCAACTTTTAGTGCTGCTTTGCGATTGTTAGCACACAAAGATGTTGAACTACGACCCGCCCAGCACCGCCAGCAGACGTTCAAAATAGCTATTGCATAGTCGGACTTGCCACTAGCAAGATTACCCAGCAACATAGCTCAAAAAGTTGCCCAGTGAGTCATCAACTTAAGAGATCTTACAGTAACAATACATACCAGTAAGAGCAGCAATAACTAGTAAGAACTCTGTGTGTGTGTGTGTGTGTGTTTTGTAATACCACTGTATGTTATTGCAAGGCAGAATGGTAAGGCATGTACAAACCAGAGTGTACATACTGATCTCTCTGTAGTTAATGTGCAGTGCATTGATTTAGTATGTATGTCTTCACTGAACCATGGCCTCACATGTGTGTCTATAGGCTTTGCATAAGTTTCTCAGCGACTCCTAAACAAACTTCATGTCTTCTTGAAGTTTCTATAATTTATAAGTTATTATGGTAATGTGGTCATTTTAATAGTGTTGTCTATTTCTTTTTTGCATCTCCCATGCCAATATCTTTGTTCCATTGTTATTTGTTTTACGCCAAGTCTTCATCACGCTTAGCTTTGGTATATAGCACCTAATAATCATATCTTTTGTCCCTTTTATTCAGAATTCCTCCTTATCTCAAATGAAACTGTACTTTGACGTAGGTCAATGTTTTGTGTTTTTCAACTGGAAATACTTAACTGTCTTTGATGGACTGTTCCACTCAGCTGTACAGACAAAGCACAGAGAGGCTGGGATTTCATAATTAATAATACATAATAAAAGACAACTTTTGACCCCTCAGCCTTACCCAGCTATTAGCTGTTCTCAATTCTAAGGTGTACAGAGGTGCAGTCTTTTTTCTTAATGATTTTCTTTTTGTAATTTCAGGGTATAGGTATAGGTATTTTTTCCATTTCGTACACTTCTAAATAAACTGCTTGCATTATACTTTTCCTATATGTCCTATTTTTAAGTCAGTTTGTTTTCACCAAATCTTGATCTGAAAACACCTTAAAAAGAATAAAACTCTGAGATCCTGGAAAAACTCTAACTAAAAGTGATCGTATGTAATTGAGTGGAAATCAAACCATGAATATGATTTTTGTTCTTTGTTGGTGCTGGTCGTGTGTATACATATGGTAGTCTATATGTTCTCTCACACTCTATTGCCATCTACTGTCACATCTGGAGAATTGGAGCTCAGCTGCTCTGCTTTCTTCATTTTCATTTGGTGGGTCATGGCAGGCATCATTAAAGTATATTTAAAAATAGTCTTAAAAAATGTAAGGCATTATTTTATTCGCATTCTTTTTAATATTATGAACAAGTCCCATAAAAGACCCAAAAGAAAGAATTTATCAAGAGTTAGAGTTGTTTTGGGTGGCATTAGCACTGAAACAATGTCAATTAGTCCATTAACAAAAGAATAATTACCAACAGTTTTCATAACTAATTAATCATTTAAATTATTTATCAAGCAAAACCCATAAATGTTCTCGCCAAGCCTTCTCAGATTCGCAGCGTTTCTCTGTTTATCATGACTTCAGGATGTATATTTTGCACAGTTTACTTACATTGTATACTTGAGTTATACATTTAGAAAATAATCTAAAGGTTAATCAATAACAAAACTAATCATTAGCAGCAGCCCTACAATAAACACATTAATGTGATTAGTGAGTTGATTTTTCTGCAATTTCTAGTTATATTTAATCCAAGATGCTTTGGGGGGGAAATTGCAGTTAAATATTGTTTACATAATAAATACATTGTTCTAAAACTGTTTATGTCTAGCAAAAATACTTTCATGCAAACTATATGTAGCTTTTGCTGACACACATATTTTGAATTTTTGCTATGTTGTGAATATAAATCAATCTTAAGGCAATCAGCTATTTTACAGAAACAACTATATTCCAGTTTTTCCAGTGGTGATGCCAAATGATATGAAAACAGCCTCTAAAAGCCAGGCTCTGTGCAGGAGCCAGGTCGGCTCAGGTCACAATTAAATCCAGACCTGACTCTGGTGCCACCATCTGGTACTTTCTGCTCCACACATGGTAACCATGCATTCAGCTGAGGTGGGGCGAAACATGTGATGGATTTATGGTTTTATTCATACATGAAAAGCAACAGATCATTTTTATTAGCTATATATTATAGACTAGGTTTATTGAGAGTAAAAGGAATTTGAAGGACTCTTCCTGTGACACACGTGCCTTAGCCACCCAAAAAGATTGTGACTGTTGCCCCGAACTATAAATAGACAGAAATATATTCATGTCTGGCAAGTGTTTGCAGTGTTAGCCGGATAATCCAGTCTGAACCCTGCAGTCTTATAAACATGACGCAGTTAATAATGATTAATTATAATAATTATTTTTTAGAACTTTGGAAAAACTTCACCAGAGAAGCCTGTCGAGTGCGAGTCAAAACATTCAGCTACCAGAAGAAGCTCGGGCTGTTGTTTCAAATCATTTTGATTTGACTTGATTTCTGCAACGAGGACATCGGGGCCTACATGTCTGAAAATATGCTCACGGTCTCCAGCCAGTGAGAACCGAGCGTTCTTTGTGGTCGTAGTATACAGGCAAATATTGGTTATTGAGCCATCATTATCACATTGTTTTCAAAGAGCATCCGATCAGTCATTACAGTTTGGTGTGGTCGTGTGTGGTCTGCTAAACTGAAGTATTACTGCACTACATGGACAAACCAAGCCGCTAGATGGCAGCACAAGCAGGAGTTTTTATCAGTGGTGTAGTCCCCAGAAATTGGTATTGGCATCATCCCCACGGTATTGGTTGGAAAATACAAGTATAGTTTGCCAGTAATCAACAATACTGAACTCACAATCAAATATCATCTGTATGTCCTCTATGTACATTTATGATTTTCTGTGAAATCCTTCTTTGTGGGTTCACAATTTGTGTCCCATTCAGTAATGGCGGACTCTGTCAATGACAATGAAAATGAATATACAAAGAGGTAATTAAAGAATGCAAATACAATGAATGGCTGTGGATGTTAGCTAGTTGGCCGACTCTACCAAGTTCCCTGTTAGCGTTAACATTTAATGTTTGACAAGTTTGACTTGATGGAGCAGAGGATCTCAAAAAGTTCTTGTAATTGATGGAGATTTGTACACACTAGCTATAAATAAAAACACATATATACATATAAAAAAAACACCTCAATATCTCACTAAAACCATCATTGTTGCAGTTTTTTGCACTACAACTTCTGGAGTTCAGTTCCATTGATCCATAAAGAGAAAACAGCTTAAGAGCAGGCATGTAGAGAGCCTGTTACCTTTTTACATTTCATGATGCCTTTACTGTTTACTTGCATGGTCTAATTGTAGCTGTGAACTTTAGCCACAATTTACCCTAAATTCCTTTCAGAAGACTTGTAAGTAGCTTATAGTAAATTAGATTTGGCTGGAATCTGTTTCCTCGAATAGATTCAGGATTGTAGTGGTGAAAAGGCCACAGAGGACACAGTGGCTGTATTGTGAGAGCAGATGAGCCTCAATTTAATTTCCTCATGACATGTTTGATACACAATACATAGGTCTGACTTCTGAAGTATTGGACCTTTTAAGTTGAAGATGATACTGTTGTTCATCTTCCAGAGCATGTGTGTTAAAAACATTTATCAGTCTAAACTAAAGAAATTCCTCAAAAGCAGATCACTTACTTACTAATATTGGGCCTAAATTAGTGGTATATTATACAGTATATTAAATTTAAATAAATATGGTAACACTATATAAGTAATATATGAACATAATAGTAACAAAAATGTCCTTTATTTTCAAATCCCAGTTTTGACTTGTATGTAGGTGGTGTCATCTCATGTTAAGAGATGGTCCCCCCACGTGCAATGCTGTCCTTCTATCCCCTCCCAGGAGATTTAACCAAGGCGTCATGTGACAGTGCCAACGGCGGTCGTTAACACTTGGCCTCAGGCGACCACAACGACTGTCGTTACAGCCTGGAGCACTAATGAACCAGATGATATCCAACAACTTGATAGCGGCCCCACAGAGGGACCACACCTAGGACCAGAATTGGGGGGGGAAACGGATTTTGAGATGTAAAGATTACTCAATTAGTCAGAAAATAAATGATCGATTAATCATTTAAATCATTCATTCTAGCAAAAAAGGCAAGACATTCACTGGTTACAGCTTCTTCTTTTCTCTGCTTTACATCATTGTAAATGGAATATCTTTGGGTTTTGGAGTGTTGGTCAACAGTCTAACGTGACATTTGAATGCTTCACGTTAGGCTTAAGACAGGTTTTTTTTTATATTTCTAGACATTGTACAGACCATGCTGTTAATCAGTTAATGGGGAATAATAATCTGCATATTAGTTGATCATGAGAATAATCGTTTGTTGCAGCACTTAAGGGTTTGCTTAACTGGCAGATAATTTCTGTTTTTAAAGGAGAAGTCCTCCCTTCGATATTAAATCCAACCTTGTGATTACATAATTAGATATACTCTTGGTCAATGTGATTGCTGCGAACTTTTCAGTGAAATTGTTTGTGCCTGCTTGTCCATTATAACTGGATTATTCTTGACCTTATAATGCATATTAACTTGATATTGTGCTCACTCATTGGTAGTGAGAGACAGTTGTATTTGTCTGTTTGGATTGTTTGTGTTCGTTGTTAACAATATTTTCGATGCTTCGTTGGCCGGGGCCCTGTTTCAGAAAGCAGGCTTAACAAACTCTGAGCTTATCCACTGAGCTCTGGCTGAGTCTGAGGTGGGAAACTCTGAGTTTTCGGTTCCAGAACAGCTGATCAGAACAAGTTCAATCAACTCTGAGTATGTTGAACCTGATGGAAACGCGTGCGTGGGGGGTGAAAAAATCATCAATGGAGCTCCGATACTATGTTTCACCATGGCAACAGGTAAATAAAGGCAGAGCCTCCATGAATATGAGTGCGCGCTGTCAGTTGCCAGAGTTGCAGATCTAGGGTTTATCTCATCTCGCTCTCTGAAACTGAAAACCCAGAGTTTCCCTCAAATCAGGTTTAACATACTCAGAATTTTCACTAATCCCGCTTTCTGAAACGGGGCCCGGGTCACTATTGAAACATCTTTAAACACAATCTGGACAAAAATCATTGCTTTTAAATGAAGAATAAAAAAGCAATTTCTAAAAGTATTTAAAATGTAATGGAACATTTAATTGTACAAACGTTAATGTCACAATGCTTCTGTTTTTTACTGAGCCTGCTCTCTCTGCACCTCCAGCTTTCTTTTACTGCCACCGATGTCCCGCCCACCGTGCGCCTCCCAGCCAATCACCACCCGGTTTCTCAGATGGCTGTCTATTGACGGGGCCGCCGGCGAATGCTGAGCAGGCTAGCCAGGTTGAGGTCCGCCTCACTGTCCTGTGATTGGCTGCTGGATGGGACTGGGGCTTCATGGAGCCAATGTCCAACAAACAGGATAGCAACTCATCCGAGGGTGATGAGAAAGGGTGAGTGTGTGGGCGTGTGTTTGTGTGTGTGTAGTGTGTGTGTGTGTGTTGACTGAAATGTGATGGATTGTACAACTGCATGTGTGTGTGTCCATCTTTGATGTGAACATGAAAGGAAAGGAGAGATTAACTGCAGATTTGACAGAAGTGACAGATGAAAGAATAGATGCAGGCACACACGGATGGATTGATGGATGGATGAAAGTAAACAAGTTCAAATTATCCTCACAGTCCGGACTCAAGCACTTCACATCACACAGCTGGATGACATTTTGTACATGATAGAGAGACGAAAATCAATACTAGGATGGACAGCGTTCTGGAGACATATCTCAGTGACTTGATGCTTTAATGACAAGGAGAATTGAAAATGAACAAATTATTAATAACATGATTGGTTGTGCAGCATAAGCTGTATAAATATTGAAAGAAAAGGATGTTGTCTGGATGGATGGAGGGATATATGGGGGGTTAATGTACTTTTAGGAAAGGGAAGGCAGAACAATCCTTCCGCTGCCATCTGTGCGCTCTCTGTTTCTCCGGCACGTGCAGAACCGCAGTCACACACACATGCTGCCCTCATCGCTTCATTAAATTCACAGAGAGTGAGTTCAGAGCCGATGGAGAATCATACACAAGCACTGGGCAAGTTAAACCCCACATCACATGAAACAGTTGTGTAAAATCAATAAATGGTTTTACACAATTATGTAATTTGTGAAATGGAGGAAATGATTAAAACTGAAAGGATTTCCATTACATTTTCTTTGGTTTTTAAAAAAAGTTTAATGAGACTTTTTAACCAATATTTTCCTTTTATTTTAAAATCTGTTTTTGTTTCATAATGGTGTATTTCCCAATATTTTTTTAACATGACAAGTTGTATTTCATAACATCATATTTTATTTCATACAGTAATGTTGCCTTTTGTGACATGTCATGTGTTTCATCATGTTTTGATGTCGCAAACAAGCTATCATCTGCTCACTTATCAATACGTTAAATACGTACAATGAAGACGAGTAACAAGTGACGGTAGTAGTGGATTTGTTTTATTGGATGTAAGAAAAGAAGAGAAAATTGGACAAATGGAGTCCCACACGTATTATTTAGCTCAAGAGCCGACAGAGTGTGTCGGCCACCGTATCTTCTCCTGCGCGCTTGGAAAGTGAGGGGTGAGCAGTGATTGATGGTGCATTCATTTGGTCTCGGAATAATCAGAAAGTTTTTTCTCTCCTTAAATTTTTTGTGCTAAAAGAAAATAAAGTGTCCGTTGGACATAAAGAAGTATACAGAACTTCAATTCGTGCAAAATCACATATGGCATATACATGTTTTGCAAACATTTGAAATATGGTTATAACAGTTAGTTTGCTGTCCATGTAGAGTGAATCACGCTCTGATAATGCTAATCCAACACATCTTTGTATCAGTGTCCATGTTGATTCCACATTCCGATTTAAGAGCACATGAACACACACTGGAGTCGGAGGAACGATTTCGCAAATCGGAAAATGGTACCATCCGAGGAGCACTTCAAGGCACCGTGAATCGCTGGTTGCAATTCCCAACCCTCACCACTAGATGCCACTAAAACTTACACACTGAAGCTTTAACTCTTAAAACAGAAACACGTGCTTTGGCACATTAATAGTAATTTAAGTAGGTAGGTAGGTTTATTGTCACAATACAACAACGTGTTGTAGAGTGAAATTGAGTTTTGTAAACTCAAACCTTCTGCTAAACGCAGTGTTGCAGCCATCACATCTTCGAAGCTGAAACCAGACATGATAACAATGAGGAACACTTCAGAAAGTATCTTTATTTTCACCAGAATTCGTTGTTTACGTTTTAAATATTAGTACTATACTATACTTATTCTGGGACAGTGCCCCCTGACCCCCCCTTACTGGGGTTTGGTTTGCACACATGTTGCCTTTTTCAACCCTGCTGAGTTTGCAGATCTGCTACCTCGTTACTCATACGAAAAACGGCTGTGCGAGTATTCATTCATTCATCATACTTCTGGAGCAAGAGATCGGTGACTCCCATGACCCTTGATATAGCCATCACCATGGTTACCCTCATGTAGGTGATGTGGGTAGCCAGCATAATGTTAAAGTAGCATCTACCTGGGGAGATAATTAGGCTTTGACAGAGTGCCATCTGCATGTATGTGTATGTCCTCATGTGAGCAGATGGGTTTGTATTATTTAACCTGTGTGTGTGTGTGTGTGTGTGTGTGTGTGTGTGTGTGTGTGTGTGTTTGTCTGTGTGTGTGCATGAAAGTGTATCAATTTTTTGTGTGCATGTGCATGTTTATGCAGTTATAGGAGTGTGTGTGTGTGTGTGTGTGTGTGTGTGTGCTCGCGCGCATGTAGATTAGTAGAGTGGACAGAGCTGGATTAGGAGCAGCGAGGGCAGATGGAGCCGCAGAAAGCAGAGGACAGCTCGGGACGCCTCAGTATGCGACAACAACAGGGGATTGTCACTTTGTGTTTGTGCGCATGTGCGTGTGTTTCTCACTGTGTCGTTGAGCATGCACGTGTTCTTGTGAGCGCTGCCTCATGCCCTGACCCCCTCCCCTCTGTGATTTCTGAGTCACAGAGCAGTTGGAATACACACACACACACTTACGCACAAAGAGATGTTGATGAAACACTTCACATAGCCTGGAGTAGGGCATGCTGAAATAGAATTTGGTGTGTGTTGGTGTGTCAGAATTTACTGCAGTGTGAAGCCTCTGAATGTTTCAGGAGATGGTTGGCCTTCACCATTAAATTCAGTTAACATCCAAATAGGATAGTAACTGTGTGTGTGTGCGTGCGTGTGTGTGTGTGCGTGTGTGGGAGTCCACTTAAGTTTAGATTTCATCCTCTGTAAGTAACAAAATAAAAATGGGATGAATAGCAGAGGATATTAAATGATGATTCATTGTATCTGGCACACTACCTACACTTCCCTACTTCTCCCCCCCACCTGTTAGGGTACAAACCCCCGTAAATAAAAACGTAAGGTGATAAGGAGATTTTTGCTCATCCAATTACCAAGCTTCCAATTCTGTTAGATGTGCCGCTAACATCTTGCAAAAGCAAGAGATTACAAAATCTTAAGAAGCTTAAATGAACTCAGACTACTTGATAACTATTAGCAAATTATTTAAACAGTATTTGTATAGGAATTATTCTGTCCCAAGCTTTTAAATGTTCTAATATATTATTATTATATATAAGCAGTTGATTACTGTAACCGTGATCAGTATAAGTGGTTTCCACTTCATATTTAAGAGCTTACGTTCTCCGGTTTACCAAAGTAGTACTTTAGAGAGAACAACAGACAGTAACTGATTATTGTTGATCAGCAACTCACGTGTGTGTTCTGTCAATACCAGCTATTTGCACAAATGTGGAACAACTTTGGAATAATTTGATTCAGATCGTAAGTTGCACATTTTGACTGCGTCAATCAGGATGAAAGTACCACACAAGTAGGTCAATAGCAAGGGCGTCACTTTGTGTTGAAAAGTGGTGGGGACATGAGACATGACGATGCACATTATATCACAAGAAGAAGATGAGAAGATATTTAATAATATTTTGAAAAATATTCAGTGCTGTAATATATGAGCGGAGAGGTCTGTAGTCCTCCCCCAGAAAATTTTGAGCATTAAATATTTTCTTAATGTGAAAATAAATCTTTGTTATTTAACATTTCTTGTTGCTATTTTTCAAAACATTTTTAACAAATGCTTTCAAAAAGTGATGGGGACATGTTCCCAGCGTCCTCAGTGTAAATGACTATATGGCCAGTAGTAACTCAAAGGTATAAATTTCAATAATTTCTATTAAAAATGTTGACAATGACAATGTCCCTGTTTATATTTTTAATATTGGCACAACGGAAGTCCTTTATCTTAATAAAAAAAAACTAATTTTCAATTACAGTTATTCATTTGATCAAATGTTTTACAACAGCAGTTTGAACAGTATAACTCTAAAAGAAAATCTAACAACGATGTAAAAATAACACATTTCATTTGCTGTATCGCTAACACAAGTTCCTCTTTTTAGTTTATTGCCACAGTTGTGACAGATATATTGCTCTGCATCCTCAGCACGTGCCTCATGGGACCAGCGCAGACAAAAAGACACACTGCATCCACATCCCCAGGCAATGATCAGCTGAATGTCTCCCTAAAGACAAGACATTCCTCATCCTTGTCATGGGAAACTGTAGGTGCAGTCGTTTGATAAGAGTAAATAAAAACACAATTTTCAAAACATAACATAAACACTTGAGTAAATTTACTTACCATGATCCAAAACAGCCTTTCGGATAAAACTTTGCAAAAGTATCACGTATCCATGCAATTTTTTATGGTTCTGGTAAATATTGTGCGCTGGACGCACAGACGCGGTAAAGTATATCTGTGAAAATCGCTGTTACGTTTGTCCCATATTACTTTTGTATCGGTCTCCCTACAAATTAGTCAGCTGTAATGCGCAAAATATTTTGATAAATTATTCACCAAATGGAAAATCTACCCACATTTGGTGCTTAGCTCAACCACTTTGTAAACACTGACTGGACTATGAAACAGACAATTTAGAACAAAGCAATGAAATAAAAATGAGGATCTGCTCTGAATCCAAGCACCTACAATACAGCATTCTGCTTTGAGCATTTCTGATGCAAAGATCTCTTGTCATACAGATCACACAGCAGCTAAAACATATTATTCTCCTGTGTGCCTTTGCTGGAAATGAGCATTGAAGCTCAGTGAAGCTCAGAACTGCTGTATGCAGTCATGGTAAAGAGCATTCACATGGAGGACATTATGGCCATGGAAACATTGCAAATCTTTATTTTTCAGCTCTTTCTCCCTTTTCTTATGTATGCACCGATTCCTGGAAGAAAAGCCTTTGCTTTTAGCTGATAAATATCTGTATGTAGGCTATATTTTCTAAGAAACAAACAGGCTGAATCCCCCTCCTTCTTTTCAAAGGGCCATTCTTCCTTGAGGCGCTTGACCTCGGGTAACCCCTCTGTAGTTGTACAAGCAAACAGCAGTTTTCTATGCCAGGAATTGTATGTTAAAGGTTAAGATATACTATTGCACTTTTCAACAAGCAAATGTCTAAACCGTACTCTTTGTCCAACCATATTTTAATGCAATAAGCTATTTAAACTAGCTATGGAAATATGTAATTTTGGAATGGAAAAAGACAGTGCCAACCCTATTTAGAAGATTAAAGATTCATAAATTCTTGCCGTGACTCGGCAGAGAGGCAGGGCTGGCTACAGGTTTAACCCTGACCAATCGTAGCTTGGTGTTTTTCAGAACTTAGAGAGGTGATCGGGAAGATGGTGCCAGGGATTGACCATGCTTCGCTTCACCATGCTTGGAGGGGCGCTCTTTGCTCCTATGAATCCACATCATGTAATACGTTGTATAGATTGTCAAACTAGGCAAGCAAAGCCACAGACAGGAAGTCATGTGACATAACATTGTCATTATCTACATGAGATAAAATGAGCAACTGACAGGCCCGATGCTCATTTTTTGTCCCCGATACCCAAGTCTATCTCCATGGTTTCTGTGGCGTCGATTTCCCATAGAGAGAACAAAGACACCAAATCTTGTTGGGCACTGCAACCTCTTAAATTTACATTAACAACTTTCTGCTGCACTCAGCATTCAGTCTTTTTGCAATTTTGACCTTTCTATTTTGCAGTAAATTAGATGGCCGCTGTTTGTGAAGTATGATGGAGGAAAAAGCTCATTCTCTGTGTTGAGAAAAGCACTCCACTAATTTAGCATCACATTTCGATAACATTGTTGGGCTCATGATGGAGAGATTAAAAACTAAAAGTTTATACAGCAAAAATATCACCTTCCTTGTCAAAAACCGGCACCTACTTTGCCAAGATACAACCCGAATGCACAGTTCACTTGGACATTGTGGATGTGTTATGCTAGTAGCAGCTAAGCCTTTAGCATCAAGCCACGCTGGGGAGCGACAGAGCTACAGAGGTCACGTAAGCTCACTTCTTTCTAATCGTATTTCAAAAAAATATATATATTTTTTTCAAACCTGTGATCTTCAGCCACCCCACCCCCTGAGATTGACTCAAGTCACATAAGGCAAATTATCCCACACACCCTGCATCCAAACTAACCCCCAGCTTCATGTGACATAACATTGTTATGGTTTCAGGCAGTGTTTCTCCTTAACTATGTCATTTAATTTTAGCATGACAGTCACATGAGAGCTTGTGTACCAAATCAACTTTAAAAAGTAACGTGAAACAGTGTTTTGTTTACTCTTGTACTCTTTGTCCTCTGTTTGGACCCATGACTGTGAGCAGGATGCCTGCACCGTCACCCTGAAGCTCGCAGACAGCACAACAGTCTGCTGGACCTGCAGCCGCAGCGTGTCAGCCTGTAAGGCAGACGTAAAGAGATCTGTCGCAGCAGTGACAGCCAGATGACCTCTCCCTTAACATCAGTAAGACCAGGCAGGTGGGGAGGGGATTACAGGCGAGCATTCCTCCATTAACAGGCAGAAGTCAGCTCTTTTAAGTTCCTCTGTGTGCATAATACAGAGAACCTGTCATGGGATCTACACCCAGGAACTCTGGTTAAGATGACACAGCTGTCAGTTTAGCCACTCAGGAGAACATCCTGAGTGGCTACATCATTACTTTCTAGAATAGTATCACAGTCCAAAACCACGAGCCCCTTCAGGGGGCCAATAGAGCTGAATTTTATACAGGACATCCACAACAGACATTACATGAGCTATAATGTGAGCCACATCAGTCTACTCCGCCTGCTCCCAGCACAGAGAAGGCACTGTAAATAATGAAATGAATGAAGAAAAAAATGTAGAAGCAGCCAACTTTGTGTGACTGCCATCTGCACATGTGGCACGGCTCTTTGTCTTAGTGGACCCGCTTGATTCACAAATTGAAGAGATACTGAAACGAGGCAGGAGATGTGTGTCTGTCAAGATTCTGGCCCGGGGCATTACTATTACCTTGACTTTAGAGACATGTGCAACATGACTCATCACCCAACATGTTTGAACCTTACACATGAAAGTGGCATTTTGGTCTATATTGTAAATGTATGGTAAATACACCAGCCCGTTAGATTATTTAGCCTATTTAGCATAAGGTCTGGAATCCTAGCTTTGCTCTGTCCAAAGCTAACAAAATCCACCCACCAGTACATCTGAAGCTCACTAAATAACATGTTAGATCTTGACTAATCTGTACAAAAACCCAAAAAAGGGTTAAAATTACACCTCACCCTTGGACAGATCCAGATACATCTCCGTTTTCCCCGTTTTCAGTGTCCAATGCTTGGGGTAGGATTATATTTACCATACAGACATGGGAGTGGTATCAATCATCTTGTCTGGCTCTCAGCAATAAAGTGATTAAGCACGTTTCCCCAAAAGTTTGAATAAAAGCCATATTTCCTGAGGACTCCCAACAAAATGAGCCAGTATTTACATTCTGTATTTGAATTTGTGTTTGTTGTGATTATTTATAGATTTTACTTAGCAGCTATGTTTTATGAGCCTGTTTTATGGACACCAGTTCTGAATGTGCCATCACTGATAGTGACATAACACCATTTGTAGGTGTGTGTGTGTGTGTGTGTGTGTGTGTGTGTGTGTGTGTGCGCGTGTGTGTGTGCGCGTGTGCGTGCATGCGTGCGAGTGATCATCAGAGGAAGGCGACTGAATAAATCCTTTCAGAATCACTGAGGTCAGACACCACAAAAGTTTTTCTTTTAAGTCCACGATGCTGTTGATACCATGACACAGAGGCTTTTGAACTTTTACACATGACAGGGTGGATTAGTGCGTGACCATCACTCTCCAGCAGCCTGCTGCGTACTTAGTGTGTCTAACAACAGCCATGTGATTTTGACAAGACAGCGGACCGCTCAGCTAAACACCAGAAATGTAAACTTAAAGCCGCCCCTTGGCCTTCTTTTCTTTTCGTTGCAACATTTTCATTGCTTCTGCTCTTCAGTCAATGAGGCATTTGACAGGCATCAGACAGACAGCTGACGCTGTGGAATTTACCTTAAGGTGTTGCTAAAACTACCAGTGAGTGGTTGCCTAAAAAAAGGGTGACATTGTCAGTAAGATGGAAGAGATGAGCCGAAGTGAGAGGAGGAGACGAAATAAAGGAGTGTTATAAAATTGGGTAAAGGGAGAGAAGACAAATGGAAAAGAAATACTCAACATTTAAATAAAAATGACATGTTCTCTGACTGTTAAACTTTTATAGATATAGTTAGAGATGGTCTATACAGAAAAGAAAACCTCTTGGAGGATTTAGTAACAAGTTTTTTGTTTTGTAGATGTCTGTACTGGTGCACTGGTGTCCTTGTGTTCCCTCTTGCCATTGCAGTTGCCTTCATGTTTTGAACAAATCTTTTTTAAGGAGAGATTGTATTTATTACTTAATTTCATCTGTATATAATTTTTTCCAACACCACAACCTCAGTCCTTTGCATTTTAGTGCTGATTAGCGTATGTTGAAAATTAATTCCAATCACATGTACTTTGCCATTTTTGTGATCGGCGGTAAGCTACTGTCAATGGAACCGATCCGTCTCTGCAGGGGTGTGCCAGCAGCTAAAGGGGCACACTCGCTGTCTTTCATGGGAAAGAGTGACGGTTTAGTGTTAACATGTTAACTGCAGAAAGTGAGTCTCACTGAGGGAAGATGGCAAAAAAAAGAGCAACATAGAAATGACTGGAAATATTAGATGAATGAAAATAGTATTTCTGATTTTAAATATTAAGTCAAACAGCAAAGTGGCGAGTGTGACGTGACCCTGTTATTGCACGCTTGGAATTGGTGTTGTGGAAATGTACGTTATGCAAAATTGATTATGTGAGCCCCTATAGTATAGATAATTCCAACCACAATCAATGTTTTTACCCAGTCTTTTTTTAGCAACCGACTGTTTTACGCGCCTGCCACACCTCCAGCTACTATGGGAATACTTTTATGTTAGAATCTGCAGTATTTGATAGTGCCATGTAGCCTTGATGGACCTGAACCCTCCTGGTCTTCATTCAGCAACACGGTAGTTTTGCATCAGCTGAAACCACAAACTTGATAATAACTGGTGATGGTTATACTTGAAGCAAAAAGAGATCATAAAGCACTCTAATTCAATTGATGAGATATCGAGCTTTGTCCTCATAAGACTTCACTGCGCAGTACTGGCGAGACTGCATCAGCTTGACGTTATGTAATCAAGTTAGCATTAAAGCTTAAGTGAGTTTGGATGTAGAGAGGCAACTTTTCTTTTCTCAAGGGGGACAAAATGAAGAGCAGAAAATAGAAGCAAGGAGGGCATGAAGGGAGAAAGTGACAGGAGTAAACATTTTAAAATAACATGACAGGTGACAGACAGCAAGAGAGTGACAGAAGAACAAAGAAGGAGATGAAGTGAACAAGTCAGGCAGTGACTTTTTTTATTTTTTTAATAAAGAAGAGCGAGGACAGGAAGTGATAGAAAGCGAGAGCGGTTTTACAGGGCGAACCAGAGCCTGACACGGTGTATTGAAATGACAGTGAATATGTCACAGGGGGGAGGAACTACACATGCACACACACAGACAGACAGACAGACAGACGGGGAGGTAGACAGGGGAGGGGAGGGAGAGAGGAAGGGGTGGGGGGAGAGAGGAAAATAAACAGAGTAGGCATTACCTTCCAGCAGCAAGTCTGAGAGAGAGAGGGAGCGACTATCGCCTCAGACATCTCAGCTGATAGCAGCAGCTCCAGGCTCTGCTCGACTCTCCTGTACTTTACTGGGATCGACTTGAGCGCTCAGGTCACTGGGAGGTTGGTAGGCAGGGGATTTAAGGACCTCCCCTTAGAGGTTTAGAGATCAACCAAAGCTGCTGTTAGCCACACTCACACTTCTATACTCTTGAAGAAGTGGCTAGACCGTTTTAGACTTTGTAATCAGCTGGAGCAACAGCAGGCTGAATGGGACACGTGTAGTGACAACTCCGCTGAGAGAAGCTGCTGGGTTACGTTTTCCTCTTCTGATATTCCTGCAAAGGGAGCAACATGCATGTGCTACAGCCGTACTGCATCAACAGGTCGGTGTGATTGTGTGAATCTATTCCTGTGTCTAGTTACGTGTGTTGAAAGAGGGTGTGTGCCACCGCTGACATTCATATCCCCTACTGCATGGTCACGCCAGAGATGAAGTAAGAAATGTCTGTGCTGAGTGCAGCTTGCCTCTGGTTCAGTTTGTATTATTGTCCTTGCTGTTTTTGAGACCATTTCATCAGTCTTGAGTCTTCATAACAGCAGTCCACAAATTGGTTTTCCAAATGGTTATTTTAAAATACTTTTAAGGTAATATTTATCTAATATGTCTGGAATTTGGAAATATAACAAATACTCTACTTACATGATTCTGGCAGTACGTTTCATGAACTAATGTATTAAATAAGTCCACTATGTTCATTTGTTGAGATTTTTTTAAATGAACATGATGCCTTGTCAGCAGAGTAGACGGGTCTGTAGCCTGGCAATCCGCTGACGTAAATGTGCCTGTTTCTTCTTCTTTGCTTATGTTTTCAATCCTTAGGAGCTGACATCAAGTGTTAATGCATGTAATTTGCTTTAAAAAAAACACAGCATGCTAAATTAACTATGAAGCATTTATAGAAAGTCCCACCACAACACAGAATCTTCCAGCATATCATATATTTCAGCTGATGCCTTCAGAGTGGAGCTGTAGACTGGCTCCTGCGTCTGTCTTTGCAACCACAGCATCTGTTGCAACTGTACCATGTGTTCCCTGGTGTATTTAAAGCCACTATTTGTCAGGGTTTTATGTAGTTACAGCACCATTCAGAGCTTTGTGGCAGCATGCATTGCTGTGTGTTTTTTGATGCTGCTACTGAGGTGCCAAAGTTTGACATTTTAAACGTTAGTACAAGGTGGCTTTAAAGCTGCACTTCTCAATGTGTAATGTAAAATGTGTCGAGTTTACATTGTGGTGTCTTTTTTATTACCCTTTTGAAAACCGCCAACTTTAAAAGTGAATGGATTTAACAGTGTGTAGCATGTGTGGCAGTATCAATCCATTAAAAAAACATTAAAAAGCCAGCCGGAGATGATGGCTGTGCTCGAAACGGGCTAAACTGCTGTCTCAGAAGGTGTCTTACAGGACAGCGAGGCATCAAGTGCTGTTTGAAACGGATCTAACGATCTCTTCCTGTCTCCTGAGATACCTTCAAGCTGCCAGTTTTGAAGGCAGCATCGATGGTGACTTGATGCTGATTATTACCCATAAAGCAGCACGACTGCGGCCGCCAGAGCTTTCAAAAACTGGTCAAGATGGTGAACAAACAAGCCGAATTTGTATACAAATATATTTTTAAAAGTTTTTAGTAGTTTTCTCACTTTGATTTTTGAAAATCTAGCGAGAACTAAACATTGAACTCTAATATTAGCCCATAACTGTAATCAACCAAGTTTGTTCAGTATGATTTCTGAGGCGTCTGTTAGCCAGAAGAGACGCAATTGCTGTCTTAGAAGGCTGTTCAAAACTAATGTAAACAGAGCCGCCTTCTCTTGAAAGTGATGCCTTCTGAGGCAGCTTTCTGTTATGGTATTGAGGCAGCGAGGCAACTGCCTTCCTTTCCGAACACAGCCGGCGTTTCAACCAACCCGTAAAGCTAACATTAGCTTTATTAGCTAGTTAGCTAAGGCTGATAAAATCTCTTAGCTGAATTCATTATGTTTAGAATCGAGTAGCCTGCTTTTGTCTACCACTGTCTGAAATCAAGCACTCAGTGTTTAAAAACAACCAAGTTTGTTCAGTTTGATTTCTGAGGCGTCTGTTAGCCGGAAGAGACGCAAGACAGCGTGCTGACGTCACACATAGCAACTGTTTGCTAACACATTCACAATTAAAACGGTGTAAAACGAAATCAGATGTTGTGTTTTCAGCTTGTTGTGCTGCCTCCTAGGGACCAAAAATGAATAGATACAGCTTTAAATTGCACAGAATACATTTTCTCACATTTTTTATTAAGTTGCTTAAATCTTTTCACTGTAGATTGTAATAGTATAGTTGTAGTAGCCCTATAGTAATAATAGAGTTTTTTTTACTCACTATTAGGGCTGAACAATTAATCGAAATTTGATCGAAATCACAATATAGCCTATTGTAATTTTAAATTGCAGGAGGCGGTATATTTGTTAAAGGTGATATGTGTGTCAAAATACCTTTTTTTTAAATTAAACTGTCTTAAGAAAAAACATCTTTGTTTGTTACAGACCTTTGCAAAACGTACACCATAATTCATATTAATACGTTTATCTTTAAAAATGAGAATAATGGTGTAAAAATGATAACTCCCCCTAGTATCTCATATCACATTGCAATTACAAAATCAGTCAAAATCATGCAATAAGAACTATAAAATGATGTTTATTGAAGATTTGAAACATTTTGTTTGTTTTAAACCGATGCAGATATGATAATGTGGGATTTTCTGTTTTGGTAGTTCACCTCACAGTGATCAGCAACCCGAGTTGACAGTTTCCCACCGTGTTACTGCCTGGCTGTGTGCATAGCAATAAATTTAATACGTTTGCTCGACCGTGAAGAGCAGCAAGAACCCAGAAAGAGACATCAGAGGATTTTCTTTTTCTTTTTTGAGGGGAGGGGCGTGTGGGGGGCGGGTTGAAAGAGGAAAGTGGATTTGACAGCCAGAGAGAGCAAGGGATGGAGGAAGGGCGAGGGAGGAGAGCGGTGTTATCTAATACTGCTGATGGAAGTTTAGGGACGAAAGGAGTGGAAAGCGATAGGGTGGAATTGGGAGAGGGAAACACTGAAATGACTGGGAGGAAGGAAGGGAAGTTGAGGGAGTGGAAAACGAAATGGGGAGTTGCCAAGGTGGCACAGAGAGAGAGCGAAAGAGATTTTATGAGGGGTGAGGGGAAATGGGAATGGGAGGGGTGTGTGAAAACAGTCATGCATGGGGATAGACAGAAAAACGGGAGGGAGAGAGGACGGTAATCCAAATCTGCAGCCAGGACCAAATGCAGATCCTGCGAGAGTTAGAAGAGTGATGAATCCGCAGAGAATCATCACCCTGTTAACTCCTTGTAGTTTAATTTTTCAGCCTGTAAACGTTGCTCTCATTAGCCTTGTTTCTATAGCTGCCAGCTGTTTTTAGCAAAAATGCCCAGATAAACCCACTGAACGCTACCTTCAAAGCACGAAAGGCAGACTGACACAAAGTTAGGAACTAGCTGGTGTATACAGCAGCTGAAGAACCAGACTATTTCAGAGTTGGTGGAGAGCAAAACAGAGCAGAACAAATACTGAATGAGAATTTTATCAAGTAATCCAAAATACGACTCCAAATCAATGGTGAAGTTGTTTTGTGTTTTCTGGTTGTGTGAAAGGCAACTGTTGCCAAACACATTAGCCACAATAACTTTCTGATAATTGAATAATCACACTCATTTATCAAGCAAAAACGGCAAACGCTTACTAGTTTGAATGTAGTTTAAATGTCTTTGGGTTTGGACTGTTGGCTGGACATAAGCACTTTGGCCTCATTTTTTTAAACCCTTTTAGTATATTGTATAGATTAAATAATTAAAAGATAAAAAACAGGTTACAAAAACTTAAATATAGCATAAAACATGTATATAACAGTCATTTGTTGCAAAGAAAACCTTTGTTTTTCCCCTGTCAGTAATGATAGCTAAGGAATTGATGATTAGTTAGTAGTTATTAATTCGTATTCTAATGTAAGATTATATAAAGTTTAAAGTTAAATAACCTAAATGACTAACTGTAATAAAAATGTTACAAAGTAAAATGAACTAAAAATATATAGAAAGAATTAAGTAATTTATCAAGAAAAAACAAACAAACCTTTGGCATCATTCTTCCAGTGTTTTATTTGAGCCCGGTCTCATCCCAAGGCATCAAACACAGACGCTTTGAGAAAGCCTGGCAAAGCATCTGTAATTGACGCACAAGTTACCCTTTACCTTCTACATGAGATGCCCTGGGCCTTCAAGTACCACCAACGTAACCCGCCCGCCGTAATGTACTTATTTCAACCCAAAACAATGTTTTCCTAAACCTAACCAAACTGCATATTGTATAAACCGCATCTTAAAAAGGCGTCTCACATGGATGCTGAAGGGTACCTTGTGTGTCATATACCGACACTTTGTCAGGCTTTCTCAAAGCATCAGTAATTGAAGCCCTGAGAAGAGAACTTGTTGTTTATTGACATTTTTTTAAATACAATTAAACAAGGAACCAAAAAAAAAACAATTAATGGATAATGAAAAGAATGTGTTTTTATCACAATGTTCTTCTTTTTCCATTTCACCCCTCCTCCCAGGTGGCCAGATGTGCTGAAGAGAAAGAGTAAGAAGAGCCAGTGTTCGGTGAAGAGTATGTCTGGTAAGGAATTAACATCTCTGCCGGAAGATTTGGCCAGTGTTCAGTGGGTGACTCTGCAGCTGGCTCCACTGGGCAGTTTTAGAATTCATCTAGCACAATAATTTGCCCGCCATACAACAATTTAACAAATCATGCATGCTAAAAAAGCTGAAACTAACCTCTCTCAATAAATTAAAGGACCTATCAGTATTTTTTAACCCTTAACATACAGATGTATGTTCGTACTAAACAGTATTATCAGACTTCTAGCTGTGTCTCACCTGATCACAACAGCAAAAATGTGCCTTTTTTTTTTACTTGTGTTAGATCCTGTATTAAAAGCCGGTTCCAATGGAATTTTGAGGACAAGGAAATCCTTGTGTTTATGTGTAAATCACAGATTGAGTCTTTAAGAGACAAATGAATCAGTCACAGGCAAATGGACTGTTTTCTTTAGGGCTGTACTACTAGTCTCTAATCTTATTACAGGCTGCTATGAATCACCTCAACCCTGTTTTTTTGTAAGCATTATGCGTGTGTTGTCCTCTTTTGGAAATCATGGCCTACATTTGTCAAAGTTCCCAGAATTGTACTTAAGACTGCTCTAAAAAGCCAACGTAGGAGTAAAAAAAGATCTTCCATATAAATGACGAATCAAACATAATCATCAAGCAGTTTCTTCAGTGATCACATGATTAATCCCATGTACGCTCTGAGAAGGACTTAACGGCAAGCTACCCCATTGTTCATTCTTTACAATATCTTTATTCTCACTCGTGTCCCTCTAATGCTTAGTAAAGTTTATTTCTTTGAAATCCTAAATATATCGGAACATTGATGGCACTCAGGATGAAGGACTTCTTAAATACAATATACTACTCACTTTTTTCCTCATCCTTCCTGTAAAAAAATGAGTTGTGTGTTTTGATGAGACTGCGAGCCATTGTGATTGAGTGGTTGGGTGTCAAGGTGTGTGTATGGAGGTTGATGGCTTGCTTAGGCATTTCAATGAATGCACGTCTGTGCGCTTCAACTAGGTGGGCAGTCTGGAGAAAAGAAAACCCTGGCTGTATTCAGAATAGCCTACTACATACTACTGGCAACCGCACACTGCATACTCTATGGTGTAGTAGTGTGCAGTATGAAGCTGTTAAATTGATTTATTTTGCAGTATGCTATGTCAGGTAGTAAACAATAGGAGGAATATAAATGTAAGTAACACTTTTTTAAATGTAATCTTGTGTAAGGAGAACAAGGCTGCAGACGATCTGACACTTTCTTTGGTAAATTGGTGCATAAATAAGAATTATACAAAATAAAATCAAATAAAAGGCCAGTACTGTAACCACAACTGTACCATTAGACTAACAATGTAATTTCTATTTATTATAATGTTAATAATAAAGCAACAGTCACCTTTCATGCTACTTCTGTTGTTTATTTTAATTTTTTCCGAAGTGCTTCTAAGTTTCACAAGTCAAGGATTTCCTGTACATCACAAGCTGGATGTCTCTTGATTTAAGTCTTAACGTTACCACATTACTCAGAATGTAATGACAAGATAACAGCAGCACAAACATTAAAACTATCTTGACAGCTGCGGGTCTTCCCTCGGTCATTGTTGCTAGACTCGTCTGCTACGTTGGCTGCAGTTGTCTGTAGGGACAGAGGGTTTTGTGAGCTGATTGGCCGGCTGGCTCACTACCTAACCCCGCCGGCACTTGCGAGGTTCTCAACTCAAAATATTCGACAATCTACACAGTTGATTTCTCACCTCAAAACTTCTCGGAAGTGGATTTAATTAAATAGCATGTTAAAATTGTAAAAATATAAATAAATAAAAGTCCTGTTGTTGGCCTCAAAAGAAAAAAACGGTTGTTGTTACCATTCTAGCACTTTGCATTATGGGACACAGTATGTAAAGTAGACTGTTCCGATGCATACTAGAGATTTTTGCGTAAGGCATACTACATTTAAGCCAAACAGGTACGTACTACTAGTATAGTAGGTAATTTTGAATATAGTCTGTCTGAGCATGCCCAGATGAGTCAGTCCTTGTGCAACAATATGGCAGCTTAGAGGTTAGAGGTCTAATGAGAATAAAATTACATAAATGTAGTGAGTTAAAAGGATTAAAGCGGTTAATAGAAAATGAAAAGTCAAGATGAAATGCATATTTCATGAATTCTAGGAATGTGACTGTGTCTGTGTTTAGAAAAGACTACCAGTCTTAAATATGCTCAATCCTGAAACACAGTCTCTTGGGGCCCTATGCACAGGAGCTTCATTGAGGCCCCTGTGATAACACTCAGCCCCCTCCTCCCTCTCCTCCTTCCCCTCATCTTCTCTTCCCCTCCTCATCACCGCTCTTCTTCATCCTCACTGTCGACCCCGCCCCCCTTGCTCGTACTCATTGGTTCTCCCTTCTCTCATCTCACCACCTCTTCAACCTCCTCCTCCTGTCCTATAGCTCTTAGTGTCTCTGTTCCAGGGTACATCCCCAGCTACCTGGAGAAGGATGAGCCGTGCGTGGTGTGTGGGGACAAGGCGACTGGCTACCACTACCGCTGCATCACCTGCGAGGGATGCAAGGTACAGCTCCCTCTTACTGAATTATCTTGAAGTTTTAGCTTCAGTCTTTTTGCACAATATCATTTTTATTGCCACCAACTCTATGGTTAACACGTCTTGTTTTATTACAAGAGACTGTAAACATTACAAAGTAAACTGGAGACCGTCTTTTTAACCAACTCATGGAGCTCAAGTTTGCTTGATTAGCTAGCTAGCTAGCTACAGTTGATCAAGTCTACTAAGAATTTTGATTATGTATGTCTTATCTTATTTTATCTCTATTGTTTGTGGCGCCAGCTCACAAGTGTTCCCTGGCAAGTATTTTGGAATGACATCCTTGACATTTAGATTTTTTACTGTCTTGTTAGTACAACTTTTGAGCCTTGTGGCTAATTAGCATTAATTAGCCACAAGGCTCAGAAACAGACTACTAAAAAACTAAAGTTTTTTACAGTTTTGTTGTTTGTGTTAATCCAGAAAATAAGGCGTAAAGTAAAACTGAAGAAATGAATTCTTACTTATGTCACTGTCCAGCAGTTACTTTGCAGGAGGCCTCTTGATGGCCAGAGTGTCAGTATTCTGCTGAGCAGAGGTTTATTATCCAATGATTGGCGCCCCATTGAGCAGCCTGTCAACAGTCTCTAAAAGTGGCTTTGGCTAATCTCAAACTAAACTGCCATACTCACTGATGCTTCTCTGCTTACAATCATGTCTTTGTGAACCTCTTTGATAGTGTGATTCTACTCAAACCGCTCCCCGACTGTCTCGTACAAAAGTGATTAGTGAGGGACGTTCAGTCAACCATCACTTCATTAATCACTCTTAGCAACCAGGATCCTGTCACGCAATTATCAGTCTGCCATGTGATAAGCCCCATTTAATGCTTCATGTTTTACGCTAACAGAAGCACAAGAACATTAAATTGGTGGACTTAATTTTTGATGTTTTGGAGTTGCATACTTGAATATTATTTCTAGCTCTGTGTTCTCCTGCCACACATTTGCTCCCTTTTTTTTCTTTATTTCTTTTAATGTCCCTTCCTTTTTCTTTTCTTCTCTTTCTCCGATTCTGTTCCTCTCTTCAGGGTTTCTTCCGCAGGACCATCCAGAAGAACCTGCATCCATCTTACTCCTGTAAATATGAAGGTTGCTGCATCATCGACAAGATCACGCGCAACCAGTGCCAGCTGTGCCGCTTTAAGAAGTGCATCTGTGTGGGCATGGCCATGGACTGTGAGTTATTATCAGCTCATGTACTTTTATCATTGCTGGTATTTAGATTCATGGCCAATTTAGATTCATGGCCAATTTAGATTTATGGCCAATTTATACTTCTGCGTTGAATCTACGCTGTAACCTACATGTAGCTGCGTACCCTAATCCATACCCTACACCAGGGGTCGGCAAATAAGTCTGGCATCGGGCCAAATTTTTTTCAAGCCGTTATATGGCGGCCCACAACAAAATCAAAATACTTCAAGTCATGTACGCGTTTAGCTCAGTCAGTACTGTGCCGATATTTTTTCCTCTCCTTGTTAAACAAATTGAATAAAAGGACACTTTGGCACATGCTCACAATAAAGCATGTGCTGCAGTGATGTGTGTGCGTTACAGCGTTTGATCTGCATTCATAAACCTGTGGACACTTATTTTCATTTCCCTGAGAAAATTCAGGGGAATCCAGTCACACGTTTACTGACGGCTTTTTCAGAGGTGTGTCAAGCACGCCAGAGACTCTTTTGAATGTCCATCAGAACTCTACAAAGTGAAAGCTTTCAGGAAAGTCGTCATAAAACATTGCTGCAAAAGACGTTCTCGCGCTTTTATTTTAGAGGCACAATCACTTAAGAGGAAGCAATTGTGTGAGTGTGAATTCTGTTGCTGTCATGACTGAGATCCATTTCAGCACCAGCCGTTATCAATTTTTTAATTTTTTAATTTTTCTGCTATCAAAGCAATCTACCCGCAGGCCAGATATTACTGCTGGCAGGCCAGTTCTGGCCCCCAGGCCGCCTATTGCCGATCATTGCCCTACATTGTAGCCTGACGCGCCCCATAAAATGTAACCACACGCGTTTCCTCGTACACGTTTCCGACTTGTACTTTTTCTGCCTCAACCTGTTCGAGGGTCATAAATACCCTTCCCAACCTGAGGCTGATTAGTGTGGCTTTCCGCAAAATGTCTTGACAACTATTGGATGAATTTCAATGAAATAAGTTTCATAAATCCATGTTTACCTCAGGGATTGTTGTAAAAACCTTTGGTGATCCCGCCCCCTTAGCTTTTCAACTAGCGCCACCATCAAGTCAACTTTAAATTCCAATTACTTGAGACTAAACACCTGCAAAACTAAACACATTCATTCACTAAATGCATACATCAGCCTCTACTATGTACTATATTTAGTGCTAACTAGTAAATGTGAGAATGCTAACACTTTTATCTAGTACCTAATCTAGTGCTAAACATTAGCATGTTAGCGTAATCTTTGTCATCGTGCACTAGCATGCTTATGATTGCATTTAGCTCAAATCCCCATTTTCCCTATGTAATGGAGCTACTAGCACGGCTGTAAACTTGCCTCCTGTTGTCCCTGTGGATGATTTTAGATGAAACACATTGTATACAAATCTGTGCAACCAAGCAGAAGTTGTGTAGCCGACTACTCGTCAAACTCATTGTATGATGTCAGAGCAAGGTGCACATTATACAGTATGTGCCACATGTGTCTGTATTATGTGTATTCACAGATTTCTGCACTGCCTTGCAGTCTGTGTCGTCAAGCAGAGGAACAGCAGCGTAGACACACACACACAACACGCTCATACAATATCATCTACTTTGATGTTGGTCTTGATATTAATTAACAGTACAGCTGCTCCGGTTGAGAAAGAAAATGGTTTGGGGATATTTTGTTGAAAAGACAAATTCATACCATCTGGACTTTTCTTCCGCTGCACTTAAATTATGTTGCTTAAATTTGACTATCTGTAGCAGCAGTGGTCCTTTACATTTCTGTGCTGTATTTTCACTGTGGAGGCCTGCTAATGAATAAACAGAGAAACAAACACAAGATGCCTGCACACACTTTTGCATCATGGCCAGCCTGCTTTTTAGTGATATCACAAAACTCCTCGCAACCACGACTGTAGACATCATGGAGCAACAGTGAAGCACACACTGTACACAAATAGTAACAAAATCTATAAATGCAACAAACTAGATATGTTTAATTTAAGATTTTTGTGGTTAAGATTTTTGCGGCTCTGTACTATAAGCAAAACAATGTTAAACAACAACAAGGACAGAAGGTTTGGGTATATTCATTTATTTTGTTCGAGCAACTCTGCCAACAGAAATTATAGCTGTCCACAAAGTTCTTCAATATCCTCGAAGCATTGTGCATAGCAGTGTTACATCAGACCTTTCATTCTGTTAACATTTAACTGAAGGCTTTTGAAGGTCATCCGGCTTCAGTTATGAGAATGTTGAATATACAGTAACAATTCCTTTAGATTCATCAGGATCAAATTTGCTGAAAGACATGCATGTAGTCCTTGCTCCTGCAGGAAATGTGAGGTTCAAGTGATTCATTCACAAAGCAGAGTGATAGCATTCAAGGACGCAGAGAGCAGAGCTCTATGATTAAAAGCAATCACTGAATGCGTCATCCAGTCACAGGGCATACATGTTAGTGTAATTTAAGCTTTCTTATAATAGACAAAATGTACAGTGACACCTCTGGTTAAACGTTGTTGGTCAAAAGATCACAATGTCTACTGTGACCAGCGTAGGTTTTCAGACAAATAGAGTCCACTCACAGTCCACAATCACAAATGGTTTTACAGCTTTTCCATTTCACTTTCTTTTTAGCCATTCTAGCAGCGTGGCTCAATGGATGCCAAAGTCGATCAGTCGGTCCACCACTTTGGTCCAGACTGAAATATCTCTACAACTATTGGATGGATGGCCACCAAATTTGGTACATATATTCAAGTCGCCCTCAGGATAAATTTGTTTCAGAATTAAATAAAAATCATTGTCATTGTGAGCATGTTAGCATGCTGTTTTTAGCATTGTCCTCAGAGTACCACTGTTATTAAGCACACCCTTACAGAGCCGCTGGCGTGGATGTCAACAACTAGAGGACGGTTCATCATCAGGTCAACATGTCCAATACTTTGCTTTATGATCAAATGCGTGCATGACAAATGACAGCTGCACTTTGTGTTTAGTGCTAATCCCAAATGTTAGAATACTAACTCCATGCATTATTCCATCTACTATATATACCCGCTTATCCGTGCAGGGTTGCGGGGGGCTGAAGCCAGTCCCATCTGACATTGGGCGAGAGGCAGGCTACAAGCTCACATTCACCCTAAGGGCAATTTAGAGTGATCAGTTACAGACAGTTGTTTTTGAAGACCTGCATACATTAACTGTAGCCTCACTGAATTTACTCACCTCAATGTTCTCGTCCTCCATCCTGCATATCAGTGGTGTTGGACGAGTCGAAGCGCGTGGCCAAGCGGCGTCTGATCGAGGAGAATCGACAGAAAAGGAAGAGGGAGGAGATGGTGCGAACGCTGCAGACGAAGCCGGAGCCAAACACTGCAGAATGGGAACTGATCAGGATGGTAACCGAGGCCCACCGGCACACCAACGCCCAGGGATCCAGCTGGAAACAGAAGCGCAAGTTCCTGGTAAGCTTTTAGTTTTGAGCAGGCAGAGCCTTTAGGCAGAGCGCTGTTGTGTAAAAATTTAGAGAGAGGTCTCACAAACAAGTCACCCCATCACTTTCTGTTATGAAATATTCTTTGAAAGGACTCAGTTGCAATAGAAAGTAGCTCAGATTTTTTTAAAAATCCATTCTAAATGTGATTATCCCATGCCAAGTTAGTTATTGTTGTTTAGCCCGCTGATTTTGTGTCAAACAGCCCATTGAGGCATCAAAATCACTCAGTCTTGCCACCATAACTTAAAATCTCAACATACAGATATTATGCATATATTTCAGATTCACTTCCCAAGGATATCATTATACCTATTTCTCTGCCACGAATAAACCTCCATACAAAAACAAAAAAGACGCTCCTTATTACTCTTCCCTGAGAAGCATCCTATATTTTAAGTTTTCTTCAGCATCAAATCCATTGATTGGATTGTCTGTGCATCCTCTGGTACATTGCAAACAGGAGCTGCTAATTGCTAATTCAGCATACTTTTAGTGCTACCAATTTACTTGAAACAAATAATATATGGCCACTAATAATGTCAATGAAGTGTCAAAATCCAAAAATATCTGCACTAGAATTTTCTGTGTCAGATTTTGAAAACCCTTTCTGTAAATGATTCAGGCTGATCTTTTACATAAATTATACAATATAATATGTGTCATACCAGAAACGTAACATACACAGCAAGGTCAACCCATTACTTGGTTTTGAAATCTTGCAAAATGTCCTACGTGAAAGCATAACACAAAACTTCTCCAAGAATAGTTCTTAGTTATGTCATATTGTCATTAATGGGGTATCTAAATCAGTAATGTTATTAATTACTTGCAGTATCCGCATAGTAGTTCAATCCTTCTTTTATGTAGCTCATTAATTCAAAGTGTTCGGCCATGGTTTCCACTTCAAAAATCAAACACATGAAAGAAAGCAACTTTCTTTTCATTTTCAAAAGAAATGATTTTGACTGCACTCCTTTTCATCAGCAACTCGCTCTGTGCCGCCCCACGTGATCGGTGCCACGTGCAGATGCATGTGTTTACACTGCCGATCTACCTTAAGGCAGAGGTCAGATGACTGTTGCTAGGCAACCATTCTATCAAGGCAAAGACGGGTTTATAGTCGAATACAGTTTTTGAAAGTCTGCTGAAAAATTGCTTGGGGGGACGGCGGCCAGTTCAAGGTGAACAGAGAAGACAGGGATGCTCAAGAGAAAAGAGCAGATTTCCATATTTGGGAGCAAGTAAAGTGACACAGCAGGAAAGGCCAATCAGAGCGCAGTAGCTATCTGTTGTTACAGCAACTTCACTTCTTTTTACTTTCTTGTTTCCCTCTAGTGATTAATAAAGTCTTACTGTCAATGTGCTGCCTGAAGCTGTTTCCTGTCTGTTATAGCTCTCAAGTTCCCATTTTATCAAAACAGGATAGGCATCAGCTGGGTAGCTATGAATGGAGACCTGTGCACTGTTGGCATTCCGCCAGTCAGTTAGGTAACTTCTTACCTCAGTTCCCCCCTGATGCTAAATCCACTGTGGCACAGATATGTTGCTTTGATTCAAAGATGCCATGTGCCTTTAAATAAGTGATCGTCTGTGTATATCCGATCACACCTTGACCTTCTAAGACTTAATTGTCTACTTTATTTTAGTCCTGTTGACTAAGTAGATTATGCTGTTACATGCAGTGCTAAAAATGCATCACAAAATATTTTGATGCATCAGCATGTAGCAACATAGTTTGCTACACCTTCTAAACTGACTACATTTGTCCACAACACAGCTCATCTAATTATCTTCACATTACCCTGTTAAACTCACATGACGTCTTCCTCAAATACAGGCTGGAATTTGAACCTCTAATATACTCTGCTTTGCTATCTACCACCCTAACAGCGTTTTATAGGCCAGTGGCATTTAAATTGGTCCCAGGCTGTTGCTATGCGGAGGCTATGATATTTTGTGCTCTTACAAGTCTGTAAGGCTTCTAGGATTTTCTTCTCTTAGTTAGCGTGTCATTCCCCCCTCTTTGGACAAACTGTAAAATGTAAAGAATGTGATGTTAAAAAAATTAAGAGATTCTAAACTCAACTGAAGTCTTTCTGTCATCTATCTGAGCTTTTAACCTCAGCTCACAGTCATCATTTACCAAACTTGCTCCTGACATTTCAGCAATTAAGGTTTCCTTTACCTGTGTGATGATTTGTTTCTAGTCGGATGATATCGGCCAGGGTCCGATGGTGCCCACTTCTGATGGAGATAAGGTGGACCTGGAAGCCTTCAGCGAGTTCACCAAGATCATGACCCCTGCCATCACGCGTGTCGTCGACTTTGCCAAGAAATTGCCCATGTTCTCAGCGGTAAGTTCAGTGGGTGGTTTGTTTGTGTCTTTAAATGTGTTTAACACTCAAACTTATTTGCAGGGCCCCAGTCTATCATCAGTACATGGTAGTTTAAAAAAAAAACCTATGGGTGCTTACTTCCACCCTGCCTCACATTATGATTAGTGCTCACATTTTTGACACGCCTGGCCTCCGGAGACAGCTTTTTTCAACCCTCTTATGGCGCTAACATTAGCTTAATAAGCTAGCTAAAGCTGTTAAAATCTGCCCTGTAACAGTTTTCATTTCAGTTGCCAAAATTGACGGTTAGAAATGAGAAGTCTGCTTTTGTCTGAAATGAAGATGAAAGAATAGAAAACTTGAGAAGTGTGACACTAATTCTCTCTAATAGCTCTTTGGAGAGTGTACCTGAATGGTGTATTGTAAAATATTTTGTGAGCCTGGTATTGGCTGAATAATTGTATTCAGTTTGGAAAAGAGCATAGCTAAACACACTGATTTTACCTTTAACTCTGGCGTGATATGATCAGGTTGCATAATTAGCACCAGGCACCAGCCAAATGCTGATAAATATGCAAGTGGCTGTTAGATTTCCTTCATTTACCAGCCCACAACGTTATTCCAGCCAATCAGCAACAGGTGGAGTTAGTCCTCGTGCATAGGAATGAGTGGGGAAAGGGGTGGCAGTGGGAGAGAGAGTTCTATACACCGGCGCATTGGAACATGTTCTATACACCGGCACATGGACTCCAGGTACTTTGAAGAAGGGGAAATGGCCTAGAAACACCCAAAGAGGAACAGGTCTGAAGAGTATAAACCGAGAAGACCAGGCTAGGGAGAAGGCGTTTCGACGCTGCATAACCTTGGAGATTTGAAATTTGGTCGGTTGGAGCTTCTGAGGGAGCACTAAAGGGAGGGTGTGTTTGTTTGAGTTGAAATATCAACAATCCTTCTGCAGAATCACTTACTCTCCTTTTAATATTAGCATCGCTGACAGGTTTAATGTCTCATATCTGCAATGCACATATCACTCAGCTAAAAGTCGTAAACATGATGTGGTTCCATTGGGCTAAGTTTTGAGGCAGAAAGTAGTGCACTGAGTTGGAAATGCAGGTTGTGATTGTGGACGCAGCTTCTGTTTTGAATTTTTACTGGCGTGTGAGCACTTCTCCCCGTTAATGAAATCTGTTAACCCGCTAACGAGCTTGTCAGTTGATTGGTTACTTCCTCTTTTTGCAGCCTTTGTCATGCTGCTAAATGGCTGCCATTTAACCAAATAATAATCACTCCTTCCTCCATCCCCCAAACTCTCTCTCTCTCTCTCTCTGGATGATGTGACTCACCACTCTCTGATGTTGCTCTGCTCTCTACAGAGACGTTGTTCAAGTGTGTGTGCCCTCGTCTGTGTTCCAGCTAACCGAGTGCAGTCATCATCTATATTGTAGGGGCTTCCCAGTTACATAAACTCTAGCAGGGGATGTGCTGTGAATGGAAATTGATAGACCTTTCTCTGCGAGGGAACACTCAAAGATAATTATGTTTGGGGTGGACAAAAAGCTGTAGAAATTAAATAAAGTAACCTAAATACCATCCTCCAATGTCAATCTATGTCCATCACATTGAACTGCATAGCATTCACAAGTGTAGCACAATTTTATTATTTGGCCAAAGTTGCCTATGTATAGACCCAGCAACGGTAGCGGGGTGGCGTGTATTCATTTGGAGTCCTGTCTCTGGCCGACGATGAATTTTAGGAGTCTCATAGGGAAGAAGCTAGTGGTGGTACGACATACTTTCTACTGTATCTCTGGCCAGCAGGGTGAACAGGCTGTGGCTCGGTGGGTACTGTCCTTTAGTATCCTTTGGGCTCTGTGTAGGCACCGATATCACTGATGTTTGGGAGATGGGAGCCAATGATCTTCTGAGCAGTTTTAGTCACCCGCTGCAGAGCCTTTACGTTCCTGGGCCGTGCACATCCCATGCCTGTTTGTGATGTTCCCAGTCAGGATGCTTTCTACTGCTCCTCTGTAAAAGCTGATAAGAACTTGGCACAGGAATTTGGCCTTCTTAAGCTTCCCTAAGAAATAAAGCCATTTCTGAGCCTTCTTCAGCAGCGTGGAGATGAGCACGCCCTGTTCCCTGTGATGCTGATTGCCAGGAACCTCCTGATAGAAATATCTGGCTACTTGGTGGCTAAATGCTCCACTGTCTTCACCAGCTAGTCGCTATCTTTGTCTGTCAGTCAGTATACAGTGGATTTTTAGAACTTTTTCTCCGCCTGCATCTGCTTGAGATGAGGCTGATTGGAGCAGAGATTGTGGACAGGAAAACAAAAAGAATGAGCTGAAAGACGCTAAAACGCTCTGTAGAACTATGAGGGACTGCGGAGTCACGTGATAATTCTCTGTGGGTTCATTACTATTTAGTGACCCCTTTCACATTACACCTAGTCATTTGATCGATAATTAATTATATAAAGATATCGATTAGTGCATTTTGGCCATTTGGGTGCAGCAGAAATGAGCTGTAAACATAGCATCACATATGATTACCTTCAAAAGCTGTTCAACTTGTTAGCCAACAGTTACCCACTTTAGCCCTTGTTTATTAAAAAACATCTTGATTTCAGAAGCTTTAATACCTGCCAGATATTTTTAACAAATAGCAATATGTTGCCAGTCTTTAAATTAACTTAATTGGTTCATTCATTAATTTTAAGTACCTCGTGTTGTTACGGTGTTTCCTAGCTGCCTTGTGAAGATCAGATCATCTTGCTGAAGGGCTGCTGCATGGAGATCATGTCGCTGCGCGCTGCTGTTCGCTACGACCCAGAGAGCGAGACGCTAACACTGAACGGCGAGATGGCCGTGAAACGTGAGCAGCTGAAGAACGGCGGCTTGGGCGTGGTGTCGGACGCCATCTTTGATTTGGGCAAGAGCCTGGCTCAGTTTAACCTTGATGATTCGGAGGTGGCTCTGATGCAAGCCGTGCTGCTCATGAGCTCAGGTGAGGAATAAGTTATCATGTGCTGCATGTGTGGACTTTTGATGTGTAATGATCTCAATATTTAAACTAACCTAGTTTTATTATTCAGATTCCCATTATTTCTGGTGTTGTTCCCAACATGTGTAATAGTTGTTTTAGGGTAGTTGGTTTAGTTTCTTTAGTCTTCAGACTTCTCCTCTTGCTTAGAATAAAATATACTCGGAAAAACAAAATAAAATATTCAGCAGCACATAAATAATGCAACAAGCTCAGATCACTTAACTGGTTCGCAGAATTCACTTTTTACCTTTTCACATAAACAACAGAATGTGTCTTTTCTTTACACCAATGTCAGACCTTATGTAAGAACATGGAGTTGTGTATCTGGCCTCATCAGAGGAGAACTCTGTCGGTTTTAAACATCCAGGTCATTTTACTATTCATGCTGAGTGCTACTCAGCCTGTGGCAACAGCTCTTTAATGACTTCTGTGGCTCTGGAGGAACATCATTAATAACACCCAGTGTCATTCTACTTTAAAGTTTCTTTGCTCTTTGCTGATTATTACTACAATAAAAGCACATTACTCACTGAGTTGCTTAAATTAAAAACATTCTTTCGCTTTTTGAAAATGTGGTGATGGGATAAACAACTACGGTATATTATTTTTATTGATTATATCTAAACTGATCACATTGACCAAATTTAACACACTGGGATAGAAAGCGGCACATTTACCTTGAAGAGTGTCTTCGCTGAAGTCCGATCTCTCCTAAACAATATGAATGAGAAGAATCTGGTCTAATCTGGCTTTAATCCCGTCACTGCACAAGACAAATTCCTAGAAAGCCACTGTCGGTGCCACAAAGGCACACATGTTTCTTTGAACTGGAAATAAAGAGCAGCCAAAAGGCAGCTCTCTTTGCTCTCAGTGCAAATAGTTTGATGCATCCTGAATATTAAATGCAGATTTGGCACTGGAAAATTAGATTTCACTGACCCACCGTAAAGAATGTTGACAGCATTTTCACATAAATGTTCATTTTTATTCGTTCTTTTGTCAGTTGAAACTATGTAAGCAGTTTGGGTATCTTGTCTAGGACAAGAGCTGGGTGCGTGACACAAGCAGTTAAAAATAGAGTGGATTGACAGACAATAGTGGTTAATATCTCAAAAGGGAAGGACATATTATTATTATAATGTTGTCCACAAGTGACGCCACAAACCCAGATGTAGCAGATTTCTCCAGTAAGAATTTCCAGGGATTGGAGGTTGATCTGGTTCCAAATTATTTTCGGTCTAATCAGGTCTAGGTGGGGTCCCATTCTATTGTGTGTTGTAGCTGCCACCCTAAGATTTTCAGTGTTCCCACTTTTGGATTGGGTCTTAGTAAGGGATGTTTATTGCATCCCCTTTTTTGTAAAATAGTAGGTAGGAACAGGTGACCTGCAATGTCCCCCATTTAAGTCCAGCTGGAGACATGCATTTCTCTCACTCATGCAATACAGTCATACAAATGCCCAGAAAATACTTGCAAAATGTTTTTAAAAAGAATTAAACTAAATAGTTTGCTCTTCTGGAATGTTACTTTCTGCTTCAAGATGAGGCGGAAATGTTTCATACACCTAAATGGAATTCTTCCTCTCGTCTTCATCACCCCAGATCGTTCAGGGCTGACAAGCGTGGAGAAGATCGAGCAATGCCAAGAGGCCTACCTGCTTGCGTTCGAGCACTACATCAACTACCGCAAGCACAGCATTCCCCACTTCTGGCCCAAGCTGCTGATGAAGGTGACGGACCTGCGCATGATCGGAGCTTGCCACGCCAGCCGCTTCCTCCATATGAAGGTGGAGTGTCCCAACGAACTCTTTCCCCCGCTTTTCCTGGAAGTCTTTGAGGACCAGGATGTGTGACTTTGTGTGACAGAACATTGAAAGCACGGCACACCCCCTCCCTGGAAGAACCTTCCACACACGAGGAAATACATTTGGGGTGGCTTTGGTGGAAGAGGAAGACTTGGGAATGTGCCCTGTAAACTTTTTGTCTCATTTTTGTCAATCACCCAAAAGACCTACCACCTGCCACCAGCAAACACACATCACCATCACCAGAAAGAAACACACTGACAATCTGGCTTTGCTTTTTGTCACTCTGAGAGGTTAGAGATATTCACAAATTTGAATTCCAAACACACTGCCGTGAACGTACAGTATACCTATATGCAAACACAAACCTCATTAATGAACTGCTCTTGGACAAACACTACACTAATGCAAACTGAGGGGCTTGGTTATGTCTGTACCCCCCCACAACCCCGCCCCCAACCCACCCACGGCCAACCTCTAAAAACTAGTGTTTGTTTGTTTTTTTTATCTCTGGGACCTGACCATTAGCTCCTCAGACAACCCCCATCCCCGCCACACGCCCATCTCACGTGCATTTCCTTCACAGCAATGGTGTCCTCCGTCTGCGCGTGCAGCCCAACCCTCAGTCCCCGAGGCCCTGTGAGTGTTTGTCGACCTACCTCCCTCACGTACTGACCTCTCTCTCTGATCTCTCTCTGTCTCACATACACACAGAGACCCACACACATTATGTGCGTGCACAAGACACACCCCTGCACTCTTACCTCATGTGAAATGTATTTGCTCGTTTATTGTGTGAGCGGTGCTCGTCTGTTGAGAAAACACGGAGCCATGCAGTCGTCAGTTACCCATGTCCCTCTATGCTACTGTTAGGAGCCGATACAGTGGGAACGCTTTATATGAAGCCCTTTTACAGGTACAGATACCTGTAAACATATAGATGGTGCAGTTGCTCTGTGCATTATTATGTCATTTAACTGCAGCCGTTAGACATTACAGGTGTGATTATAATGATTTATATACATTTAAATTTTGTGTACTTCTGTATTTATATCTAGGAGGTTTTGAGATTTGTGTCATTATACAGTAAATGCTTGTTTGCTTTAAGTTGAAGCAACAGTTGAAAAAAAGCATTTTGGGAAATAAGCTGCCTGTAGCTGAGAGTTAGAGCAGAAGATTAATACCCTCAAAAAGATTAGTTTAGCACAAAGACTGGAAAGAGGGGGTTACAGTTAGCCTGGCTCAGTCCAAAATGTAAATACTACCCAAGCTGTTTTTTTCTTTCAGCTCATTGATTTCGTTTTCCGGCACAGGGATCACTCTAACCACTCTCATAGCGTCGTTTCTGAACGCAGCAGGCAGCTGTATTCAGCAAATGAACCTAAAAAATGTATGAGAGCTGTAACATCAGAAAGATAATGTTAGCGGCAAGCTGGCGAACACAGATATTACCCTTAGGAGACCAAACAGAGCAAATAAAGAAAGTCGATACTGGAGAGATACATGAGACCCAATGAATGCTAATATTGCTAAGTAATAGCTGGATGTGTACAAATTCAGTGAGTGCTGTGTTCACAGCTTGTTTCGGCTGCCCCCACAGAGCCAAAAAACATTGTTTAAAATAAAGTGTATTGTAGCTATGGGCTACATAAGAAGTGTTCCCACTATTTTATTTGGGATACAAGCTCATTAACATTAAAAAATAAAATATTCATAGTGTACTTATATACAGTATAAATATTGCTAGAATACCTCTCCGACACATACCTCCTGTTCTCATTACCTCACACACATGCACAGAACACACACCCACACAGATGTTTTTGATGCATTACCTCAATTGTTTTGTTGCTCATCTCTTCCTCCTAAATAACCACAGGGCTGCACCGCACTTCCTCTCTGTGTGTGCGTGTGTATGTGTGTGTGGGTGTGTGTGGGTGGACGCTTCTTCTCATCGGAGCCTGTTAATTGCACCGTAGCCCCGCCTCCTCTCACCTCTCTGCTGTCTCGTGATAGGTTCAGCGCTGGCAAGTGCTGGTGGTGGGAGGGCATGTTGTCACTTACTTCGGCAGGCCTCCCCCCTCACCTGTACCTTTTTCAAGTCCAGCCTGAAACCGACAGATTCTACCTCACCTCTCATCTCAGCTCAGCTGGCCGTCTGTCTGCAACACACTGACATGCATGCACATCTAGTGTGTGTGTGTGTATATATATGTATATATATATATATGTGTGTATATACATATATATACAATATATATATATACATATATATACATATATATATATATATATGTATATATATGTATATATATATATATATGTATATATATGTATATATATATATATATATATATATATATATATATATATATATATATAGTATATATATATATGTATATGTGTATGTATATATATATATATATATATATAAAATGTGTACGTGTGTACAAATAGTGCACAAATGAGTTGCAACATGGACCCATTGAGTGTGCTGCCCCACCAACTTTGTACAGCAGGTCTAAGCGGGCCATGTAACAACCTTTGTCAGCTGACATGGCAGACTTTGTAATTTTCTCCTCTTTTTCATTTTTATCACACACCACTTGGGACCAACAGTCACATTGGATTCAGTTTTTTTTTTATTTCAGGAACCTGAAATGACAAGGTCAGGGGTGAATGTGTGACATTATAGTGTGCTGACTGGACTGAAAGGAAACTGTCGGGACAATGACAGCTGGAAGCTGGGACACCAGTGGAAGCCATATGGCCCAATTGGGTCAGGCCAACGGACTATTGTGGGTGGTGATTGGGAGGCAAATGAACAGCAAGTGAGTCAGCATTATTCGCCTGTGGATATGGTTTCATCCCGGCCCAGGGAGGGAAAACCACTGTGGCAGGTAGCGATGTGACTCAGGCCAAGCCATTAGCGAACTGCCACACAAAAATGCACCTGCAGTACATCTTCAGATCCTTCCCTCCCCATCGCAGCAGAAATGGACACCAAGCCATTTTAAGACTTTGAGCGACTCTCCTATCCCAGAATCTTACAATATGAATTGCTGAAATAAGCTCCACCAATCATATCCCAAATTGCCATCCACTAAAAATAACTATCAGGTTTTTTTCTGTTGCACTAAAACCACAATGTCTGTATCCCTTAGTAGCCTGAGCCCCTCCTTTATCCCCATTCCCCCATATCTTTCTTGTTTCTGCCTGTCTTTAGCAGTCTTAACAATATTCTCTAAAATATCTCGCACACATAAAAACACACACGGTCGATTATCTCATCTCTTGATAACCTGTTGAATCCAACACAGACTATGACACTCTCAGTGTTACTAATCTATGTTGCAGGGTATTAAAATACAACTGTAAGCACTAATTATACAGGGATACACACACACAGGCAGCAGCAGCAACGCACACACAGCAATAGGATGATCAAGCAGTACAGTTGCACACCTGCCACCTCCAGACCTGCTGTGTTTGTACTGTACTTTGCTCACTACCACTGTGAATGAAAGCCATGCTGCAGCTGGGTCATGGCTCAGACAGGGAACCGCTGTCTGTGTATTTCTGACATGTTAATGTGCCTCACAGAGGCAGGTAATATAAATATATACAGACGCATATATTTATAGATATATATATACACGCTATATATAAATGTTACAGTTTTAGTATGTGGCAATCAGTGTATGGCTATCAGTGGCTGGGTCTGTGCTGCCAGATGAAATAAGATTATGAATCTGTCTCAGTTTACCCAACTGTATCAATATCTGTGAAATAGTATGTCATATTGCATATTGTTTGCCTTGTGGTGATCACAAACGAAACCACCATACTTTCAACACCTAAATCACTTCATATAGACTCCCCCCATGAGATCGCGTCTGATCCACGCAGCTTGATAAACTGAGATTTAGATTTGAGCTGGCATTAGAGCCGCTCTCTCTCTCTCTCTCAGCCAAATGATCACTGGACAAATCCTCCCCCTGTCCTCACCAGCACCACAGAGCACACTGCCTTCAGCCATGATCAGTTGCACCAGCATAGCAGAGAGACAGGCCAATAGTCAGTGAGCATCCATCTCACCAAAAAGCCATTTTACCCGGACATCCCCACTAGCTGTGACAATGCTATGTTCAGACAACAGGCAAATCCAATCATTGCTTTAGATCAGATTTTTTTCAATAGTGTAGTTTTTAATTGACTAGATTTAATTTGAGTTAGGATATTAATTTGCTGTCTATATGACCTTGGTTGTTATAGTGGCAAGGCAACTAGGCACGCAGTCACACGAATAACGTGTTTTCCACATGACCAACACCTCGAGATGCTGCAACAAACTGATAACATGTTGTGTAATTATCTCCTCTCGTTGCATTCATGAGGAAAGGTTTCTTTGTCTTTTCCGACAAGATACATCTAAAGTCATAAGAAAAAAAAATGGATTTGCCCTGTGCGTTTGACGTTGGCCTGGACGGTGGCGCAGGAGGCGATTTTGCCGGCAAAGTTGAAGGAAATGCCTCCCATTATATGAGCCACAGAGTCAAAAGAAGCAATGCTGAGCCCCATCAGAGATGCCTCAAAAGTTGCACACTGTATTACTACCTGTACACCATGTATCACTTTCAGCACTTCCTAGCTAAGCTACAAAATAAAACCAAAAGGTGTCCGTCTTTTCCGCACAGTGACCACAGAATTGTGTTTTCTCTCTCTGTCTCTCAGATTAGAGGGAGGGTTAAATTTAAGGTTAAATAGTTAATAGTAAACTAAAACATGAACTTGATGCTAAGCTCAGCAGCATGGCACAACACTATCACAACCAGAGCAGAGCAGTCCAACTCTCATGCAATGTGATTTCCACAAATAAACTGCTCCTGATAGTACTACTTTTATTAATTACCCAGGGAAAACATCTAAGCCAACATCACCCTTTCTCTCTTCCTGACATCTGTCTTTTCCCATCCTTCCATCTTCTTTCCGCTCCTCCAACGTTTCCATTCTGTTTTGGGGTTTTTTGGTTTTTTTTTATAGTCTTGACCCTAATTTACATCCTTTTCCCGTCCCACACACTCACAGAAACCTACCCCAACTCATACTAGCACTATTTGGTGGAGAAAGACGACAATCCCTGCAGAAATATGTCCACATGTGGAATGTAAAATACTGAAACTGTATGATTAAAGACACGCTGTCAAGTCCCACAGTCATGTTGTTTTTGATGTTGTTGATGTTGCTTTAGTTGTGCACCAAGTGTTCGTTGTTTATTCTAGAGTGGATGATTTTGCTGGTGGGGTTAAAACATCGATAACGTGCAACTGTTAAGTCCTCTTTTTTAATATAGTTTATAAAAGATTTGTGGTGGGAGGACTAAAAACACTGAGCGGTGTAAAGCAGGAGATGAACTGAAGACTGTGTTTTGGATAAAGGAAAAAAAGCTGTTTTTTATGAGTGTTCTTTATGTCGTTATTACTTTGCATCTGCTTTTCTTGGTAAGTGAATGTCTGTCTATCTGTGTTGATGCTTCACTGTGAGAAAATGGCTGTATATGCACTCTCAGGCCGCCGTTGGTGCAGTGGTAGCTAGTTCTCAAACATCACCCAAGGGCCACAGTTCAAATCAGCTACAGTTTAGCTATAAAAAAAACCAAAAAACAATCTGCATAATTGTTTAAAACAGCGTGCTATTCAGTTTCAGGGACGTGTCGTTTTAGCATTTAAACATTTTAGATGCCTTATTATGGTGTTATAATCTGCAATGAAATGTGTTAAACATTCATAAAACTATGAAACTGATCTTTAAGAATAGGTCCATTTTTTCACATTATATTAATTATCTGATGACGGGTTTGGCACCGGGGCTAGCTCTGCAGTGTGCGTGCTAGCACTTGTAATTATAGGTGATTTGTAGTAACTAGTAACCCAAACTTGTCATTAGTTTGGATTCATACTGTAGATTTCTCAGGAAAAAAAAACAAATTCTCAAGTTTTGACCCCCTACATCTGGGTTTTCCTGCCTTTTTCGTCAGTTACCGGCTGAGACGCTGGAAACATACACCAGTACATAGGCTTACTTACCATTGAGCCTTAAATCCTCTTAACGGAGCAAAGATTATCTTAAGAGTTTTCTTAAATCTAGCTTATATCAGCAATCACAGGAGCTGCAGTTAACCAGCTGCTGGGAAATTCAGACTTCTAACACATACATACATGTGTATGAACAGAACAAATAACACTGTCATGAACATCAATGTCAACTGAGGCTCCAACATTCGAGTAATTAGTATTTCTAAAACCAAGATTTTTACACACAATTTACAAACACTGAAGGTGCTTTAGGCCTTAAACATAATGGTTCAGACTAATAATATTAATATTAAAATAATTCTTGTTACCTATATGACAAGTCAACATATTGTTTCCCAAACATGCACATTGCTTAGCTCTAACACCTGTCTGATGTCTGTTCCCTGTTACCCAGTTGGGTAAGGTGGGCCAATGGGCCAAACTCACAGCCTTCAAAGTACAGTTTCACTTAATACTTGTTCAGTTCATACATTTGTTTTTCTTAGGGACTGTACAACAGGTATTGGTATGGGGAAGGTGTAAATGGAATACCCTCCACTGCTGTATTGCTGTATTTTATGTGCACCCTCCCCTTAACTGTGAAAAAAATACTCTCCACCCAAAATCTCAAAATAATATATAAACGTATTGGTGCAACTTGATTCATAATTAATTACTAAAAAGACATAGCATGAATAATTTAATAGTGTGACCTATAACCTTGTAAAAGAAATCTGTTTAAATTGAAAAAACCTTCCCTGCCCCCATTTTCTGATCACCCCCTTCCATACAAATTTTCATACAGTCCCTTAAGGTTTATTTTGGATGCATACAGTATTTACCAGTACACTTAATAGGTTACTATTTTGGTGAACATGTTTCACAAGTTTCTTCTAAACTAAGGTTAAGCCAAATGCATTAAATAATTTGTTGAAGAGTTGAAAGTTATTAAACTTGCCTTTTACTTTCCACTGTTGCTTGGGTTGTACTACTCAGTAAGCTGGGTATTTTCTCATACCCCTGATGTGGGTCAATAAAACAAAACAACACCTACGTCCTAACCTTAGATGCAAGTGATAAAAAATCCTATTCAGAACATGGGGTAGTTCACTTTTGAGTATTACAACAAATATGCTTGATCCTGACCAAAAAAAATTCACCTGCCAACAATTTTTTCCAACCCGTTTTCACTCCCTAGTCGTCACATATGGTCAAGACCACTTGATCTAAAAACAATTTAGATCAGACTTTGAAAACGTATCACCAGATTTTTTTTCTCACTTGCATCTCAGGGCTTCCATACCTTAGCCTTAATGAACACATGAAAACGTGAGTTTGAATGCTGGATTATTAAACACAGCCCGCAATATTTATCCTTAATCGGGTTTACTAGAGCGGTATGAACCCAAAAGTAAACATTCTTTGCCATGATTTAATTGCAATAAACGTATTAAAAGGATGCTAAAATAACCACATCATGAATCTGATTAGTTAAACAAATCATTTCATGCTTTGTCAGGTCTGTCAGCAAGATGACAAGCAAACTACTTTTAAAATGCTTGTTTTCTGAATGCCATTTGGATCGATCAGGGCTATAATATGCTAACTTGTTTCATAGTAAAAAAGAAAAAGGTTCACTTCTCCTGTGCTAGAGTAAAGGAGGGGTAGTGATCAGTTTCAAGCAAGGGAAATGTCTGGGCAATTATCAGTCTTTATTAGGACAGTTTAGTTCGGAGCTCTTGGTCGAAGCCTCTTCAAGTCCCTGAAATGTAATGTAGACAGAAACATAGAAAACACTCAAAATGTAGGTGGGTGATATTAGTAAAAATGCTCACAGAATCTGTTCAGGTTCTAAAATTCATCATTGTGACAATACTGTGGTTCCAGAAACAATGTTTGAAAATGACTCCACTCGCTTTGTTATGTCAATAAGGAATTGATAGCATGAAATGAGAAGCTATGCTTTGAGTATTTATCATCAGCTGGCAGATATTTATTCCTTCTCCACGTATGTTCTGACCTGATAAACCAAGAGAGGACTGACGCTTCATCTGGACAAGAGTTGGGGTGCACTGAGCAGTTTGGCCATACGCATCATTGAAATGCAAATTACAGTTTTAAATAGCTGCAAAGAGTTCAAAAAGGATTCCTGCCCTCTTCCAAAGAGATGTTTTCCTTTTCAAGTCTTCAAATCTCTTCCAAGTGCAAATATGCAATTACACACTTCTACAGGCCAGTAAATTGTATCGTGAACAAGAAAGGTTTAAAACCCCAAGTGAAATTACTGTTCCCATGATGACAATGTCCTCTCTTGTTTGTGGTCATTGCTCCCCCCAGCTCCCCTTCACTGTGACTTTATGCAGTAACACACAACCCAGCCCTAATTAACGTATCTGGGAGACATCACGTAAGGCCCTGCACAAGCAGCGGGCTGTTTCCTGTTTGCCAAGCAGCCATACTTTTTTGGCACTGCACAGGGTTGAATGTAAAGCTGTATGAGAATTTAGTTGAAGTAACTCCAACGATAGTTTGGAGTTGTATTTTATAAAGATGATCTTGGGTTTGTAATGGGCAGGGTTGTTGTTTGTCTTGTTTTTTGTGACAAATCATTCATGGCACAATCAGAGAATAGCATTTCGGTGGCTCAAAGCTGTTTGTGTTTGTGGCTATGTTGCATTCATTTTCAAAATTATAAAATTATTTGATATCAGTTTGCCTACTTTGTCTTAGTGCAGCTGCATGAAACATTAAAGGAGTTCCTTGACTCCCAAGTTGTGACAGTACATGTGACTGATGGACACCCCAATGAACCTGGACAGTGTTGTGAGTTCAGTATTTCTCTAGGTCCCTCACCCCCACCAGCTTTTATTATTGATTCCAGATTTTACGTTTGATGACATCATTGGAACAACAGCATCTCACTGGTTTCATTGGTGGAAAAATAAATCAGCACACTGTTTTACATATTGTAGATTTTACTATAATATAAGTATTTTAACTTTTTGATGCCATTTTGGTGGCTGCGGCCCCAAAACAAGAAAAAGAGATATTGGAAGGTATGTGACACAGGTGACATGCTCTATCATATTATATCTAAACATTTTGGAAGACCAAAGGTGGTTTGCTTATTTTTAATGTGCTGTTATAACAGAATTCACCCTTCTGGTTTTCTCAAGATTTTGAACGTGCTGCAGGAATTTGATCCCATTTTGCCTTAAGAGCATTAGTGCGGCCCAACACTGGTGTTGGGCAATAAGGCCTGATTTGCAGTTTCAGTTCATCCCAACGGTGTTTGGTTAGCCCAGACCTTGAAAAACAGCCCCATATGTGGATTCCCTGTCTACTCACTTCTCATAACTTCTAATGGGGCCTTATAATATATTAGTAGGGTATATGCAAAAACTTTGGATTAGCATGAAATATTAGCTAAAATATTAGCATTAACTATGTGTGCACTGTCAAACCTTTTTTGAGTATTAAGACGTTGTATTCTAAATAAAACATTGGTTACTCACTTGGTGTAAAAGCAGAACACAAAGCTCCAGTAACATACATAATATAAAGTAGAAACAGCTATCTAACGCTGCTCAAGTAAAGCAATCACCTCAGCTGAGTCCTTGAGTACCATAAATAAATTAAATGGAAGAAGCAGTCTGAGGCCTCTTTTTCTGGCCCTGTGAAAAAATTCACATTTGAAGGGGCGCTGGCCCTGGCTCTCTCTGTCAACAGCAGTGTAAGTATAGGATGATACGTTAACACCATCAGTAAAAGATTAAAATGGCAGTGGGAAATATTAGTACATAATGTTAGGATGTTAATATGCCTTCAGGGGCCGATTTAACATTAGGCAAGGTAAGCAGCAGTCGTTATAGTAACTTGACAATTTCAACTGGACAGCAGGTTCAGAATAACTGGGCCAACATCGTTTCAGTAGTTTTGTTTTATTAACACCGAAAACAGATCTGATATGTGTTTAGTTTTTAAGCTAATCAACCTAAAACAGTAAGGCATCATATTAATGTAATATTGATACCTGTGTAACTAACGCTACCTCATTTGCAACATATAGTAGTAGAAGTAGCAGCAGCACCAGAAGAAAAGTCTGTATTGTTGAGGCACTTTGCTGCACCTGCTTTGAGGGAGTTCTTTTTTTGTCCCTCCACTTTTCAGCACTTTATCTCTGAGTTTTGAAGCACAAATTACAGGACCCCAGGACCCCACACTATGGGCCAGTTAATCAAAGAAATCCTATTCAATTTCTAAATGCAGTTTTTTGTCTCTATTTTAATACTCTGTGGTTTATTGGCTCATTTTAATAGCAGCCCACCAGGAAAACTCCCAGTACTCCCAATGACCAGCCCACCCTTGCCTGTTTCTCCGGTTCCACCTACATTCAGTTCTGTAAATGAACTCAACTGAAAATGATAGCTGCTGACAGTTGCTCTGCTGCTACATCTGCTTCTAGCAGTGATGCTGTCCTTTGAGCCTGAATCCAATTGTGCATCTCAGTCTATGAATGCACAGATCATGGATGTTGACAGCAGCTCTGATAGGCTACATGCGCACCAGCGTTTTAGCTGTGTATCAAAATTGATGTCTGTAATAACAGTATCTCACAAAAGGGAGTACACCCCTCACATTTTTATTTATTTTTAATATTTGGTAATGTCTTTTCATGTGACAACACTGAATAAATGACACTTTGCTACAATGTAATGTAGAGAGTGTACAGCTTGTATCTGTCAAAAACTATGCTGTCCCCTCAAAATAACACATCACACAGCCATTAATGTCTAAACCGCTGACAGCAAACGTCAGTACACCCCTAAGTGAAAATATCCAAATTGGGCCCAAAGTGTCAATATTTTGTGTGGCCATCATTATTTCCCAGCACTGCCTTAACCCTCTTGGGCATGGAGTTCACCAGAGCTTCACAGGTTGCCACTGGAGCCCTCTTGCAAGTGCCGGTGTAAACAGGAAGCAGACTCCCTCCTCCGTAATTGCAGAAGATTCGGCAAAAGAAGAAAGTACTACTAGAGATGAACAAAGCATAGAAATGGCAAAGAACCACACCAGAGATGTTTCTGCATGGACCGTAAGGTGTAAGGTGTTACTGGTAGTAACATGGGAGTACAAAGCCACTGTGGGGGCAGAGTCATCGCAAAGCAAATACGGCGACATTCACAGTACAGGTGTATAAGTGTCGTTGGCGCAGTAAAAAATATTTTAATTAACATACCAAAACAGAAACACTGTCCGTAGCATTGTGTTTTTGAGTTGCCTGACTGATTCAATCCAATCAGGAAGCCAAATGTGAGTGTCTGCGTCATCGTTTCCAAAGTCCTCCATTTTTGAAAATGGGGTCAGCAGCATTTTCAAACTTCTCTGTTTTAGGTGTTCGCTGTTTTAGTCTGGGCTACAGGTGCAAACATAGCATAAGTACAGCTTTGTTGTGGTGTAGATGTAGGCTCAGTCTGACCCTGGAGGCCCCAAAGGTTCACATTGGAAGAGTTGTATGATTGATCCTAACATCCTCCGCAATTTTTTCTTTCTCCCTTGTTAAACAAATTGATTATAAGGACACTTTTGCACATGCTCACAATAAAGCATGTGCTGCAGTGTGTGTGCGTGTCCCGGCTTTTGATTCAGATTCATAAACTTATGCTTACGCTTATTTTCATTTCCCTGAGGAAATTCAGGGGAATCCAAACACATGTTTACTGACAGCTTTTTCAGAGGTGTGTCAAGAAAGCTAGAGACTCTTTTGGATGTCCTTCAGAACTTAAAAGAAGTAAAAGCTCTCACTAAACTTAACATGAAGTATTTCTGCAACAAAAAAAAATTCTCGTGCTTTTATTTTGTAGCCACAATCACTTAAGAAGAAGTGATTATGTGAGTAACTGTTGCTGTCATGACGGATCTATTTCAGCACCAGCCGCTCTCAATTTAGCCAGTTCTGGCCCGCGGGACGCCTATTGCCGACCACTGGTATAAAAGAAGTGGATGTCACCCATTGGTTTGCGGACTCCCATTTTGAAGCCTCGAGTTTAGCATTTTTGGCCATCTAGGATTTTTAGAACCGGACGTGACAATATTTGGATGAGAGGGTGATGCTAGCTAACTTGGTTAGCACATCCGTATATTCACATTAACTATGTTACTAATTTTGGATATTTTGGTGGGGAAAAAACAGCTAAAAAACGTAGCTAAAACCCTCAGGCCAGTGCGTATTACTCTTATGTTTACACTATTAATTATACAGCATGTGTAGACTTTTCTGTAACAAATGTGTGCTCTGTTATTTCTAATATTGGCAGTAATGTCTGGAAGGCAGCATTTACCTTCAGCTGTGTTACATTATGTACAGTTGCTTTATTTTATTGCCAGTTTCTACAGAGAACACTCCATCGTAAAGTCTAACACAACCTTTTTGGTCCCACATCCTTCATGTTTGGTTAAATGTACAATTACAAACAACAACAAAAAATAGGAAACCCAGTCTACAGACCACAGAAATAATTTCTGTAAAGCATCAGACAAGCTAGAATGAAGAAAAAAACGAAATAATACATGCAGGGACTTTTGTTGTGCTGGAGTTGAGTCAAAACTTCATTCTTTCCCCTAATGTTAGCAGACATTGGCCCTTCTCACTACTTCAGATTACTGTCAGCTGAAACATGTAATCCTACTAGCTGATGTCTGTGTTGTACGGTGAAACCTTCCAGTCTGGTATGATACAACAGAACTGATTTGATAAAATTAATTAAAGACAGCCACATTAACTTCCATTATATATTGAAGGCAAGTCCAAGTTGGCAATGTTTTGCTCTGTTTTCAATTTAAACACCAAAAATCTAAACTGATAAAATAGTCTGTGTATTTTCTACACCCATATGGAATTAGAGAACATTATCGAAGTCCATGTTCCATATACTCAGAATGTACATGCATTAATCATTACAAACCTTTAGACTCATAGAAGTCAGTCAGTGTCAAATTTGTTTTAGGGTTGTTGTGGAGGACATGATGTAACAATGAGCAGCTTTGCCCTCCACCAATCCAAAGTCCACAGATCATCCACCCCACCCCACCGTCCCTCCCAGAAAACACAGAAGGGCACAGCTCGTTCAGAGCAGACATGCCGCAGACAGTCATGGATAGTGTGTGTGTGTGTGTGTCTGTGTGAGTGTGTGTGTGTGTGTGTGTGTGTGTGTGTGTGGGGGGGGGGCTAGCTATTTCAGATGTTGTGGGGACATGAATCTATTTATACAGTCACACTGTGGGGACTCACCTTCCTCATGGGGACATTATACAAGTCCCCGTAATGTAAATTATAACATTTTAGGCTAAAGACTTGCTTTAAGGTTTTTTAGGATTGGGGTAAATCTCCATAGAATGAATGTAAGGTAATGTATCCAAATGTGTACGTGTGTGTGAGTGTGTGTGTGTGTGTGTGTGTAAGAGAGACACACCAAGCCTTTTACACAGACACAGACTGACAGACCGGGACACCCATTACAGATTTTTCCCCTCAACTGCAGGAAAAAGGCTTCCAGCAAGGCTCTAAAAATAGAACAGTGTATTTTGATGATGCTCATCGTCACTGACATTCCTTATACTCTTGATCATTTTGCAAATTCTAAGAAGAAAACACGCTCACTTTCATGCACATGCTTACCACTGATTCATAAACACACACATATGATGTGATTACATAACATGTTTTATCATCATGTTCAGAGCTAGTAAAAAAAAAGGATAAATCCATCATCGGAGATGAATATTTTCTGAGGTCAGATCCTTGTTGGGACAAAACCCATAAGCCTATCTACTGAAATGCCAAATAATGTAGGTTTTTGTTCTTATTTTAGCCACTTTACCTCCAGTTTTTCTGTTTTGTTTCCCCTTAAAGGAAGATTAAGCATTTTTTGAGAAATGTACTTTCTCAGGCAGAGAGTTAGATGAGAAGATTAATACCACATTCGCCTGGTGATCAGCCTTGCTCCATCCAAAGGTTAACAAAATCTGCCTACCAGTACTTCTTAAGTTCACTAATTTAATTAAAGTCTTGCTGGTTGTCTGGCAACCTCACAGTGAGGACAAGATTTCAGGAAGTCACTGCGCCCTGCCAAGACATAGTTAAGTTTGTGTACGAACTAAACAAACGAGATGTAATGTTTGTAAGACCAACGTACAAAGCCGAGCTTTGTGCCAAGCCAAGCTAACTGGGTGCTGGCATTCACATGTGTGATATGAATCTTCTCATCCAATAGGCATTTTGTATTCATTGGTGTTTTCATAAGTTTCATTTGGCTTTTATTACAAATTGTCAGTATGAGTGGAGCCGAGCACCACTGGATGAGTCGCACTGAAACTTCCCCAGAGGATAATTCAGCCAAATACCTTCAAAACTAGTGACATTTCCAACAGCCTCAGCTGTGTGTGTGTTCTGTTTAGTGCTAATTAGCTAATGGTTGCATGCTAACACACTAAAGTGGTGAACATAGCAAACATTACCTGCATAAACATAGTTAACAGTTTTGTTGTTAACATGTTGGCGTTCACACTGTCTGACTCTGTATATATATTCTGTTTCAGCTTGTTCCAGTTTATCATTCAAGGCATGTGAATGAAATATCTAATGCTCCACCTTTTTTATGACTGCACGATGGCATCAAATGGAAATACTGTTGATGTCTTGTGCATATTTGGTATATTTTAAAATTTGGGATCTCCCCTAGAATTTCAAATTACTTTGTGTTGGATGGGATGACGATTGGCTGCAGAGCAGGGTTCAAGAGGCTGAAAATGGGTCTACCAGTTAGAAATAAACTGATTCAAATACTCACTGTCTACATGGTGGAGGCATACTTCACTACGCGCATCCACCTGACTCCCACAAACCACTCGCACACATGCACTTGAAAACACATGGCTGCCCAACCCCCATGGATTCATTCATGCAGACTGGTGTTATGTAAGAGAGTTAACCTCCTCTCCTAACAGTCCTTGAGTCAACTCCATGCGTCAGACCAGGACAGACATGGAAAGAGAGAGAGAGAGAGAGAGAGAGAGAGAGAGTATGTATGCAAACAGACAGAGGACAAGTGACAGAAATAGATGAGTAGGAGAGAAAACCTCAGGGAGAGAGGCCCCACAATGGAGCTCCAAAACATGTGGATGGCAACACACAGTAAATAAGAGACAAGTAGGTTCCAATTAAAATGGCCCTTTGTAGAATTTACAGGAGTTACAGGGATTTAGAGGGAAGCAAAAGGGAGCAACAGAGAGTAGAGGGTGGTGGTGGTTGTGGTGTTGTTTTGTTTTGATGTTCAGGATGCAGACCATTTTTTTTAGATGAAGTTGCACATTTTAACAAATTTCAATACGATGGTTGTGAATGAAAGTAGGAAGAAGAAATTGTGGCTGCAGTAGTTTAATTGGAATTGAATTTCCACCTCGCTATATATAATAGAGTCATATTAATGTAACTCAGCACCTCCCCGGCTGGAGGCATTATGTTGTCCGTCCGTCCAGCCGTCCCATTGTCAAATTTGGCACAGAAGTCTATTTGGACTCAAGGATGAATTAATTAGAATTTGGTATTTGAATGTCAAGGTCACTGTGACCTCTCAAAACAGGTTTTTGGCCATGACTCAAGATTGATGTAATGACAAAATTTTACACAGATGCTAATGGGATACAACAATGAAGTGCTGGCATTTTTTACCCAAAAGGTCAAAGATCACCTTCACCGCGACAACATAATGTTCTGGAAAAACAGAAGGGGAGATTGTGACCATATTTCACAGCTTTTCACAGCTATTTTGTAAAGAAGGTTTTGTTTTAGCCACAGAAGGAACACCACTGTTTACTGCTTAATACACTGATGTGAAAAATCAGTTGGACTGCTCTTTTAAATTCTATATGTGTAGATATTTTTTGTAACATATATGAAAATGTAGTGTAGTATAGAAACTACTCAGGTAAAACTGCATCAGTCTAAAACCAAGCAAGCTCATTCAAGTGTTATACAATAATGCTGAAAAGTAGCTTCATCAGTAGCTGATGCTTTTAATATTTGTACAATACTGTGATGCTGATGAAACCTTACTATGTGACTTGTTGACTGTTCTTAGTACTGGGATAACTACAGTCTTACTGCTCCCTCTACAGGACAAAATGATTACTGACCAGGAGTCCATCTGCCCTACTGCAATACAAAGCCAAAATGCAGAAACTACATATTTAATTAATTTGGTTTAGACCAGTGTTGTAGACTTTTATTTCACCATATAGTTTTATACTGAGACTTCAAAGAAAACATAATGTTGAATGTCCATTTACAACAAAACACAGCTAAAAACCGAACTGAACCACACAGCTAAAGCCAATTAAAGATAGCTATTTGAGCTATTATCTTAGTCATTTAGTTTGTTATCCCTAAATTATATTAAAATGTATTACATTGTACTTTTTTTACATTATTTGCAAGTAATTTGTACTAAAAAATGGTCAATGTAAAGTGGAAATAATGCATTTTGTTTGTTTACGCTGTTTCTCCCTCATGTTCTCTGACGTTTTTTTCACAGACTATGTCAACAATTTGTAGGATACATAAAATGATGACATTATATCCTAAACATCTGTGCCCAGTCAGCTTGAAAACTTTACCCAAATGTCTCAAGTTAAGCTTTGTTTGTTTGCGTATGGTGGTGATGGACCAGTGGATAAGACACATGCCTTTGGTATGAAAGACCCAGGTTCAAATCCACTGTGAGACACCAATGTGTCCTTGAGCAAGACACTTAACCCCTAGTTGCTCCAGAGGTGTGCGACCTCTGACATTTAAAGCAATTTTAAGTCACTTTGGATAAATGTAATGTACGTTAGTATAACGTACATTACATTAACGTACAGTAATCAACACTTTGTTATAAAAAAAAACTCTTAAAGAAAATCAGCATTGTAATTTTCAGTTTATTACTGATTGTATGAAAAGAGAGCAAAAACAATCACAAGTGTCTTTAGATAAAGTGCACTTCATGTAAGCAGTGTCATAATCTGAGACATAACCAATTACATCACATTCTACTCAGTAATGCACAGTGATTTACATGATACACCCTTAATAATGTACATTGTGACAAATAATATGCACTCACACAATGCACACTATGACCCAATCAATATACATAGCTACATAGCTGCAATAACAAAGCAATATAAACAGCACTGGGGCTAACATGTATATTACAAAGCATGCCACTGTATACTATAAAATGTATACACACAAATGTGCAAAGGTGTTAACTGATAAGTTATCCAATAATGTTCAAGTTAGACATCTCACATTCTGGCAGTGTTTAAATTACAATCAGAGACTTTAGTGGCTTTGTTCTACTCACTGGACCATTTGGCAGAAAGTCATAGGTCACCTGACATGTGACATGGCGTGTTTATAGGACTGTCAACAGTTGCCTGATGTAAGAATGTGAGACAGATCATCTCTCAAAGTTGGCAAGAAAGGAATAGTTTGACATTTTGGGAAATACACTTATTAGCTTTCTTGCCGGTTAGATGAGAAGATTGATACCATTCTCGAATCTGTACGCTACATATGAAGCTACAGCCAGTAGCCAGTTAGCGTAGCTAAGCACATAGACTTGAAACAGCCTAGCCTGGATAGCTGTTTCTTGCACCTGTAAAGCTTAATAATTCACATGTTATTTCCTGTTTGTCTACACTTATGCATGGTAAAACAACAAGTTGTGGTTTTCTCCGGGGTAGTTGTGGAAGTTATTGTGCCAAGCCAACAAACAGTCCAGCGTATTTCAGCGCAGTTAAGTTTTTTAAAGATATAACATGTTAACTGCTACCTTTATAGGTGCATATTTTATTGCATTTGGACAGAGCCGGTTAGCTGTTTCTATCTGTTGTAATTATTTTGCAGTATGAAATAGTGTCAAGAACTCCTATAAAGCACCATAACAGCAAGACACATTTTTGACTGAGACTACTTCAGAGACAGGCTTTTAGACTTGAGTGCAATATACAGTAAGTCAAAGATTGTGCAGTTTTCTAAAACATACTAGGCATTATTGGACAAAAACTAATTTTATATGATGCTACACCCTGATAATCTTATTCAATATGAAAAATCACAGTGTGCTCTTGAAATCCCCTCTGGGAGCGACTGGGACTGAGAGATTTGGCAGTGTTTGCAGGAGTGAGAAGACAAAGGGCACGATGCCAGGAAGGAGGAAGAGAAATGGACTGGGGGGGATAGAAGCCTGGATGAGAAAAGGAGGTGGCAGTATCACATCAGGTACACCATTCTTGTTTCACCAGTTCCCCCAGTGAAGTGTATTTAAATGTGTATTAACATTCCCTTTATACTTCGATATTGTTCTCTGGAATAGTGAGCAGCATGAAAACACACCAAACTATACAGAACACAAAAAATATGCTTACTGATTATTATTCCGTGTCACTTAGACCTGCAGGTAAATCTAATATTCAGAATATAGGGGAGCGTATGTAAACACACTTAGTGAACACAGTGCACCTGGATTTACACATTACGTTGTACGATCAGCAAATGGTATCACCGGTGTTAGTTTGAGCACACACACGTTAAAATACTGTTTGTACATACTTTGTGTGTAAGAGGTACTATCTTGTACTATAAATACACTCAGTGCTGTCAGCCTTAAGCTGATGATACACCGGGCAACTTTTTGAGCAATGTTGCTGGGCAATCTTGCTAGTGGCAAGTCCGAGTATGTTTTGAACGTATGGCAGTGGTGCAGGGCTGGTGGCGGAGTGGTGGGGGAAGGGGATCAAGGTAGTAATCTGTACACATTACCATTGACGGTGACGTTGCCCTGCACGATTGCTCTAAAAGTTGCTCTGTGTATCATCAGCTTTAGTCTTACAGAAAACATTTTCCACTACCCTCACTTCCAGAACATTCCCTCACAGATCTGAGGCTCGTTAAAGCTGTAAAACAAGTGAAAGAAAGTGAAGTGCAATGAAGCATCCTTTTTTTTTCTTTCTTTACAGTCTGTCTGCTCCCTTGTCTGCCTCATTTGCTCCGGGAACTTTCCCTCAGCAGCCAGCCTCTGGTTCAGCCGACAGAGCTGCCGAAGGAAGCCGTCATTGGGTCCGATCTCTCTTTTCTGCCGCACCATGGCCAGAGCGGTGTGGACGTCCATGTTTTGGCGAAGCATCAGGTAGGCTATGACTAAGGTAGGCGAGCGGCTGTAGCCTTCCCTGCAGTGAACGTACACTTTACCTGCGAAAGGGAAGAGAACTAATGTTCAAGTTTGACCAAATTCACAACAGAGCATGTGACTCCTTTGAGTTTAAAGCTGAATTCATGTAATTTTTTTTGGTTGGTATAGCGGGGAAAATGTATAGAATAAACACATTGTCATATTGTCACCTAGTAAAGTTGTTATGGCTAACGTGTTAGCAAACCAGTGCCTATTTACAAATTCAGCAGACATGGAGGAACATTCAATTTAAATAATGATTATTTGGGGCTTCTGGTCACAAGTTTAAGTCCAACATTCACTCTCCTGTCAGATAAGTTTCCATGGTAGTTTCCTCGACTCCGGCTCTTTAGGCTGTTCCATTACCAGTACCAGCTCAACTTGCCACGACCTGACTACTCGACACAGTTTGGCCGTGCTCCGTTTTCCATTGCAGATAGTACCCAGAGATAGTACCCCTCAGTGTAGCTAGTCGTCATAGCAACGCCACACACAACTGCCGCAGCGTAATTTTCAATGCGACACACACACACACACACACACCAGCGACCCACATACAACTGTCTCTTGATTTAAGTCAAAACGTTTCAACATTACTCAGAATGTAAAGCCAGATAAGTGGTAAGAAAACCTTACAGCTGTGTTTTGCCTCTGTGTGACGGTGGGACCAGAGGGCTCTGTGAGCCAGCAGCTGGCCAGTCATGCCTAAAAGTGATCGTCCACCGAAAACTGATATGAGCTGTATCGCCCAGTCTCTTAAATCACTTTCTGGCAAGTGAAATACTGCATTTTATGGGCTGTATTGGCCATTTAAAGTTATTTTAAGAGGTAAAAAGTACTAGGTGAGCTATAAAGTCATGTTAATTATAGACTACAGTCCGTTTTCCAAATATAAACGAAGATATTAGACACTTGGCGCAGGCTTCCCTCACCGCCACTTGCCGAGCTCCTCAACTACTCCGAAAACTTTCAAGCACATTTTTGTTGCGCCATCACTTTTTGTAAAACTGTCAATATTTTAAATCTGAACAGTTGATTTCTCTCCTCAGAACTTCTCAGACGTGGATTTAGTGATGAAATAACGGCTAAAAATTGTAAAATAGAAAACATTCTGGCCTCGCGCGCTCAATGATGATGCAGTGAATAGTGATGATACTCTCTGACCAATCAGTAGTCTGCTGTGTTTTCACTTCACATTTTGGTATCGCCTCAGCACGCTTGGAACCTCAACCGAGGTGATACGAAAAAAAGAACCTGGTGTACAAGTAAAACTCCACAATGGAAAACCACAAAAAGTCGAGTAGAGTCAAGGCGGGTCGAGCTGGTACCGTGCAATGGAAAAGGGGCTAGTTGCTAAATGCTCCACATTTAGCTAGTCGCTAACTTTGTCTGATTTACCAGAATCATGTATATGGACACCTCACAAAAGTAAGTCCGATATTCACTTTACTTTTAGCTCTGTTTTCGGTCTCAGCCAACTCTTGAGAAAAATATCTGGCCCTTTAGCTCCTAAATGCTCCAGTTTACCAGTTAGTTGCAGTGTAGCTGCTAGCTGTAGCATGAAACAAGATTGTAAGTGTAGATTTTGATGGCAGAAAAACCAAAACACTGAGATTAAATTGCACTCAAGTGATAATTATGTGGGGGTTTGTCAGAGTGAACCCTCTCACATTACATACAGTCGTGTGACCCGTTGTTTATAGAACATTGTGAACATTGTGATTAGTGAAGCTTTAATGACATTTGACCATCAATTACAGCCCCCCATCAGGACCGTATAGTATGTCCCACTTCTGTTCTACATAATGGTATGTAACCTACTGTATGTCCTATGTTTAATTTGTTTTCAAAGATGATTCTTGAGCTGTCTCACCACCATCTGCAGTTTATTTTAATGTTACGTGGCTGTGAGTCTAACTCTACTCTTTGTCCTTTTTCACTTTGCAAGTGGATCAAACACATCCACCAGCAGAAGATTATTTACTCTGCATAGACAACTGGCTTTTTGGAGATAGTTCACTATTTCAGTGTGAATATGTGACAAAAGTTAATGATAGCATTTACTTAAAAATCAGGTACAGTATCATTCCTCTATATTTTGGTATAATTGGTATTTGACATAATAAAATACAGTATAAGTTTTAAAAAAGTTGGCTTTTATTCATAGTGTCATCATTGGATTAATTAAGCAATAAGAGAAAAGCAGTCAGATCTGCACAGAGCCACATTTTACACAGAGAAACAAACACCATTTCAGACTCAGTTCACCTCAGCTCTGTTACCCTCTGACCTTTTCCATTTTTGTATGCCAGCGCCTTCTCGATGAAGTCTGCTGCCTCTTCAAAGTAAACGCTGATGTCGAAGTGGTCGGTGTCGCTGGCAGGCACGCCGTGGTAGATGACCCCCGTGCCGGCGTAGAACTCAGCGTTGGTGTTGACGTGCATGAAGGAGTTTCCCTCCGCAGCATTCAGGATGTGTGTGATGCCCTGGCGCTTAAGACGCATCACGTTCATCGCCACAAACCTGCATCAGATGGGTAGGTAAAACAAATGCACACTATTTAGCTTATTCACACATAGTTCTAATGCTGAGTGTGGTGGTGATAGACCAGTGGTTAAAACCTTTGGTCTTTGGTGTGAGAGACCTGGGTTCAGTGCCCCACTGTGACACATCCACCAACATGTCCCTGAGCAAGACATTTAACCCCTAGTTGCTCCAGAGGCGTGCAACCTCTGACACATATAGCAACTATAAGTTGCTTTGGATAAAATGAGTAAATGTTTAGCATCATGAACAAACACCTGCAACAAATCAAAACTGACAAACGGTCTGGCACTTACACATTGTCAGTGTCCAAGGTGGGTTAAAATCATGGGCAACTGGACTTGGTTGAACATACATGAAGATTTTACCTCTCATCAAATAGGCTTCTTCAGTTTAGTGGATAACTATGACCTGGATTACTGATCTTATCTTCCCAGACAGTGTCAGTTTTCGTGTGGGTTTGAATTAGGCTTAATTTTTCTATCCTTCTTCTATCATACACATGCACTGCTGCACCAAAGAGAGATCTGCTGCTTTCCACTGTGAACCTCAGAGACTGCTGTACCACTTGGCTCCTCCTGTCTTTTAGATGTAGAGAGCTAAAAATAGAGTCGATGCACACTGGTGCTAATACTGAATGCTATGTCACGCCTCCACAGTCTACCAGTGGAACCAGGACAGATACATCAAAACAAAAAAACACCCGCTCTGAGAGAGAACGATGCGTGGGCGGATGCTCTCTTCACTTGGCTTCACAGAGCTGTGTCGGTGCATTTGTGTGTTCCAGACTATATTTGTGAGGGCGTTTGGTCTAATAACAGACACAAGTGTTTCTGCTCTGTCCATTATGACTCTTATAGGAAGGCAGGCGGAATAAAGGAGGCCCTAGAGGGGTTGTCTCTCCCGAACTACACTGCGATGACTCACTTGGAAGAAAAACATCTAAGAGTTTCTGTTTTAAAGCTTTTACCACTTAAAATTTTGGACACATATTTGCTTGTAAGCCTGAAATATAATCTTACCAGTGTACTGAGCGTCAGCACAGGTTGACAAACTGTGATCAACTGATTTGGTGTGCAGTAATCTGCATTGTGAACAAACGTCTCCTCCTAAAAACTCAGTTAGGAAAGGCTGTGTTTTCAAGCTTCTTCAAGAGTTATTTAACTCTCCGGATCCTCTTGGGGTGTTTGTACTCTCAAAATCCACCATTTAATTTAATTTGATTTTCAATTTCAAAAAAATGTCTTTAGCAGTGAAAGCTATGACACTGTTATGACTATTGGATCTTGATTCGAAAAAGATCAACAGATTAATAGTTTATGCCATGACAACTGTCATTTACATCTAAAAAATTGTAAACTTAAGCTCATTTCCATTAGTTTGGATTTAGAATCAGAATCGTAGCACTCCTCTCTGTCAATTAAACTAAAGGTATGAGAAATATGCTTATTCCCTTTCTTGTTAGTTAAATAGACAAGAAGATTTATATTACTCTCTTGTCTGTATGATAAATATGAAGCTATAGCCTGCAGCCAGTGAGCTTAGCTTAGAATATTATTATATGGAAGTGGAATTATTTTCTGTTAATCATAGAAATACAATACATTATTGAAAAATATTGGCCCTTGTTAATCAGCATTTGATATATAAGAATATCAAATTCAACCATCAGACATGTTAGAGTCCAAACTGCAGCATACAGCCCTAATATACGCTGTTATTTTAGCCAGTAACATGTTGTTTTAGATTGAATATTTATCAGTTATTGAAATAGAAAGTTAGATTGGGTTATGCTGTAGATTTCAGAACGTGACTGGTGTTTAAGGGAGAGCGGAGTACAGTTTCTTAGACGTAACATGATTCAACTGCATTATTCTCTATGGAGAATGAGATGGGAGAAATGTGTTAACATTTATAAAAGACGATGATGACTGAGGAAGTTTTGGGCTCCAAACTAACTTTTTTGATTACCAAATAATATGTCTTTTAATTGACTGCAATAAAGCTTTTGTTAGTGTGATACGAGGACATTAATATCTCCAATATCTCCGGATGGCGCCACAGTTGTTAGTGACATAAATAATGGTGTCAAAAGTTGTCAAATGGACAAGTTATGTAAATATTGTCAAAATGTGGACTGATAAAGAACAGAAAGGTGGGCCCTGTAATAAGGATCTGCTTGGATTCACAGGTACTCTGTATTGGTTTTACATTAAACTTTTATTGCATGGATCTCTATTGGACCAAAGTGTTTTATTGAATGAATATTTTAAGAGTTTGAGAGGACAAGCAGAGATCTGGCTCAGCTGGGGGAAAATAGAAACAGCAAGAAATTGCTAACTTGGATCTGTCTGAGGTAAAATAAACCTGCATAGAACCACTTTTCATGCTCACAAAGAAATATGTTAAATCTTGTCTGTTTAATAAGTGTAAAAACAACATGTTGAGCTAAGCTAATCTAATGAGCTGCTGGTTCCAGTCTCTTATTTACCGATGTTGTTACCTTTAGAAGGAGCCAGGCTAACGGTTTCCCTCTGTTTTGAGTCTAGCTGCAAATTTACTGTACAAGCTTGAGAGTGTTGATCTTCTCTGCTGGCTCACAGCACATTAACTAAAATGATTAACTGTTATTTTAACACATGATGAGTAATTAACAAGAAAAGTCTCACAATAGAAAGGTAAAAAAATTGGCAAAAACAATGCATGTGGTGTCTGTGTGCCTGTATTTCCCTCCAAACTGACACAATAATGACTATTGTGTCAGTTTGGAGGGGTTAAATATTGGGGTTTTTTTTATTTAACAGGGGACTGGCTGTTAAGCTCACACCATACTTTACATATTCTCAGTCCCTGTTTACCTTTTTATAACATTTCTCTACCTCTTCAAAAATTAAACAGGCTTCTGTCTGAAACAACCCTCATGGCTTCAGTTGCGTAATGCCTTCACGGTCAGTGAGCAGACACTCACTCTCAGGCAGGAAAACATAGCCTATATTTTTTTTTCTATATAACCTAAATGAAAATGAATCCCTATTAAAACACACTGTGGTTAATTATGGTAACATTACATCCTTATGACCTTATGGGATGCCATGGCATTCATTTTAATAGCCTACTTCTAGAGAATTCTAGAGCACATGTAGGGCCCTGCCTACTTGTAAAAAGTCACACTGCGTTTGAATTCTGCTTTAATGATTTCAGGTGATCTCTTCGACGTTTTCATCTTTTGTGGTAGGCTATATTATAATAATGATCCTATTGGGACACAATCGTCCTAAAATATGTAACACCGCATTAATAGAATATAGGCTAATAGGATCATTAAATAATTAATTCAATAATTATTATTATTAAAGGAATAAGGGGTGATTAAATTGGTTGTTTTTAATTGCGATCGAAGGAAAACAGGATTCAGAATCTATGGGGATTGTTTATGCAGACATGTTCACTGTAATGTAACCTATAACATCTCTTTATGTGGAAAAAAGAAAGAGAGTTATCAAAATGATCCCAACAATGACTCACGCATTGCCGACGTAGATCCTGGGGTAAACCTCATGGAAGTGTTTAGTCGGCCAGCTGTAAAAGCCGCTGTCGTCCGTGAGCAGATCGTTGAGTTGCTGGAGAGTCACCTCGAAGCTCGACATGTCGAGTCGGTCCGGAGCCTCTGTCTGTACCTGTTGGCTGTGTTTATTCTTCATACCCGAAGACCGAGGCGACACCTTCAGCAGGCGCACACAGAGAGGAGACGGCGGGGTAAATGTGGCAGACAGGTGTCGGTTTACCGGTCTGATGAAGTGTGAACCGCTGCTCAGCTCTCGCTGCACCGCCGCCGCGGCTGAACAGAGAGGGCGGCTCAGTGTTGTGGAGATAAACCCTCACGCAGGGGCGGTCCGGGCTTTTTGGTGGACCTAGGTCACGTTTGGTTTCAGAAGTGTGTGTGTGTGTGTGTGTGTGTTAAGAAAAAGGACATAAGGACTTAAGAAGGACATTGTCAAGATTTCTAAATAAAAACAAGAATAACATAAACTACTTAAATGTAACAATGTGCATTTTTTGTTAAAAGTAAAATTATAGGCCTTCTGAAGTTGTTCCACATTTTAACAAGATAGCACCTGGTGTTTATAGACCACACACGTGAGCTGTTGATGACAACAACAAATGATTTCTGTCAGTTACGTTATATTTTAAAATGACGTATATCTGTGTTTCAATCGTCCTGGCCCGTAATGTAAATGCATATGCCACATGAACAATGTTAGCTATGTATTTCTTTAATTCCGTTCAAAAGTAAAATTAATTGACAGTAAAATTATTCAAGCCTTTGAAAGACAAAAACATGCATGTCAGGAAAGTCAATTTAAAGATGCGAATAAACGCAAATTCATCTGGATGGAACAATCTGCACAAGTTCAAATTGTTTCAGTTTGTGCGAAAGATTAGGTGGTAACCTCTTTAAGTGAGTGTGGCCTGCATGAGTGAATCCATAGGGCTTGTAATAAATCTGTTTCATAAACCTGCAGAGATGAGAGGAGAAAGGAGAGAGACTGGAGGGAATTAACAAAAAGAACTGAAGTTTCTGAAGCTGTAAGCTTTCAGAGTAGAGCAAGATGTTAGTGATTTGGTCATCTCAAACTGTGTTGAGGGCTGAAATGTGATTGTGATGTGGTAAATATTAAAAAATGTTTGGTTAGGTTTAGGGGCAGGGTTTGAATTAAAATAAGAACTTAGTTAAGGTTAGAAAAACTTCATTCTTTGGGTCAAAATGGCTACTTCATCAGGGTTTGGGGATCTTTTTAATGGTCACAATAATAAGCAGTTAAGCAGGTAAAAACTGACTGTCAGTTGGAAAGAGGAAGCAAACAGGTGTTCTATGTCAAAGTCAGATGTTTTGCTCCATACTATAACGACATCATACTACTTCTTCCTTTGGTCATGTCGTAATTCCACTAGAGGACTGTGTCGTTGTTGTTTTGTGGGATTTGCTGTAACACCTGGTTTTGTTGCTTTTCTCAGGAAGATAGTCTTCCTGGCTTTAAAAAAAAAGAGAAAAAACTGGGCCAGAGAATTTTTCTTTGCAAGAGATCATTTTTATTGATATACATGTTTGGTCATTGTACAAGCATCAGTTAGGAAGAGAAAGGTATTCTCCATTGAAGCCTTGCATCCCAGTGTGGTCAATGACACGATGAGAGGCTGATGGAGGGACATACATCACACCTTACCTACTACTGCAAAGCTCTTTTGGCAGCTTGACTTTGAGAGTATAAAGAACAAGGAAGTGTCACAGGAGAAATAACTCACACATTTACCTCAGTTTGTGACCACGATATGGTCAGTTCAGTATGCCAGACCAGCTGGAAACATATGGGGAAGTGACCCATTAGCAAGACTGGACCACAGTATAAACTCCTAGGTTCACTGTGCTGCTCCCCCAACTACCTGAAATCTCTAAACCTGTTTAAACCATTGACTTTAAGTCAGTAAGGAAGCTTTTTTTTTAAATTAAAACATTTTTGTAAATGTACAAGGGATTTTAAAAAAAACAAAATCAATAAGGGATAAAACCTTTCATTTCACATTATATCATATAACATCTATATATTGACAATGAAATTTGTGTCACTTCAAACAAAAGATTTCCTGTGCAAGCTGTAACTATCTACCTTTTCTATCTAAAAGCTCATAATGCAAAACTACTTAGCAGTTTGTGACAAAAATCTCCCCTCAGAGTCAAGCTGGCTGCCTCACTCTTCAGCACATCTCAGGTTGCATTTTAGCCGCCCGGCAGCGGAGGACTTTCAGGAAGCTGTCTATCTTGTGCGAGTCCCGGCGGAAGCAGGACAACAGGAAATGGAAGTTGGTCAATTTGGAGATCTTGTCCTGGCCGATGTCGTTGCCTCCTCTGTAGGGCAGTAAGGAGATGGTCTGAGCCGCTGGACCCATCTGAGAGAGAAAGGAGGCAGAGGAAGTGAGAGGGAGGAAAGCTGTTTCTAAACAAAATTTATATTAACATTTTAAATCAGCGCAAAAGCAGAACAAAATGTGTCTGAGGGTTTTTCTTCCCGTGCTGGCACACCTTGTCAGATAGGATGTCCAGGCCGTCTCCCAGGTTCTTGGAGTGCTGCTGCAGCTCCTGGACCTTCTTGAATATGCTGCTTTGGGCTGGGTGAGGCAGGGTGTTAGCGGAGGTGGACAGGACTACCAGGGGGTCTACCCAGGCTTGGAGCAGGGAGCGAGCCAACGACAACAGGTCTGACTCCTGGTGAAGAGTCAAACAGATGATAATAATACAATAAGCTGAAATTCAGAAATCTACCCTGTAGCTTAAAGAGACACAAGAGATCAAAATGCAAGAGAAACTGTCTGATGTGAGAACTTTACTGAACGGTTGTGTGACAACCGTAGACAGAAGAAAACGTGGACACAGTGTCCGTGATGTGACACATAGGTTTCTCAGCTGTTGTGAAGATCGGTGTGGGTGGCTGAGGCTGTTGCCATTTTGGAAGTGCCTGACTCTGGCTAATCCAACAATGTCCAAAGAGGTGGATCTGAGGTGGGGCAAATGAATCCTTGTTGCTAAAACCACCAGACCCACCTGCCACTGAACGTGGACTTGGCCTTAATCGTGTACAACTTTAAGCCTTAATATAATTTAAACTGGTAAGTTACATATAAATTCGCCCCTTGCCAAAGTGTTAAAAAGGGAGAAATTAGCTATAGAGAACAAAACCGTTTCTTGGCTGTAGACATGTTTATTTCTGTTGTCACGATGGGTATTTTAACATGGTGGCTGCTATTTGAGGAACTGCAGTTTGTAATTCCAAGTGATGACCTGCAGAGGTCAGTAAGTATTAAGCATTTCTTAAAGTTAACAGGTACATTCGAGACGACTGCGGCTGACTTTCGCCGTCTTCATAGTCTAACGTGAACTACAGGTGACTGCAGGGACAGCCGCGGGACTTAGTGCCTGCAGATGCCTTGCTCCCACAAGGTTTTATTGTCATGTGACATGATGAACGTTTTGCAGCACCGGCGAAAGTCGGACACAATTTCTAACCAGCATGCCTTGGTTTAAGTCCAGCATGCATCACAAGTCAGTGCTGGGCAGCGCTGCATAAAGTAAAATGCACCTAATGTCACAATAAAATTAAAATGCATTTCCACTTGTTAACTAATTTTCAAGTCATGTCCACCCATGCAAAAATCATGTTATTCTGAAATCAGGTACATTTTAGAAAGATGCTTTCAAAGTGCTTTTCAGCTGCAAAAGGGTCGGTTGCAGTACAATTGTTTGATTTTTTAAAAACATACGGTTACTTAAATCCCCTTTTAAAATTTGTTGCTTTAGTTATTTGGGTAAAAGATGAGAGAGCTCATTAATGTTTGTTTTCATAGAAACGCAACGATTTGATGCTTGTCTGCTAAGGAAGTAATCAGAAACATTGCACTGGTCAAATGATCTGACTCTGACATGATCTGATGTCTGACAGTGACATTGGACAACAATAAAAAGGGAGATAAAAGAGGCAAAGAGAAGACTGTAGAGGTGACTTGAAACACTAAGAGAAATGAAAGCAAAGAACAGGGGAGAAATGAGGAACTAAAATACATACAGTCACTTACTGATACTTGAAGAGCTTGCTGCTTGTCAATTGGTGTCTGCAGAGAGGAAGTGTGGCACATAGAGGGACGGGGCATGATCATGCGGCCTATAGGAGGGAAATGAGAGTCCTGGGAGAGACAGATGATGATTATCATTACATTCACAATGAACTGCTTACCTGGCAAATACATGTTTTACTGTGATGGAAGGTTAAACATTAAACAAAAATTAAAACCAAATCGTACATCCTAGAAAATTCACAGCCATTGCTTCTTTTGTATCATGTAGTATATTATTCCCACTGTGCTTGCAGACCTGTGTGCAAGTATAACAGGGTCCAAGGACCCCCAAGAAATACAAACGATAGGCAATGAGGAAGCAATGAGCAGAGCTGAATAGGGCTTTAACATGGTTTAACATGACTGTGTGGGAAAGCTTAGACCCTCAGACAGTGCAAACACAAAAGCAGGTACTGACCAGCTCCTGGGTCAGTGTTGTGCTGAGGGAGTGCAGTGTGTCAGAGCGCTGAGAGGCTCGGTCCAGCAGGTCACTGATGGGGATGGCGCTGCATGCTGCCACCATATACAACACTATGGAGCATGGAAAACCACAAAGTGATGCACAGAGTTGTTTTCTTCTGTCAGTTCAGTCAGGTCAAGTGCATTTTTAAAGCCAAACGTCACATGCAGCGTCTCACTGGGCTTCACAAACCCATATCAGCAACAGCTCACCCAAAGCAGCCAGAGCTGTAGAGATGAGCGTTAATGCTCCTGTGGTTCAGCAACACTAGCTCTCCTTTTCCATTCCCAGTGGTCATTTTATTAAATCCTAACATACGCCTTGATAGCAAAATAGGTTAGCTTGTCCTAACCAGCAGGTGTAACAGATTTCTGAGCTGATATCAATGCAGCATCACATTTCACTCTTCAAGACATTGTATGAAAGATTTAATGAATGGCTGATGTTGGATGAATGTATGTAATTAAAAAATCTCTGATTTGAGCGGCAGCGCTTATCACATTAGATTAAACACAGGTGTACGCCCAATTTTTCCTCTATTAGAAAGCTTTTAACATTGTAAAAGAAGAGATATACAATTCTTGATATTTTAGTTTAAAGAATAGCATTTTATAGGTCTCACACAAATAATTGCATAAAGGCCAGGCTCGTCTCACCCGTCATGAGGAGATTGCTTCCACTGGTTTTTCTGTGAGCCATCTCTCCTCTTTTTTTCTCGTCGCTGTTTCTTTCTCTTTCTCCATTTTGCCTCCATTTTATAGTTCCTTGGCTGTAACAGTTATTGTTATTCAGCAGTAGGGTGAGCGCGTGCTGATTGGAACTTGTTTGGTCCACTTCATAATGAGAAACATGGTCAACGAGATTTGAATGGATGCAACAGGGATGCAGTCACAGGTTGATGATTGTCTATGTGTGTGTGTGCGTGTGTCACGATTGTGGAAAATGTTTCTCCCAGATCCTAATTGCATTGGATGAATAAAAACACTTTTCACTCACTGTTTTATAATAACATGGCGACACTTCAATTCAGCTCCCTCTGACAATCTTGTGGGGGGCAACGGCCAATGTTTCCTGGCTTCCTGTGTCGGAGGATATCTGGATAACCGATATCGAGGCCAAGATTTCCTCTTCTGTGCGCCGGTCATTGTTTACAGTCAAATTAGCAATCTCAGAACCCATCAGCCATCGTATGGTGGTGATTTGAACGCAGACATATTTAAATAAAAATGCTGTATCAGGAGCAGATGGTGTGGATGCAGACTGATAGCAAGTCCGCAGTAAGAGGAAGAAAGTGAGGACTTATTTCTGATCCTGAAGGTTTGGTTTCAGATTTGGTAACCCAATCCTACCTTTAATCTTGACAAAATGCGGCATTTGGGTATTTCAACATTTAAGACAGAGATCTGGATTAATTTGATGCCAACATTTTGAATAATTTGTAATAATAATCCCATCTCAGACATGGGTTTGACATAGATTGACAAATAGCCTAGACATCACGTCTCCCATATATTGTTGCCCAAGATGTTCATTGCATTTCAGCTCTAAATTGAATGGGTCCTTCAAATGCGAAAGTGTTTTAGTTTTAACAGAACTAAGGAAATGAATGAAAATACAGTTAGGCCACACTTCACCCTGAAAACACCCGGAAAAATGGCTGTAAACCCAAGTGTAACAAATACAGACAGCACGTTTCTCAAAGTCTAGTTTCACTTAGACATTGTAACTTTGTTTTATTATCACAGACTGTATGAATGAAGTGGACATAGCCACGTGACATTACCCATTGGTTTGTGGACTGCCGTTTTAAAACCTTGAGTTTGGCATTTAGGCTGTCCCCATCTTGTTTTTTTGGAAGCAAAGGGTGAGAGGGATGAGAGGGTGGCTAGACAGCTTGGTTAGCAAGGTACATCTGTAATTCCAATGCCAATTTTGGCTAGCGAACAGGTTTAAAACAAAATGTACTTACCAGCAAAAATAAACAGTTTACTCCTAATAAGGTTTTTCAACACCGCTGGTCAACTTACACAGCGAAGTGCGTATGCCACGCATATCCACTAAAGCATCCCCTGCTTTATCTGTCTGTTTTCCTATAAATCGGACCATATTTTCCTAAATAAACATGCTTTAATGAAGAAGACTTGAAACTAGTGATGGAAAACATATAATCATTAGAAAAGAGTGTACTGAGATAATAAATCAAGTGAGAAGTAGGATCATTTGCCAGGAGCCCTGACTGCAAAAGCTCTGTCACCTTTGAACATCTACTGTATGTGAGCCTTGGAAAAGTTGTGGGGAAGTCAGGATCAGTGAATAATTCTTCTTTGGTTTGGAATGACTACTTTGTCAGGTCTAGGGAAAACAGTAGACTTCAACGTCAGATCCTTTGATCTATAACATCACACGACTTGCTCCTTTGCTCATGTCACAATTCCTACGACCACTAGAGGACTTTGTCTTTCGAATATAAAAAAATGTTGTTTGGGGGGATTTGCTGTAACACCTGATATTGTTTTTCTTGGAAAGACAGTCTTGCAAGCTTACTTTCCAAAAAAAAAAGGGAAATCTGACACCGAGAATTTTACTGTGCAAGAAATAATTTATTGCTATGCAGATTTTATATAAAAATGCTGTCAAGGAGTGTCCTTAAATATAAAATGCAAATGTTACAGTTTGTCATCACACATCTCCATTGAAGCATTGCATCCCAGTGTGACAAATTACTTGAAGAGGTGCTGGTGGAGTGATTTCATATGTCACACCCTGCCTTCCACAAAGCTCATTGGCTTTGAGGGTATAAATGACAAGGAAGTGTCACAGGAGAAATAGCTCACAGATTTAGCTCAGTTTGTGGCCACAATATGGTCAGTTCATTATGCCAGACCAGCTGGAAACATATGAGCTTTAGGTTCACTGTGCTTTTGCAAATGTACCATGGTAACTTTTCCAATAAAATCAATAAGGGTAATAAAACCATGTGTTTCACATTATATCTTAGCATTTATACATTCACATTGAGAATAGAAATCAGTGAAGTTAATGTTCTGTGCAAAATATGTCACTTCAAACAAAAGATGATTTCCTTGTGATTGCCATGTAACCACTCCTTATCTTCACCTTTTGAAAGGTCACAATGCAAACTACTAAGCAATGAGAATATTAGCTTAAATATCAGATTCCTAGTTGGTACAAAACTATAAATTGGTCAGCAATAGAAGCTTTGTCAAAAATCTGCCAATGACAACAGGTCTGACTCCTGGTGAAGAGTCAAACAGATGATAATAATACAATAAGCTGAAATTCAAAAATCTACCCTGTAGCTTAAAGAGACACCAGAGATCAAAATGCAAGAGAAACTGATGTCAGAACTTTACTGAACTGCAATAGTCTGTGCAGATGTGTGGCAACAACCGGTCTTCCAAAAATGTTGTAATTCCATGTGATGGCCTGCAGAGGTCAGTAAGTATTTCACATTTCTTTGTTAATGTCACTATGAAATTAAAATGCGTTTCCACTTGTTAGCTACGTTTCAACTCATATAATAAATGGTGATTTATTTTTCAATGTTGCTATTCTGAAATCAAATAAAAACATTAATGCAAGATGTTTTCAAAGTGCTGTTTAATTACAACAGGGTCAGTTGCCATACAACACAAATATCTATCATTTTGACCTTTCAGATTTGCAATCCAGTTGTTTGGCTGCGAATTGCTTAGATAATGAAAAACATGATGGCTATTTGTATCCCCTTTTAAAACATTCACAATGTTCACTTAAGTTATTTGGGTGAAAGCTGAGACAGTTCATTACGAGGAAATCAAAGGAGACAAATGAAGAAATTAGGAATAAAAAGAGATAAAGTCACTTACTCATACTTTAAGAACTTGCCACTTGTGATTAGGTGTCTGCAGAGAGGAGGTGTGGCACATGGAGGGACGGGGCATGATCATGTGGCCTATAGGAAGAAAATAAGAGTCCTGGGAGAGACAGATGGATTATTACATTCAGAATTAACTGCTTACCTGACAAAAATGTTTTACTGTGATGGAACGCAACTTTGCAAATACATGTAAATACATGAATGAATGGAAACCTATGGCTACCTGGAAGGTACGCTGCATGCTGCCACCATATACAACACTATGGATCATGGAAAACCACAAAGTGATGCACAGAGTTGTTTTCTTCTGTCAGTTCAGTCAGGTCAAGTGCATTTTTAAAGCCAAATGTCACATGCAGCGTCTCACTGGGCTTCACAAACCCATATCAGCAACAGCCCACCCAAAGCAGCCAGAGCTGTAGAGATGAGCGTTAATGCTCCTGTGGTTCAGCAACACTAGCTCTCCTTTTCCATTCCCAGTGGTCATTTTATTAAATCCTAACATACGCCTTGATAGCAAAATAAGTTAGCTTGTCCTTACCAGCAGGTGTAACAGATTTCTGAGCTGATATCAATGCAGCATCATATTTTAACTTTCAAACATAATGTGTGTTTTCTAAAAGATTTAATGAACAGCTGATAATTCAAGATGAATGAATGATTGAATTTTGTTGGATAAAAGAGAGAAATTACCACCACATTTTAGATGCCAGATATTTGAGGACTGACACAGATATCAATATTTAGTAGTCTAATAAGTAAATCAAAATATTGGGTCTATTTGCTGACATATATAATAGCCTTTTATTTCATAGTTTTTTTATCTCGGAGATGACATAACATGATATAAAGTAAGATAAAGTATATAAAGTAAGATAAATTCCTACAGCTGACAAATCATTTGAATTTAATTGAATGTAAGTTTTAGCACTTTGGGATCTGTTGAAATATAAAGTGCATGACAAATTCAATTTATTATAATTATTATTATTATTATTTTTATTTAGGAGACCCCCCAATATGCTCAATGTCTATTTTCTGACACATTAAAGAACATTTTATTGATTTTTTGAATCTTTAAGAAGGCTATGCTTAGAGTAACATATGATAAAGTCAAATAAATACATTCAGTTGACAAATTAATTTGTATTTAACAAAATGTATTTTTTAGGGCACTTTCCACATGGGGTAAGATGCCCCCCCATGGTGTGAAATCGCTTTAATAGGTGCAAATTACAGATAAAATTAACTACAAGTAGCTGGTTACAAGCAAGGGGAATATAGACCTAAAGTAAACTTGCGTTGCCTTGTGTTATTAGCTTTACTATAGTAGTAAGTAGTGAGGCATCTTTCTCCACTGGAGAGGGGGCATCTTGGATCGTCTTATGTTACCCTACTTTTTGACACAATATACTAGCACATGCACACAATTTGCTTATTTATAATATAGGAGACAACCAAAATGTAATTAAATATTTTTGGTGTACAACTTATTGGTGTACTTGTAGTTAAATAATAATGTGATATTTTGTGATTGCCATGGTTATGGGTTTTATTTCAGTTTTGGTGTATGTACTGTTTTATGTTGAAAGAGTCCTTCCTCATGTTTCCTGTGTAAACTAGCTTTTGTTTGTTTTCCCGCCTGCCCTGCCTAGATTAGTTTCACCTGTGTCCAGTTATTCTCCCTTCACTGGTGTGTTTAGTCTCCAGGCTGTGAGCCTTGAGTCTGCATCAGTCTGCACCTTGGCCTGCTAGCATCCAGCCAGTTTCCAGTCCTGCTATCCAATCGCCGGGCCTACTGCTCTGCACTCCAGCCGTTTACTACAGCCTGTTTAACTACAGTGTGGCAACAGTCTCATTCATAATATTCAGTCCAGCTCACTAACAAGTTTTATCATCATCCACTACTTTTAGCTTTGCTGACATTGCTGAGCCTCTGAGGTGAAAGATGCACAAGTACTAGTTATCAAAAAGCAGGCAGGGGAGCTGGCAGCCCAGTGTCAGGTTCCCCTGTTAGTGCTGGCTGATTTGATTACTGAAGCGGGATGATTGGTGCCACTGATGTCCCGGTGTCGTTTGCCTTGGATAATGTAGCGCAGCTGTTGCTGTTGTTGAAAAACTGGTGAAAGGAGGAGTGTCCCATAATTCCTCTGTTGGTTGCTCCTTCTGAAGGAAGTTGTGTTTAGAATTGATGAGAGGCTGTTGAAGCCCATTTCTTCCCTTCTGGCTGATCCAGTCCCGTTCTTTTCTTTTGTTGCGGTCCTTTCTGCTGTCTTGAGCTGGAGGATAAAGGTCTGTCCCTTCAACGGAGGCGCTGATGTCACTATGGCTTGTTGAGGGGTGATGTCACGTGGAAAAGAGCTGTGTTGACGGCACCGTGAGCATGATAGGATGACATGAATATCCTGATTCCGTCCGACTAATTCATTGTTCGATTGAGAAAGTGAGATGAAGTCCATTTTCAAGATGAGGTCAGTGAATGGATGAAGTTGCTCATAGGCAGGGAAAGGCAGTATATATTTACATTCTGTATTAAAATACTGTTTTAAGTGTTTTTTGTCTTTTGTAGTTTAGAAATACTGTAAAATACTTTGTGAGAAGTGTACATGATGCCATCATAAAAAAAAACACTGGCTCTGATAGGTGCTCAGTCATTTGTCCAGAGATCAGGTTATGGTGGGAAACACAAAAGTGTGTAACTTTCCATGAACATTAACAGTTCCTGTTAAGCTTTGGTGTTTGTTTCAGTAGCCTCGGCTAAATCGTTTACATACTATTTGACCCGAGTAGCATCCCTCACTGTTAACGTTAGCTTGCTACTTTCAGCCTACTTTAAGTTTTCATCAGTTGTGCCCGAAAATAATAATCATTAAGTGTATCAGAGTTGTTGTCCTGCATAACTTCATCATGCCACGAGATGGTGTAACCTGTTAAATGCACAGACATATGTCTTATTGCCATAAAAATGTTGTGCTGCAACGCCATTAAACAGCAGGTTGCCAGCGCATCCGCCAGTCCTGTTTGTTGTAGCTAACAACTTTTCCTCAAGTCTAATGGCGTTTTTCCATTGTTGGTACCAGTTCAACTTGCCTAGACTCGAATCAACTCGACTCGCTTTTGGCCCGCCATCCTATGTTTTCTATTGCGGATAGTACCCCTCAATGTAGCTGGTCAGCATAGCAATGCCACCCGAAACTGCCGAAGCATAATGTTCAACAGGACACACACCCGTGACCCTCAATCACACAAGATGTCTCTTGCTGAAACGTTTGAACTTAAATCACTCCTCAGAATGTAAAGACAGAATAGCTGTAGGAAAATCTTACAGCTGTGGTTTCCTCTGCTGTTGTTGCAGGAGTTGTCTGCTGCAGTGTTCTGTGTCACTGTGGGATCAGAGTGCTCTGTGAGCTGACTGGCTGGCCGGCTTGCTAGCTACACCCGGCGGTTGGCACGCTACCTACCTCCGCTGCCACTTGTGGAGCTTCCCAACTCGTTTGAGCATAATTTCAATCCACCATTAAAACTTCAGAAGTGGATTTTGTGATCAAATAGCATACAAAAATTGTAAAATATAAAACTCTGGCTGCCATCTGGTGTGCGAGTGATACAAAAAGTCACCTTTTTGGTATTGGGCCACACTTGTGTTTTTCTGAGAATTGTTCCCAAATAAGTCTGCTGTTCAGTAAGGCTGTGTGGGCCTTATATTTGGAAATGCACACCTCCAACTCATTCTCTCTGTTTTGCAAGTCAGAACGAGACTGGAAGCAGAGATGGGAGCATGGAGAGGCAGACATGAGTGAGAGAAAGGCAGACAAAGAAGAAGAGGTAAGGGAGTCACACTGTAAGCTTGTAGCCTACGCTGCACTGCTGAAACACTTGTTTGTAGCACAGTTTTCATGGTAGCATCATCGCTGAAAAATGTGACTGTTGCCTTGCATCTACCTAGCTGTCTTACATGTAGTTATATTCCATATTGATTCCTCAAAAGCTATTTCAAACAAGGTACTATCCTAATCTAGATTAGGATACAATTATGAGTCATTAGCAAACTGTTAGCTAAACATTAAACTGTTCATCTGGGTGATCACAGGGAAATGTAAATATTTGATTTGTCAACTGGTTCCCTGTCAGATTTATCACATGACTCAATAAGCAGAGAAATGAAGATGCTGAGTGATCTCGGTTCAAGCTTCAATCAATTGCATGTTACTGTGTACGTCCTCAACCTGACCTTTTCATAGGTACAGTGTGACCAAGTTACCCCATCTGATACCTGTATTCTGCTGTGGTGGAGAAAGTATTCAGATCCATAATAATAACAATAGAAATACTAAGTAATTTTATTCATATATAACACCTTTAAAAAAGAGAAGACAGTGAGACAGTCTTGCTGGCTTGTTCTCTAAAATAGAAAACTGACGGAGAAGTTTATTGTGCAAGAGATTTTTATTGATATACAGATTTTGAAGAAATGTTTTAATCGCTAGACATCACATGCAAAAAGCTTTCAAGAAAGTCTAATAAAATATAAAATGAAAAATGCTGAATTTTTTTATTAGACAAGCATTAGACAATTAGTGAGAGAAAGGGATTCTCTATAGAAGCCTTGCATCCCACTGTCAAGAATGACTTGATGACACCCTGCCTAACCCTGCAAAGCTCTTTTGGCAGCTTGGCTTTGAGAGTATAAAGGACAAGGAAGTGTCACAGGAGAAATAACTCACACATTTACCTCAGTTTGTGACCACAATATGGTCAGTTCAGTATGCCAGACCAGCTGGAAACATATTGGGAAGTGTGTGACACATCTTTGTCCTCCAGTGACCCATTAGCAAGACTGGACCACAGTATAAACTCCTAGGTTCACTGTGCTGCTCCTCTACCTGCCTGAAATGTCTAAACCTGTTTAAACCATTCACTTTAAGTCAGTAAGGAGAAGTAAAACTTTTTCCCTTTTGTGAATGTACAAGGGGAATTTTTCCAAAAAACTCAATAAGGGTAATAATACCACATGTTCCACGTTATATCTAAGCAAATACACATTCTCAAACAAAAGATGATTTCTTGTGCATGCCATGTAACCGCTCCTCATCTCCAGCTTCTGAAAGCAATAAGAATATTAGCGCAAATATCAGATTCCTAGTTTGTGCTAAACTATAGTTGGTCTGCAATACAAGTTTGGAAAAAAATCGTCCCTCAAGCTGGCTGCCTCACTCTTCAGCACATCTCAGGTTGCATTTTAGCCGCCCGGCAGCGGAGGACTTTCAGGAAGCTGTCTATCTTGTGCGAGTCCCGGCGGAAGCAGGACAACAGGAAATGGAAGTTGGTCAATTTGGAAATCTTGTCCTGGCCGATGTCGTTGCCTCCACTGTAGGGCAGTAAGGAGATGGTCTGAGCCGCTGGACCCATCTGAGAGAGAAAGGAGGCAGAGGAAGTGAGAGGGAGGAAAGCTGTTTCTAAACAAAATTTCTATTAACATTTTTAATCAGCACAAAAAGCAAAACAAAATGTGTCTGAGGGTTTTTCTTCCCGTGCTGGCACACCTTGCCAGATAGGATGTCCAGGCCGTCTCCCAGGTTCTTGGAGTGCTGCTGCAGCTCCTGGATTTTGTTGGATATGTTGCTTTGGGCTGGGTGAGGCAGGGTGTTAGCGGAGGTGGACAGGACTACCAGGGGGTCTACCCAGGCTTGGAGCAGGGAGCGAGCCAATGACAACAGGTCTGACTCCTGGTGAAGAGTCAAACAGACAACAATAAGATAAGTCCATGAGCTGAAGGGAGACGAGATCGGAATGCAGAAGAAAAAATCTAAAGTGAGAAGAAAGACTTCAGACTCAACTCAGACTCAAGGGGCGGGACTCGTGAACAATGTTTATTTTTAGGAGATGTCTGATGAGCTGTTATTCTCCTCCCTCCGTTACCTAAAACCTGCCTACGTAACAAGTAGTGTCAGCTGCATGCGGCCACAGAGACAACAAACAGCTGCTGAGCCATTCATCCTAAACTTTGGCTTTAAAACTTCATACAAAAAGACCCAAGCAAAGAAGCACTGAACGCAAAATAGGTTAGTAACCTGAGGTGTGTAAACATGTTGAGCTCAGCATTGGCCATCTAACGTTAGCTTGCTTCTTGCTTCAGCTACAACCTACGAGAGGTTACCTCTGACTGTCGTTCATTAGGAAAAAAACCAATGAGTGTTTGTTTACTTGCCAAACTTGTGGTCGATTAACATGATCATTTATGTACCGCTTGGCTGCCATTAGGTTAATTGTTAATATTGGCTGCAAACAGGTTACAGGGTTTTTGTTGATCATGTAACGTTAAAGTTTTATTTAGTTAACGTTACACTGGTCCCAGAGTCATCTTGAAAACACTAAGCAAAGAACAAGGGAGAGCAAGGAACTATCACTTACTGATACTTGAAGAGCTTGCTCCTTGTCAATTGGTGTCTGCAGAGAGGAGGTGTGGCACATTGAGGGACGGGGCATGATCATGCGGCCTATAGGAGGGAAATGAGAGTCCTGGGAGAGACAGATGATGGTTATTATTACATTCACAATGACCTGCTTACCTGGCAAATACATGTTTTACTGTGATGGAAGGTTAAACATTAAACAAAAATTAAAACCAAATCCTAGAAAATTCACAGCCATTGCTTCTTTTGTCTCATGTAGTATATTATTCCCACTGTGCTTGCAGACCTGTGTGCAAGTATAACAGGGTCCAAGGACCCTCAAGAAATTCAAACCATAGGCAATGAGGAAGCAATGAGCAGAGCTGAATAGGGCTTTAACATGGTTTAACATGACTGTGTGGGAAAGCTTAGACCCTCAGACAGTGCAAACACAAAAGCAGGTACTGACCAGCTCCTGGGTCAGTGTTGTGCTGAGGGAGTGCAGTGTGTCAGAGCGCTGAGAGGCTCGGTCCAGCAGGTCACTGATGGGGATGGCGCTGCACGCTGTCACCATATACAACACTATGGAACATGGAAAACCACAAAGTGAATGACAGAGTTGTTTTCAAATGTCTGTACACTCAATTTTTCATTTCATTAGAAATCTTTAAACATTGCAAAAATTCTCATCTTGTTGTTATGTAAAAATAGGATTATATAGATCTCACAATAAAATAAATGCAAATAATTTCACTGATCAAAAGGCTCGTCTCACCCGTAATGAGGAGTTTGCTTCCACTGGTTTTTCTGTGAGCCATCTCTCCTCTTTTACTCGTCGCTGTTTCTTTCTCTTTCTCCATTTTGCCTCCATTTTATAGTTCTTTGGCTATAACAGTTGGTTATTCAGGGAGCAGACCGCATGCCGATTGGAACTGGTCCACTTCATAATGAGAAACATGAAGGAGATTTGAATGGATGCAACAGGATGCAGTCACAGGTTGATGATGCGTGTGAGTGTATGTGTGTGTGTGGAACATATATGGATAAGTTTGTCCCTGATGTTAATTACATTAATGAATAAAAACACTGACGTTCACACACAGTGTTTTGTAATAACACTGTTTGAGGACACGAGTCCTCAAACAGTCTTTTAAGGACGTTCCCCAGTAGATAACCTTGCTTGCATATTAGGGTCATATATGCATCTAAATTGTTAACAGACCTCTATTTCTAATATCCAACAATAATTCTTCACCTTATCGAACACTGTATTCCACACAATCCACCGATTTGAACTATGTTAACACTTTACTTGGTAATGTACAGTGTTTACAGAGTTACACATAGGATCTGTTCTCAGCTTATTTAACCTTTGTGTTGTATTGACATTGGCTTTATTTCCTTATTGTTTGGGATCAAACAGAGCCCACTGCTTCTATTGGTTTAAAACAAAGAGTAATAATGATTAAAAAAATATTTTCCTTTAAATAGTTTTTGTCTAATATATTAAACTTAATATGTAGAAAATGATTGAACTCAAATTACAGACACAAACATGGGCATCACATTTGATCAGGCATTGCACCAAATAAGGAAATACTTCACGTTTTATTGGTTATGGAGGAGCAGATGGATTAATTTTGTTTACCAAAAAGTCACTTAGGTAGGGGGTTTTTTGGTAACTGCTCCAAGTTTTCATTGTTTAAAACTTTTCTTTTTTTTTACAATTGTGCGGGGCAGGTGACAGATTAGTCAACGGACAGAAGCAGGAACTCAATGGGGGCATCTGGTGGTCATATGTGGAATGACACTGCGGGACTAAACGGAGAACAGAGGAGGAGGAGGGCAGAGGAGAGAGAGATAATTGACACACAAACTGTTCTCATACATTTATTGTGATTATTTGAACCTGAGCAAGTTTTATAAAATATTAGTCCTTTTGGCTTTAGCAGCAAGAAAACTTTATGGAAATGGTGAAAACAAAACAGTTTAGATGATCAGCTGATACTGTTAATAATGTGATGACTTAGAGAGGGCAGAGGCTAGGGGCTGATCTGATTATTAGCGTGCTAATGTGTGGTTTTGTCTAAGGCAGATTAGCGTATGGTGCTTGAGAAAACGATTTATCATTCTTTCACAAAGTTAACCCTTGTGTTGACATTGGGATTAATTCTTCTTTGTTCAGGGTCCCACTGGCCCCAACAAAGTAGCAACATTTTTCAGTATTTCCTCCATCACCTATTTCTTTTCTCCCGAACTTATTATGGTATGCAGAACAAGTAATGACAAGTATAAAAAATAAATGCAGAAATAAATAATTAAATACATAAATAAACATAAATACATTTAGGTAATAAAAAGGCTATTTCTGTATATTTGCATTTATGTTTTTATTAATGCATGTCTACATTTATTTATTTATTTGCTTATACATGCATTTATTAATGCATACATGTATTTATTATTTATACTTATGTCATTTTAGTCCTTCATATGAGGTAGAAGGTAAATTTATTTGTCATTTTACAACAGGGTTGTACAATGAGATGAAGTTTGTAGCACCCTTCATGCTACACACAAAGCAAATATTATTTACAAAAATACTAAATTTATATACAGAAATAAACTACTTTGCATAGTGCTGAGGATGAATTTAAGAGTCTCACAGCCCTGGGCGAAGAAGCTGCTCTAAAGTCTGAAGTCTGAAGACCTAAATATGTAGAAAAGGTATTGAAGTGGTCACCCCCCCACAAACTGGGCTTTTGATGAACATTTGATGAAGGTGACTAAATACAGGAATGCCCATAAAGCATTGAAAAGGACATAGTTCATATTCATGTTTTATATGTTACATGAACTCTGCATAATTCACAGACAAATAAACACTGTTACATAGTGAAATATTTGGGGTCCACTGGTCCTCAGAGAGGTCAGCCTTTCTGTTAAACCTCTTGTGAACACAATGTAAAAAAAAACCCAACAACAATAAAACAAATCTAAATAGACTTATTTGGGATTTGGGAGATGTAATGCAGGATAAAAAGTCCTGCCAACACTGGTCACAAATCATCTTTATAGGAAATCCTTGCAAATATAACTAGGAGAAGTCAAGAATTATGCTCATAAAACTATGTCAAGTGTGTTTTTTTGAGCTGTTAAAAGAGGACATCAAACAGAACATTAGGGTGAAGTTCATAGTACCTTTGTCCTTTACAGGAAACCTTCAGAAAGTTACATATCAACTCACCTTTCAAGGACATCTCCACATTCTTTCCCTGTGGACTAAACTGTTCAGCCCCCTGCCCCCTTCATGGGCGCACTCCTTCTTGTTCAGCAGCCAAGAGGTCACCTGCATGCTCTGTATTTCCCTCCCTGTGTTTTACTGCCAACCTCAAGCCTCTTCCATACAATCGATAGTACCTCACATGATGGACCGTACATGTGCAAACATGCACATGCGCAGCAGCTCCTCCCATGTCTGACCTACAGACTGACTTTGAAGTCAAGGTATCACCTCCAGGAGTAGCAGTGTCTTGAGACACCGATACATGTTCTTCTCAAATCCCTGTTTTCTGCAAGCAGATGTCCACTTGTTGTTGGAAAACAGGTTTGATGTTGCTGACTCTGGTTTACAATGCAAAAATGAGGGTGTGTTTTGTGCTTCTTGTGCAAAGTCAGCATGAAGCCTGAGGGTATGAGTGAGGAATCTGCACACAGGGACACACACAAAGGAAATAAAGGCTGAAAGACAGAAAAGACAGAGGAAACAATGTGAGAACGACAGGAGCTATATTTCATGTGGGCTGAGACGTCGACCTTGCCGCAGTATTCCACAGCCAGGCAGAAATGTATGTCCCCCCAACCCCCCATCTCCCAGTATAGCTGTGTTTAACCCTCTTGGAATCTCAAACCGGCGTGTCATCTTTTTTAGTCTGTTGCTCTCTTTACTCAATCGATGTTCCAATTGTTTTTAAAAAAAAAAAGTCTTTCCTTCTTCACCCCTCCCCCATTTTCTCTTTCAGCTCCAGGCAGAGCACATACCATGAGCACACGCATGCACACACATGCACACACATGCACACACGGACGTAAACCAGAGCTACACACCCCCTTTCAATGATCTCACATTCACTACACAGCAGTTGCAGCCTACTAAAGCCCCCCCTTGGCATTTTCTGGTGATTTCTGCACACTTAGACACTTTCTGAGCTGTCCAACCCAGGACCAAGACATCCCATCTGCAGATAGGTAGGAATTAATGCCATTGTTTTATGAATTCTATCTCATATGCTGGGTTTCTGCACAGGAAGCCACTTATGTTACTTAAAGTACATGGTGTTCTTTCTTGTCTCTGTGCACACTGCCTCACAGGGAAGTGTGGAATGAGCTTCCCACTGAAGTACATTTCTATATGTTTCACAGAGGAGCCTTTTAGTTTCTACTACAACTATTTTTTTTATTACAGAAGGCTACATAACATGGCATGGTTTTCACTTTTAGACTTGTTTCCCTGTTTTTCCAGTGACCAACATTTGCTTTATGTCCTTGTGCCAGAGATTTTATGCATTATTTCTGTAAGGGGAGACAAGAAGAGGAGGTTTTTCCATGCAGGGAGATAATTGGTTGGCATTTGATGCTAATGTAATTTAGGCACAGCACACTTTTTAAAAATTCTTCTTTGTGGAATATGAATGAGTAGCTAGCACTATTTCAGGGTCAGCAGCAGAGCCATTGTTGTTTATGTTGTGCTCACACAATTGTTGAGCAGAGGTTAACGATGATAATCTGTTGATCTCTTTTGCTTTGGCGAGGATTCAACAATATGCAATGTGCTGTTGTGAAGCATACGCAAGTGCATTCGCCCTGGACTACATATCCCACAATTCATAGGCTCGTGTAGTATTTTGGAGGTTTAAACAGGTGTGCATGGAAGCCACAAAGGGCTGTGGATAGGCACGAGGCAGGTCAGAGGCACGAGGCAGGTGAGACGTCGGAAAGGCGGTTAAGTAAACGATCTAAATTCGTTTAACTCATCTATTATGTGTTTTAGAAGGGACGAGGATGAACGTGGTTTTAGAGTCAGAGAGCAGAGCACGTAGCGAGGCCGAGTTTGAGCCTTTTTGTGCAAAGCAGCTGCAGATTCGGATGTTCTTGTGCACGTTGCTGCGTAATTGAGGAGCGCAGTGTGTCGCACTGATAATAGATCATCCTCGGCCATGATTGGATTTCATTCTGTTAAAGGGTCGCTTCACCCAAATGACAAAAAACACATTTGTTGTTTCTTTAGATATTGTCCGTTTCTGTTTTACACAAGGCTACAGAGACGTAGGCTGTCAGCAACCTAATAAAGTGGAGGCAAATTGATCCCACATACAAATTTAAAATAATAGTGTTTTGGAAACACAAAGAAAGCATATTTTTCTCACACTGTGTCAGTTGTTGTAGGCTGTCCTCTTACTGTTACTGTAGAAAATATTGTTCGGTTTGGTGGCTTCTGGTCTGGTAGGGTAGGCTCGTATGAAAATCTTATTATGGCTTTTCTAGTGGCAGATATTTCAAAGTCTCATAAAAAAAAAATGACATTCAAGTCATGTTCTGCAGTTGTGTGGGTCCAAACCAGATCTGAAACCCCTAAGTTGATTAATTGATTAGAAGGCAGACAGATTAATATACGAATTATATTGTTTCAGTGATTTTTTTTTTTCAAAGGGAGGTAATAAAGGTGAACATTTTGTTCCACAGATAGTTTTCAGGGGGTGTTTTGAAGTTCTAAGTTCTGACTGTGACCTTGGGAAAACTTTTGTTGGTTCCTACAAGGGCATATGTCTCAATGTGGCCACTGCTCTTACTGGGGTTGAATAAATTCAATATATTCCCACACACACACACACACACACACACACACACACACACACACACACACACACACACACACTGATTTATAAAAGACCCTCATGAAGGACGGATGATTTTACATTCCCTGACCTTAGAAGCATGGCTGCCATGTGCTGTGATGAAGACTGCAGTTGCAGCAAAATGCCACTAGGTGGCACAACTCAATGGACAGATTACATTATGTTGCACTGTGCAAAAGACAAATTTCCCCTCAGGGAAAATAAAGTGTGTTCTATTCTTTTCTATTATGTTTGAAGACTGCCTTTCATTCTGATCATGTTCCAACTGCCCTGACACACACACACACACACACAAACACACACGTTATTTCACACCATCTTTTTGTACATGGGCTGTGAAATGCATGAAGTTTAAAATCCACTACCATTGACACATTTAGTATTTGCGTGAGCATAAGATACCAGTTTTAAGCATGTTCCTCCATGCCTGAGCTGTACACTTGGCATTGTGGTGGCAGTGGAACTATCCTACCATGGGAAGAACCTGATATACATGCAGGACCTGAACGCACTGCTTCCCCTCTTTTGTCCCTGTTTTGTAATGATCAGCCTTTGTACTTCAGTCTAGGTCACTACCCCTTCACCCTTGGGTCTAATCCCCCACCCTTAACCGTTGTGTACACACATGTGCTACCCTTTCACATGTTTATCTCCTCCCACCTCCTCCTGTGGCCCCTCCCCTTTAGTAACTCACTCTCAACTCCACTGTCTCTCTGTGTGTCTCTCTCTCTCTGTCTCTCTTGGCGGCTCTGGGATCCATAGGCGTTCGGAGGACAGGACACACACCCTCAACACCACAGAGCAGCACTACAGACATGTCGGACTCTGAGACCGCCGCTGCCCCCGCCGAGGCCCCCGTCCCCGCTGCTTGTGCCAGCATCAAAGCTGACCTGGACAAATGGTAGGTGATGGTGTGCATGTTGCAAAAAGATGTGCAGAAGATAAGTGTAAATGTGGTTCTTTTACTTTCAGTGAAGAACAGTTCTTCATGACACCAAACTCAGTGAGCCCACAGGAAGATCTTGCAATTGCTGGTCCACCTCTGAATGTTCCACGCGTTCTCCTCTGGCTTCAGGAGTTGCCTTCAAACACTCATATTTGGTGAGGTGTTGAGCAGCTGAAGGTGGCCAAAACCTGAACATTTGGATCATTTTGCTCTGGGTTGCCTCAGAGCATCGCATCCATGCACAGAGCAAAAAAATTGAGCCATTTTAATCTTGCACAGGTCTAAGTGCCGACTGAATTAGCAACCCAAAATGCGCCATGCTAAAATGGAGTCTCTTCGGGGCAGGCTGTGGTTAGCGCTAAAAACCACCAAGAGAGAATGTAGTCCGGCATGTTGAAATGTAACTGAATTCGACATCTCAGCTGGGTGCAGGGGGCAAGGGTTATGAAAATCTGGGGTTCCCTATGTAAGGCAGAGTGATTTGGGGATTAATAATGTGTGGCAGCGGGGTGATTGTTTGATGCTCATCCACACGCATGGATGAAGTCTGGGAATCTGCTTTCGTCACTAGCCTCCCTTACCCAGGATACCTCGCGTTAGCTCGTTCCATTTGTCCCCGTCGTCTCTTTCTGCCTCTTGCTGTATCAACGGTCAGCGATACCTCCTCAGTGATATTTTTGTTGCATTTATTCGCAGCAGACACTCTTCTGTGTGTGTGTGTGTGTGTGTGTGTGCTGTTTACAGAGAAGTGCAACGAAAAAACACTTTGGTGCACATCATCTTGGTTTCTGCGCATCAACACTCTGCACCTCTTCTCTGGGACAGACCATTTTGACACGGTTCGTTTGGTGGATGGTGCGCCAAACTGCGATGGATTATCATGAGCGGTTAACTTGTATCTCTACGTTTCTTGAACACTTGAGGGATAACTGGATATTGTAATTTTGCCTTTTTTGTGTTTTTATCAATCGTATTTGTGCAGAATACACTTTTATTCCATATAGTAAAGGCTGCCAAGTCTGTTCCAGCCAGAGCGCCAGGCCTTGATAAGGTGGCAGTGGGTGTGTGAAGCCTTTAGATAAGACAGGAGGTTGAGGTGGAGGAGGAAGGGAGGGAGGGCTGACAGGGTGTGGTTGGTCAGCTAATCATGTGAAAAAGTGCCAACTATTCCCCTCTTTTCACTTTTTAAGTGTCTGAAGACACTTAGACATTAGACATTAGACACAAGACACTAGATCCATTTGAATTTACAGGCTTGATAGTTAGTGTGACATCCAGTAACATTTGTTGACAGGTCAAGGTTTAGGTTTTATCAATATAAATGATCCAACATTGATAAAAATTCTCTGAGGGTCCACGCTGTTTATTGCTGCTTGTTAAAGTTCAAGTAGACCCATCCTGGGAACTCAAGGTCGGGACTCTAGAGAGAGTCTTTAAAGCACACCACAATTCAGTTTATGATGATAAGCCGTTCTCTTGCTCCCGTTTGCAGGTGTGCGGGGGGGCCATTACATGCAGAACATGAACCCATGACCTTGAAAGCCGCAAATGGGGCCTTAAGCTGGGAGTGTTAATCTGAGGGCCACTGTGGCCCCTTACAGTAAACGATTGGATACTTCACGCTGCTCGCTCTGCATCCTTGTCCCGTGATCTTCAATTACAGATATTGCCCACAAGAGTTGGTAACATGTCGGTAACCAATGGATGCTGATTCAGGTGGCATCACTTGAGGACAGTTTCTCAGACTTCACACAGCTCCCTCTGGAGCCACAAAAGGCTTCATACAACCTTTTTGCACATATGCGCGACCCTAGTGTAATCTTCTGGCCGTGCACAACTTCTCTCAACGTTGCAAGCGCACCGTGTTCCCAAGATTTCCTTGTGACGTGGGGTAAAGTTAAAATGCTGTCATTGACCTGCCATTTTAAGCACTGTTCAAATTCTTTGCTGGCAATAGGTCAAAGTTACAGTTTGACATTGATTGAGACTGAAGGGGGGCATGGTAGTCACTGTGAAAGTAACCTGTTTATCATATTCTTAATCCAGGTTAAATATACTATTATTAGGTCTGCCTAAGGGAAAGTGTGTTCAAATTTCAAATACTCAGCTCGTGCCCCCCTCCCCTTCCCATCCTCTGCTCCGCATGTGGCCACGAATGCTGCTCCATCAGAACACACAGCTGACCTGTCTTGGCCTTTCATTTTAGTCCAACCAAGCCGCACTTCAAGCCAACCGATGTAACATGGCTGACTCTGTGTAATGAATACTGGAGCCCCTATATATTTATAGATGCCATGGACAGAGGTGTGTAAGAGTGAGACAGTATGTGCAGGATACCATGAAATGTTCCCTGTCAAAGCTCACGTTACTGCTCCGCCTGACGCCGGCTGCTTTTAACCAGGGAGGGCAAATAAGCAACAACTTCACATTCACACTGGAGACATATGAGGGTCGGCCATGTTGGTTTTAGGCCTTCATGTTGTGGTGATAAGCAACTTTTATATTTGCTCTAAGTGAGATTTGAACATTGTTTCTTTGTTTCAGGACCAGCTTTTTATGTGGTTTAAGGGAGAATCCTTTTTGTTTTATTGCACTTTTCTGTCAGATCGTAGCATATGTGCCTATGACCTTGTGAAGGTCACATTAGCAAAGTCACACAGAGGTGAAGTGTGAGCAACAGGCTATAAGCGTGTGTGACAATAAAGCATGCCATGCCTTTAAAGATGTATTGCATGTACAGTCTATAAACCATTTTCACCTTCACATCAGTCATTTTGTATTTCACAAGTAAAATGTACTTTAACTTTTTTAACTCCAATGCAGAGCCCTGCTTTGTTTCAAGATACAGACACTTAGATCTAGAACCCAACTTCAATTTGATGAGAGTTGATTTATTCTCATTATCTGTCTTTAAAGTGTTAAATCTGTTTAAAGTTGTTTGTGGTTACTTGTTTGCAGCTTCTCTAGTTATGTTGGTTAGTGGCAAGCCTGTTTACTTTAAGACTTCAGGCTTTTCAGCAGAAGCGCACGGCCCCGTCCTTTGACCTCCACATGCAAACACTCTCTCTGTCTCTCTGTTATTGATTGCCTACAATTGTATGTGCAGACATGCATGTACATTCTTGCCAGTGGAAACTCTGGGGGTTTTCATTATGGAATTTGGTGACTCGGCAGAAGTCAGTAATCTGAGTGCTGTAGTTTTGTCACACTGGCACCAATGTTCCCCCCTTAAACCCCCATGCTGCACTATTTATCATGAATCCTAATCAAAAGGCCAAAGAGTTTCTTTGATTTTCTGCACACGAAGAATTCTTATGGAGACAAATCCATATTCCTCTCCATATATGAACTATAGATAACACGTGTTGATATATAACTGCAAGCAATTTTCAAAACTGTAAGTCCGCAGTCCAACTCAGATGTACTCAGTACAAAGGTTTTTAAACAGAACTTTTCATGACCACCTGTATTTGGTTTCCAGTCAGTGGTAAACCCTAGCCCCAGTCCTCATGTATTACTATTTTATTTGACTCATATCACACAAAGTTAAATCCCCTGATTTCTGAAAAACCCAGGCGGTCCAGTTACCTCTGAAAGATTTTTGTTTTTAAAAAAAATTCATTTTTTCATGTTGTGCCACTGTTTCCTCCAAGCAAATATAGTAGAAGTGACAACATTTATTTTCTACAAAATGAGCACAGAGATGGATTATTTCTTACACCTGGATTATATTATATTATTATAACTTGGGAAACGGGTTCAAAAATGTTTGTTTTTAAGAGTCTTTGAAGTCTAAAAATTCCTTACTAAGAACAGTGGCGGTAAGTGTTGTTAACAACTTTCTGTGTTTCAGCAGTGTTTATTTTGTGGCGGCAGGTCACAAGTAGACATTGCTTTGTTTTAAGTTTGGGAAACACTGTCTTGAGGCGCCCAGGGACCCTTAACAGACACGCTCAGCTTTAATCACATGATCTCTTGACTAATTTTTGGCCTCTACATCATTCCATCAAATTTCTCCAGACATTGTATTGTGTATAATTGTTTGTTAATGTGACAATAAACTTGATCGATTTCTGGTCTTTTACTGCTGCACCTGCTCAGTGATCTATTATGCATGTTTGTCTCAGAGGACGGACTACAGCTAGCTCAGTCTAAATTATTCAGCCTTCATTTCCTGATTGTTTCCAAGACAGGAGGAAGACGTCACTCTTCCAGATCAGTCAGACCAGGACATGCTGACGTCACTGTGTCTGGATGCAAGTAGCGCTCCATAGAGTGCAATTGCTTTAGATTACAAATGGTATGCTGGTGTTTCACCAGTTACATCAATTAATTCCCTTCACAAACTGAATATCAGAGGCGTTGTTTCATAATAATAATAATAATCTAATAGGTAATAGTGATGGCTGCTTTGGAGGCTCCTCTCCCTTCTCTGCATGTACATGACATGTGACTGCCCTGCTCTGATGCTTTCTGTAATCCCATATCTCTATAAGTCCTGACATGCATGCATATCAGGACTTATAGATTTGAAAATAATTAATCGGATGACAATCTATTCCATAGTAAATTCATTTTATCGGCGTTAATGAGATTTCTTTTAGAGGCTCGAACAAAACTGTGCTTTTATTTTGAAAAATACAAACTTTAGGGGGGAGAGCTCACATTTGCAGCATAGTTTGTCCCACACCTTCTGTTTTTCTGTGTTTGATAGTGCTGAAAATGGGATTTTTTTTCATTTTTTCAGTTTTAACTGGTTTAGGTGACAACTAGTGTTGCAACCACTTTGTCAATATGATTCCTCCACTCACCACAGTTCGGTCAGCTTCTCGTGTTGTGTGTGTGTGTTGTGGACCAGTTGGTTTTGTGGCATGATTATCTGACAACACCCACCACCCCCCTTAGGCTTAGACTTTCTGCTGCACTTGGGTCATCAGTGCAGTGCGTCAAACATTAGCACTCTGTCCAAGCACACACACACACACACACTCCAACCCACCACCAGAAATGCATGCTTGCAGTGACATAAACTCAATTGCTCCCAGCAAAGTAAAGCGCTGAGTGATAATCTGCAGGAGCCAGCTGTGTGTTACATCACCAACAGGCACCCAGCCACAATACAGAAGAGATGGCCCTGTTTAGCTAAGCTAGTGTATTAAAATCGTTGTGATGCTGTAATGTGATGGAGTTGGTTTAAACACTTTTTAAATTGCAGAATAGACTTCCACCCCCTCCACTGTTTAGTGTGTTTGAGTGATCACACAAGGCTGAAAATGAAACTGATTGTTGTTTGTGCAGATTGTCTTCTTATGGATGCCACTGGGACAGGAAGTCACTGCTCCCCTATGCTAAATATGAACCAGCAGACGGTTAGTTTAGCTTAGTAGTAAGGCTGACATGTCATTTTACACTTTGGTTTTTGTATGGATTAAACAAACGAGACATCACGTGATAATTAGTGAACTTTAGAGGTGACGGTAGGTTGATTTTGTTAGCTTTGAACAGAACCAGGCTAGCTGTTTCCCCCATGTCCTGACTTTATGCTAAGCTAACGGTCTCCTGGCTCCAGCTTTATATTTAGCAATCTTCTCCTCTAACTCTCTCGGGAGGGGCTGTAATTTGAATCCTAAGCAGGAATGGCAGACTAACCATCAAAACTACTATACAGAGAGGTAACTACTGAATGGTGATTGTCAGTTGTTTATCCTGTGACCATATCACCAGCCTTATCCTTTAATTTAGTACTTCTAGAAATTGGGTAAGTAGCAAAACTGTTATTTGCATGTCAAAGCACTTAAATTGAGCCAGGGTGAAGGAATTGTTGTTTAGGAGATGAGGATTGCTGCTCTGCTCTTTCAATGTGCTGAAGAGGGGTTTTGGAGGAGAAGCAGAACAGAGAGATGCTCAGACGTCATGAAGCAATAGGAGGAGCCAAAGGAAGGGTTTACATTCATGTATCATGAAACCCCTCCTCCTGTGGGCTCACCCTCTTACCTCAGTGTCTTGTCATCTCTGCATTATCACGCCAGCATCCCACCCTCCCCCTCCTCCCTTACTCGTGTCCTATCAAACAGATGGGTCCATCCACATGGCTCTCTGTATCCCTCACTCCTCCCTCTGTCCACTCTCTCTTTCGCTCCCTCTCCCTCCCTTTCGCTCCATCGCCCTAATGCTCTGTGACAGTGTCGGCTGCTGTGTTGGCTCCTGCGTGGGAGCCTGAAATATTATGTGTTAGCCCGCATTCTCTCTTTCTCTCACACACTTTCTCATTCTATTCTGCGTCACCCTTCATTCATTCTTTCTTACCTTTTCTGTCTTTACCAGCCATTGCATGACTATGTGGAATATCCATCATTTTGGGGAACATTTCCCTGGAAATCGATTCTTTTTGGTGTTAAAACTGGTGGCCATTGAACTTTTTGAGGAAGAAAACCCTGATAGCATTAGACATTGTCAATGTCTTAATATATAAATAATGAGGAGGAGCAAAATAACTTAAGTAATCTTTCCCTCATTCATTTATCCTACTGTGTCCTCCACCAATGGGGAGACTGCCATGCTTTTAGTACTTGTATGCTGTTGTCTCTGCCATTAAAATCTGTTAGCACATGAAACAAGCGTCTGTTTTGTCAACATAATTCGCTGCACCGGGACTCTGTTGAATCCACTGCTTCTGACAAAAGCTAAAATAAAGCTCTGTTTTCAACTCTGTGCCATCTGTGTGAGAAGGTGACATTGAAATGCAATGACCAAAATGAAATTCCATGGGTTGAAATCTAGGTTATCTTGATTTGTGATCGAATTGTCATCTTTCTTCCAGTGTGGCAGAGAAGGGAGGCGAGGGGTGCAAAGATCTGATGGAGGCCTTTGCTGCTTGTGTGAAGAGTGCAGCTGAGGGGACGTCATGAGGGGTCGTCCTCCAACCTCAAATGTAAGGATGTTGCTTAGTTTTCTGATTCAGACCAAAGACATGAGCTTCAGGTTGGGAATTAATTAATGGATGATGCAATTTCTGTAACTTGCCTCCAAATTGCCTCATTTGCGGCAGAAAAACTGTAAAACTGAAATCCAATTCCTGAGGTGATGGCTGAATTCCATTTAGCTGCTTTAGTTTCAAGTTCCTGGTATTGCAAATGACGGCTTACTATCACACTGTCATGGATTACTGGGACACTTGAATCGAATAATGCCAATGTTATGAGAACACCTGTGCTTTTCCGACTCATGACAAAGTGTCGGCTGTGAAAAAGGTCTGTTCTTAAAGGGTCGGTACACTCAAATTAGAATAAAATTCACCCTTTAGAGGTACCCTGCCATGCAGATAGTTTTGGTTTAGATTCTCCAAGTTTTGACATGTGTCTCTGAAAAAACTGAAACCATAAAACAAATCCTGACTGCATGGTTATACCACTGAGGCTGTTTTTGTCTTTCTTCTCTTTTATGAACCCACTTACTTGATTTAAAAAAATTAGCTCATCTGAGGAGGGATACCCTCAATATTTTGTTAATTACTTATGAAAAATGATGAACGTTTAAAAGCTTCAATGATACCTTTAACTGGATGAACTCCCTTTAAAAAAAACACAAGTAACAAGAGGAAGAGACAGGCTGCACTTTTGGACAGCCACTTAAAATAAGAACCCATTTACAATTGGGATCAACATCTGATCACACAGATCAGATGTTGATCCTGTCAGGTTAGGATAAAACTAATGTTAATGCAAAGGATAAATGCATGCAGAAATCATTGTGACCAGACTGTGATTGAACCATCCAGACCACATCTGGGGGTTGTCTGGCTCGCATTGGGATCGCATCTCAGCCAGGTGTAAATGCAGTCTGTACAGCGTGACCCCATTCTTCAGAATTCTTCAACGGTCAGCTATCTACACCCCCGCCCCCTTCTGCTAGCTTAAAGAGCAACTATTCCCTGTCTTACTCTCATCTTTCTCACTCTCCTCTCTTCAGGGTCCACTGCACTGAGTCCTCCAAGTTCCCAGCATTCCCTTCTGCACAACAGCACTGGACTGAATGATGACAACGATGATGGTGATCATGGCGCGACAAACTTTGTGTTGGTTCGGGCTGAATCCGGGATGTGGTGGCAGTAACCACAATTTCCTCCCCCTGTCCTCCCCCCTGTTTTAGGCTTATCTGGTGTCCCTCAGTCTTGCCTCCATTCCCCTTCTCCCTCTATGGCTGACGTACAGCACATCAACTTGTAGACAGTTCCAGAGAGCTGATGGGCTGTAATGTAAATTGTCAACTACAGATGAATACTTATAAATGGAAATAAAAGTATCAAATAATTGGTATAAAAACTGTTGTGAGTTTTGGCCTCTTTCATTTCACCATTAGAAATGGTTTCTGTGGATAAATGAACCCGAACATGTTGCATGTGTGAACCATTTTGGTGTTTGGAATCATAGATACACTTTTTTTTAATTCATGTGCAAAATGGACCACAAGAAAACAATCACACATTTTTTCTCTTATCCTTATATACGTGTACAAACTTCATGGGGCAGAAGACCCACTGAAGTCAAAGTAAGACAGGCCTAGGGGAATGCAAACCCAAAGAGTAAATTAAGCAAATTGCAACAAAATCCGTGTCTGGTAATCATGTTTGCTCATCCAAAGATTTGAACGACTGGAAGACAAACTTCTGTTGCTGTTGCAAAGCTCTTTTATCCTTCATTTTACACGGTTTTACAAGTTTTCTGCAACGTCATTCTTTGGTTTGTTTTGATAGTAGAGAAAATGCACTATGGAGCTTCAATCTGACTTCCTGGCACACTTAATTATCGATCTTTTCCCTATTTTCCACATCCAACATTTTAATTTTTTCTCACCACGCAGTTCTCCTAATGTTTATATGATGAGGTGGGCACATCCACAGATGACCAGGTTTGCTTTTGTGTGTGGAGAGGGCTGTGTGGCAAGCTAGATTACCTGAAAATACTGTAATAAATTATTACTGATGATCAAGACAGGGACCAGACTGGCATCATGTTTTTAAGAGCCAAGCCCTCGTGGACTTGTGGGAAGGGTTATTTACAAACAACAGCCATTAGATACCTTGTGATTCAATCAAATATGTATAGATGTCCTGAAAAGCATTGTCAGCCACTGTGTTGGGTCATTGATCTATCTGGATGGAAAAAGACTGAAGGGGGCTTGACGGCTGACCAACCTTAACCTATTATATCGCAAAAGCTCAGGTTCAAGCAAGGTTGAAGAAAAATTAGACTAGACTTAAGGTTTGTTTAATGAATGCATACAAGAATGTCAAGATTGTAACATACATGTCGAATTGCATTGACATCTGTAGAATCAATGATTTTCTAGAGATGTTTTGCAAAGTAGGCTACCTGTACGTGGAGGCTACAGCTAGCAACCTAGCAGAAACTATCCTTAGATTTAAAACCATAAATTGTATATAAGAAGTGGACGTAGGCATCGTGGCGTCACCCTTTGATTTGTGGACTGCTATTTTGAAGTCTCGAGTTTGGACGATAGGTCACCGCCATGTTGAGTTTTTGCAACCAGCGGCACCGGATGTGATCATATTTTGGACGAGACGGTGGAGCTAGATGGACAGCCATGTGTGGAGCTAGCTAGCTTGCTGAGCTAGGTGCATCTGTAATTCACTTTAACTGTCATTATAATAGGGCTGATAACTTTCTCTAGTGAACAACAGTCTTAAAACTAAATGTACTCAGTAGTGAAAGTGAACAGCCAACTCCTAACACACTGGTTAAATTTACACAGTGCCATGGATAGGAGTCACTCTAGCCCGAAAGCTTCCCGCTTGTTTAAAACTAGACCAGCCAGCACATGTAATGCCAATCCACTAGCCATGCACTGCTGTAGCATCACAGTACAAACTCTTCTAAAAAAGTAATGGATGCATTTTGACCAGTAAGTTAACACTAACAAAGTAAGCTACTAGCTAATGCCACTTCATCTTCAGAAGACGACCATGGAAATAAGTCTTGGTCTTGATTATGTTATTGTTGACATTTTGTGTATGTGTGTGATTTAATGTCTCCTTTCTCATAATGTAAAAGTAAACCAGCCGTTAGTGGCGTTAGCAAGCTAGCTTTGTTAGCAACAAAAAGATTTAAAAGCGCACAGTTCAATGTGAATATTGAAAAGGTTTTTGTTTGTTACTGTATTTGATTATGCTGGTGTATGAGCTATCAAATCAGGTTCCCTGTAGGTTGAAGATGTTAAATTTCTTCAGTGTGCCTTTATTAACTCAAAGGTGATACCATGCTGTTAAAATTTTGTTATTATGAATTGTTACTTATTAGGGTCTGTAAAACATTTGAATGTAGGTTATGCAGTTAGGTTTTGTATATTTAGTGCAGTAATATTCAGTATACCATTGCAGGCTCACGTATCAGTCAAATGTAAAATAATAATGGGTAATAAAAAGATTCGCAGAGATATCCACAGTGCTCAACTAAATACTGCCTAAAGAAACCAAGTAAGAGGCGATGCTCTGGCCACATACCCAAACACACGCAGACATCAATACTGTCAGCTGTCTGTTTAGCTGTCCTAATCTGGCCCCTGAGGGTAAACTGGGACTCCTTTTGGCATCACAACCACACATTCCCAGATTAGCCTACCCTCTGCTTTCACTCTGAGCCTTTCTGTCAGAGGTGTGCATTTGTAACACCTAAATGCCATATATATATATATATATAATATAAGTAGGTCACTTGAAAAATAGAAAATTACACTGATCAGACATCAGACCAGTGAGTGTTTATTACTTTTAAAGTTGATTAAAAATACCTTACAGCGGCAAAATAAATATTTTTCAATACACCTTAGTTCTGTTCCATTTTTTTTAACCAATATAATTTAAAAATATATCTCCATTAAAAGTGAGTTTTAGGTATGATTTCTCTCATCTTTAAAATAACCAATACTGAACACAAGAGGGAGCCCCAACTCACTATGTGTCAGATCTGTTTAACTGAAAGATCTTTGAAGTTAAATGATAATGATGTAATGACCTTCACTGCACAAAGTGTGATCAGTATGGTATCCCATGAGGCAGTCCAGGTGTAAACATGTGATGCAACTCTGTGCATGTGTGTACATGACACATATGACCTGTGTAAACAGGAATGTTCCCTTGTGAAAGAACAAATGGTAAATAGTAAAGAGATTTTTTTTTTCTGGTCTTCTGACCAGAAAAAGTGCTCTACAACATTTGTCACATTCATCCCTTCATACACTGAGGTCGCCATGCAAGGTGCCAATTGCTTGGTTGAACACAAGAAATGGCACCATCAATCATTCTTTTGCACACACAAAAACCACTTCATGCAATATGTACATAGCAGCATGTGTTGCAGTTACATGAACACAGTGACACACAGCAGCACTCTGTTCTTGAAATCCGATACACCATGTCCATCTCAGAAGGGAGTGAAGTTGAATGCCTGAGGGAGATTCCACTGAGGGGGGAGGAGATACAATATTCCTGCCTGACTCTGCAGAGAAAAGCCTAAAGGGTAAAGGCTAAGGGAGCAGTGTCTGTGTGTGAGAGAGAGAGGCAGGAGTCAGGTGGAAACACTTTTTATGACAATGCAGCAACAAGCTGCTACAGTGCAACATTTTAGTACACACACTCACACGCTGTTGTATCAACTTCTATTTCAATTAAAACTGCTACTGTATTTTGACAGCTAATGTTATGTTATGTTCATTTTAGTTTGCTTTGGTTGAAATCAAATGACAAGCACATCTAAATACTTACCTTGTTTCGGTAAGTTCCGAGGTCACATCCAATTTAGGAGAGGAGGAGGTCTAAGAAGAACTCACAGTTCAGCTACAGAATAAGTAACCTTTTAGTGGGTAAAAGTAAAACCTATTGAACCGTAATATCTGTTGACCCTTACCAAAAGCTGTGGCCCTTGGCCAAATTTGAAACCAATAACATATCTTATTTAAAAAACACACTGCTGTCAGACAGACACAGAGAACATTAGCATTTATGTGGATTTGTGTCTCTGTCCACGTGAGGAATGTAAAGACGTGTACCCCACAGGAAATGCACATCTGACCGCTCACTGCATGAAGTGGGTGTGCTTGTTGGATTGTTTCAGAGCAGGAACAAAAATTGTTAGATGCAGCTCCCCCCCAAACTTACACCTTAAGAGAGGCCACTTAGATAATGTAGATACCACTGGGTGAAGGAAATAAAAGCAGCATCTGTGACATCACACATCATACAATTAGTTTCTAAAGGGACTTTCCAGGGTTGCCGCCATTTTTGTCGATTACAGGAGCCACAGCATTCAAATTTGAACAAAGGGGATCAAAGTGAAGTTGGGAAAGCGAGGAGAAACCACCTCAGCTGACTATGACAGGCTAAGACACAATTTATTTTTTTATGTGTGTCAAGACAGTTGCAGGATGATTTCACAATCTGTTAAATCTGTTGTCCTGGAGCCAGCCACTACTGCATGAAGAGGAAAAGCAGCTCAAACCTGTCCTAGTTTCCTTCAGGTGTTGCTTGATAGCTTGAAGTTTTTACAATGTGCCATTCTTTATATATATATATATATATATATATATATATATATATATATGATCTTTCTTCCTAGTCAGGTAGATCAGTCATGCCTATTACAGTCCTGAGACAGCGACAGATACCTGATTTTTTTTTTTCATTTTTGTGTAAGAACATTTGATTTATTTAAAAATTCCCAAAGATAAAAGACGACCTTGTACCATCGACCCCTGTCTTGTTGTAAAAAGCTGGTATGACCAGGCCTAATGACTGAAAATCTAATGCACTTTTTCTGTTCATTGTTAATATCATTTCTTTGAACTTTGCTATTTGATTACTCCCTTACTGCAACATGATTTATCAAAAAATATTTTTTTTGTGATGAATCAATTTGTCCTTGTTGTTTTTTAAAATATTCTTTTTGACTGCCTTTTTTAATTTAAAACTCAAGCTGTTTTGGCTTTAGGTAGGCTACGTGGAAATGTTGATCTGATTTGGTGAAGCATTTCAAAATGCGTGAGATGTTATTTAATCCACAGAATCGACATTAACCCGAACATGTAAAAACACCTTTATTGTTATTGATCTCACAATTTCTATATATATATGTATATATCATCTTTATATTTGCTAGTAGGCCTACTACCAAGATAATGTCCTTGAAGAGAAAAACAGACCTGCTTTGCGTTACAGCTGCAGCACAGAGGTCAGCGGCTTACTGAAGCTGTGAATGAAGCAGCAGATAACATAAACGAAGGAGCAGAGAATCACATTACCTACTTAAGTTGCATTATTTATACCACACAGACTACACACAGTTTTATCACTCTAAACATCAACCACTACATCACCATCTTGTGGCTAGAAAATACTATTACATAGTAAAAATATATAGCACCACCCTATGGTTAGGAAATTCACTTACATCAGCAGCTGCCATGACTTGACTGATTCCTTTGTGGAATTTTAGACATTTCTTAACAGCATATACAGCATTCTGTATAAGATCAAACCAGCCCCAGGCGTCTTTGACTAATACGGGGATGACATTTTTGAATATATGTTTGAATGTGGATGGAAGTTTGGAGGCTTTGAATGTGCATCACACTGGACAAAAAGAGAAGATACATTTCTGCTTCACAAAATCATGTTTTACGACTTTTTCTGTCATTTTTGCTCATTCCTGTGTGAAAACCATCTATCTACGAGATAATCTCACAGGCGTGGACTTACATACTCTTGCATGGCACCAATGCATAATCTGAGCTACATTAACCTGCCTGCATCAAGAGATTAAGATTAAAATGGATTAAGATTTGGGAGTCAGCGTCATACGGGCATCACAATGTGAACCTTAATCACAGCATACAGGGATGCACATTATGATCCGTCCCAGGGGTCAGTGGTGTACAGCGGCTGCTCATCAGTTAAGTGGGTTTTTTTTTTTTCATTTTCATTGGATTTTAAGAAATATGAGCCACATATAAAGCAGCATATGTCACATTCACCAGCTAGGGGGTGGAGCATTTTCTAGCAGTTTCATTATTTTTATTTTTCAATTTTCATGAAAGAGAAAGACATCTCAGATAGCAAACATGTTGAATCAACATTCTGCTGTCAGAACGCTAAGTCATCATCATTTTGCACCCTTTTTAAATTTTGAAACATTGAAATCATAGCTAATTAAAAATCAACATAACTTCAATTTTATTTCAACCAATATTACCATTACTTCTGTTAAGCACAAACATTTTGTTTGTGCTTAACACCCAAGACAGTGAGTGTAAATGAGCCATAGCTAAATCAATAAGTTGCACAGGTGAAAATAACCATTACTGACTTGTGTCCCCTCAAGGTGAAGCTTCTGTAAATGATCAGTCATTGTTAATCACGTTAAAAATGTAGCCTAAATGCATAGGTGTCATTTACACTGGGGACGCTGGGGACATGTCTCCACCACTTTTTTAAAGCATAATTTGTTTGCAACACAGAATACCTGAGAGCTGCACTGACTTAGATTCTGTTATATTTCTATATTTCCAATGTCACCTCGCCTGAATTTAGTGTTTCCTTTTACATAAATAAAAACCTTTCCACCATAAATTGGTGCAGAAACATTCACCTGAATGCAGGAAATAAAGTGTTTAAAGATCAAATTTTCCTGGGGGAGGTGCCCCAAGACCCCCGCTCATATAGCTATCACGGCATTGAGGATATCTTTAAAACACTGTTTAAGGATCCTTTGGTCTTGTTCTCTGAACCTAATATTGCGCATCGTGATCTATTATCACATACAGCCTACTGACTTGATCATTTCTTAATGGTGAGCAATAGGATACATCCATGTCAATCCATGCAGGAAATGTGCATGTCTCTGAAGTGTTTCTATAATATTCCTATTCGTGTGCCTGATGCCTACTTGGATATTGTTCTGTTGTTGCAGCCGATCACATAATGTGGAACTTTGCTGTAGTAAAAAAAAAGGGTGGGGGCGAGAGAAAGAGAGAGAGAGAGACAGCCAGAGAGGAGGGGTGGGGACGGAAAAGCGGAACCCGGATGCTGATGCTGACCGATGAAGAGAAGGCAGCTGAGAGAGGGAGGAGGAGGAGGAGGAGGAGTGTGAGAGGTTGGGGGGGGGAGAGAAAAACGGGGGTATTACGGGCAGCAGTGGAGTGAAGGAGGCCATCCCGTGAACGATGGACACTCCCATGGATGTGGGCAACTTCTGACAACCTGGAGGATTGTTTCCTGCTGGGCGATTATTTAAATTTTTGAGGTTTTTTTTTAAAAATTGTTGTCCTTTGTGCTGGAGGCAACCGCTTAGCGCCGGCTGAGGGAAGAGATGCTGTGATATCATGAGCGTAGCCGGCCAGGGAAAGAGAAAGAGAGACAGAGAGGAAGCGAGAGAGAGAGAGGAGGGGAGAGAGAGAGGAGGGGAGAGAGGGAGGGAGGAAGCGGGAGCACGGGGAGTCGGCTACCACCGGGCCAGCTGAGGATGCTTGTTGTTTCTAGAAACAGGATTAATCACGGGGCCGAGCGCTGATCCTCCTCCGGCACACCGAGCGCCCCTCTCTCCGCTGCAGCTGTCCCGACCGAGGGCGCGTTTCGCCTGTCTGGCCCGGTCTGCCCGAGGCTGTTTGCATGTTTGATGCTCTCCCCCCTCTTCCTCTATTCCCTTATGCAGGGCTGGGGAGGGGTGAGCCAAAGTGTGCACCGGATATTGGAAAACCCATTCTTCTTGCTGATGCTGTTGTGATAATAGATTATTATCCGGACAACGCCGCATCTGCACACAGAGAGACAGATCCTGACCAAACGAGGCCTGGCTCGAGAAGAAACGGGAATGCGTGAGCTTGGAAGGATTATGAAAACATTTTTAGACCGTAGCGGTAGCGAGGAGGGGGGTCCCTGATATCGATCAGAGAATGGATTCAATCAGGGCATTCTGACTTGGGATATCTGAGACTCTGCTCCTACAGAAATCAATCCGTGGCAAATGTAGCCTTCCTGTCCAGGTCTGAATGAGATCTTTCTTTCCTGCTCCACTTTTGGCCAGCTGCATAAGCTATATAGGCTCAATTAGCTTTAAACTATTGTTATTTATAGCAGGGGGTGGGTTTGGCATCTCCCATCCCTGGCACCGGTCAAACCTCACACGTCCTTCTCTTTCTGATCTTTTCTACCTTCCCTCTGAATGATGCTGCTTTCTGTGCTGAAATAAAAGAGACACAACCCGAGACTGGGGAATACTTTATTCTAGGCCTTATAGAGTGGAAACTGGGCCGGTTCTCACTCCAAGCACGGACCTGACCGCATGACAAACAAGTGCATGGGAGTAGCCTGCAGGGCCCGGCTTTAGATCACGACCAGTCCTCCGTACCTCTCCTCTGCTCTCCTCTCCAGCGCCGTATAGCCGGCTGTGATGTGCGTTACGGCATTACGCACGGAGCAGGAGCGACCGCTATCTTGATCTGCCTTATATCAGAATTACATCTCGCTATAAGGATGAGCAGCAAGGAGCTGACGCTGGTCCAGTCCAACCAGTATGTGGGGCCTTATCGGCTGGAGAAGACCCTGGGGAAGGGGCAGACAGGTAGGAACCTCTTTAATTACCTCGAGTCTTGTGTGGAGGCAAATAGGACGTCTGCTAGGCGCATCAGCTGATTCCAGAATTCAGAATCACTTTAACATACCCCTGTGATATCCAGAGGTCACGGTTTAATCCGTATTTTCTCTGTAAGTCTTTTTTATCTAACATGGTTTTATTCTGCTACCACCTTCTTAAAGTGTCATCTACAATTCATTACAGCAATATATATATGTATATATTCGGGGAGAAAACGTTACAGCAGGCAAATAGGCCTGTGGTATAAATATTTCAATCAGTCTTTTTGTGAGCTGAGTTTGGTCAATGTTTGTGACAATGTCAGTAAAGCATTTTGAATAATTTATGACATCCCCTCCTTCCTGTTTTCACACTGCATGATGATTTCTGATACTCAAACATGTTCTTCCTCTCTCTCTGCGTCTCTTAGGACTGGTGAAGTTGGGTGTCCACTGCATAACAGGGCAGAAGGTGGCCATAAAGATTGTCAACAGGGAGAAACTCTCTGAATCAGTTCTAATGAAGGTACAGTACTTATAATTTCCCTCATCCGTCTGTCTGTCTACTTATCAGCTGCTTCCATATAGTCAATATGAATGTAATTATGGTGGCTTCACAGCTCAAACCATGTAAGCTTGCACTCTCCAACCTGCAGAAACAGCAACAGAAATAAAGTCTTTATTTTTGTCCGTGTGTTGTAACTTGGAGCTGCCGAGTGTGTGGGCACTGCTTCTGTATGCCGAACAATAGAGGTGATTTCATTCTGCTAATTAAGCCCGCTGATGAAAACTACTGCGGCTGAAACACTCTGGACTGAAATACAATTTAGATGTCTTTTCATGTTGCCATTTCTAATGTGGCTGATTACTTACTGTCTTTTTAAAATACAGCAGGTTGCACAAGGAGCCCTTTAGGAACAGAGAAGTACGGCGTTGTGGCGGTGATGTTTTTGTTTTAGTACATAGACATATATGTCATTCTTATAATAACACAGATTTTGAATAACATTCAGAGAAGGTGTAAGGGCCTTGTTCTATATAAGATCAGACACCTGTGGAGCACTAAAGACAAAAAGCCACCCTTCATCCCCATGCAACTGTCACTGGTTTCCAGTCATTGTTTGTGATTTTTTGGAAAGTTGCCCATTGCCTACTGTGTGAAAACTGCCAGTAACCACGTTGCTGGACTGCTGTCTGCTAGCTGAGAAGACCAGCTGAATTGACACATTTATGAAAATGTCAACACATTCTGAACATGATGAGCTTCATAAAGACAGATGTTATGTCAGGGCTGTTGTATTGAATTGCATTTGATGGTACAGGCGCATCTACTGGCCCCTGACTATTATCTTTTATTACATAGTCTCATGCAAAGATATGCACTCAGGGCTTGGCATAGAGCTACAAATGGACCAAATCTGGCTTTACATCGGTACAATTTCATCAAAGCCTTTAAGCATGTTTCTGACTGCATATAAAACAAGTCCACGTTAATACAACACTCACATGCCCTAATGTAGGTTAAACGGTTATTGGTCACTGTAATCTTATGCATACTACATGTGAAGACATCTCATTGTTAAAGATGAGGGACAAAATCCACAGTCCTCAGTTCACACAAAAAGGCATTCTAAAGTTTAGCCAAAGCTTATTATGAGGCTAGCCCTCCACTGCATTTCAGCAAGAAAACACTATAATGGAATTTAATTCTCAAAATACTTTATTTTTGGAAAATGCCCATTTAAATTGCCTTATTCAGACAGACATAAAGCGACTAATAAAATAATCAATATGGGTGTGTGAGTATTGTATTATTTTGTCTTTTAATTAAATCATGCCAAATGTCTTTAGTTCAAATACCTTTTTTGTGCGTTTGTCTTTAAAACAGTTGTTGTCATAACTTCATAGAGATACTACAGAGGTGCTCGCTTTGACTAGCTTAATATAGCTTAATCAATGAAATAGATCATGTCCATCTGTCATAACTTTAAAACTGCATTCATTGATTTTTTTTGGCCACATTGGGGTGACACAGCTGCTGCCCACAAGCTTGAAACAGAATATTAACATAATGTCACCTTTTAATGTTTTGGATGAGTATCTTAGCTTAGTGCTAGTGTTAGCAAGCAGTTGCCTATTTACACATCTGGCAAACATGGAGCAACATTCGTATTTAATTGAGATAATATGCTACCTGGGGAACGCTTTTTGCTCTTTTTTGGTCTCCACCAACTCCTGAGAGAAATATCTGTTGCTCTAGCTGCTAAATGCTCCACTATGTTTACCAGCTAGTCGCTAACTGTGTCTTTCTGCTGTTTGGTGCTGGGCAGTTAGTGTCCAGTGTAGTGGCGGCTTTTGAAAAACATTTATGGGGCTGTGCCATATCCACTCAGGTTCAGTAACCGTCTCAATACAATTTAACACAAACAGCAGGATACCAGTGCTCTGTGAAATAGTCAGAAATTATTTTATTTATTTATTAAAAAGTGAAAATAAACATAGAAAGTGGCATGAAAAGAAAATACTCAAGTAAAGTACAAATACCTCTAATTTGTAGTTTAGCACTGTAGACCTGCTTCAGTTACTGTCTGACACTGGAAATAACCACATCTTAACACTTCAGATCTGCCTATAAACTATACAGCCAACTGCTGTTGTTCTCCTTGTTGATGTACCGTAGCACAAGCACCAACCGACAGTGGGTGGAAATGTCAGTTGTCTCATCTGCCTGAATTGTTTTGTACGTCCTCCAGAATGTAATCTTTAAGACCTGACAGCATGCAGTCCAAAAGTTTGTTTTGCACAGCCTTTGAGGTGCCTTTGAAAACGGTAATTGTCTTAAGATGCTCCTCCAACACACTGTCCTGCAAGGCAACAAAATCTACTGAAAATGCCAGAGTTGTCAGTGTCATTGTGGCCGCACAAGGCCGATGCTAACTCTGCCTAGCATGGCTAGCTTCACCGTGTTATCCATATGTGCCCTTGCACACTCATGTTTCTTAATCTTCTCAAATAAATGTTTTGTGTAATTGACAGTCCATGTTGTATCCGTCCCTGCTCTTTTAAAAAGCAAGCATGAGAAGCAAAATATGGCATTTACATGACCGCGTGCAGCTCGCCAAGCTTTTCTAATGTACCAATTGCAGAAGAAGTCTCGCACGTACGTTTTACCTTTCTCGCTAGCCTGTTGACTGATTTTGATAGCAGGTTGATCTTGGCCAAGCTCTTTGACATGTAGTTTCTCCAACAAAGTTCTCCTCTCAAATGGATTTTGAAGAAGAGCTCTTATTGAATTTGTGGGCGCCTGAAAGCCTGTGTTCCCACCGACTGACTCTGCTTAGGGCGATACATTTATCGCCCTTCAGGCATAAGATTTGATTGGCTTAATTAATGTTGCTATGGGCATACCTTGTCAGCTATTGGCTGCGCTGCAGTACTGCCTAGGCGATGTTTCTGTCGCCCCAGAAGAGATCAGTGGCTGAGCAGGAAGCTAATTTCCCTTCCAAACATAATTATTTTGCCTATATTTTATATTGTAGACATTATTTATCTTATAGACATTATTGTGCATTTTAAACAAACATATACTTAAAATAAGTAATTATTGTTTATTTCAAAAATGTTTATTTTAAAAAGACAAATCAAAACACTTTCCACCAGGGAGGGCGCCCTCTATTGGCCAGCCGCCACTAGTACTATGGGTTTTTATGGCTTTTTCCCCTGCTGCATCTGAAAACGACATCAGCGGTGAAGAAGTGGAGAGCGGAGAGACCAAATTAGTAAACTTGCAGTCTGTAAAACCAAAGCAATGAATTGAAGGAAGATGCTAAACCTCTTCGCAAACCTAAGGGGGAACTGCAGAGTTTGTGATAATAGTCTGTAGGTTTGTCACTGTGAGTGACACCTTTTACATTACACATAGTTATTTGGTGCATTGTTTATGTGAAAATATTGATTAGTGCAGTCTTAAAGTCTTAATATTTTAGGAGCTATAGTTTTGTGTTACGTAGTGTACTGTACAGGCCATGACCTGCACTTCATTTGCTGAATTTACAAAACCATTTAATACCGCCTGTTCTACATTTGACCTAACTCTGCCTTTATACTTGCTTCCTCCCTCGCTCTCTGTTTTCCATCATATTTGCCTTCTTTTTTCTTCTGACATTTCAATCTGCATCACCTTTTTAACCTCTTTTCTCCTCTCTTCTCTCTCCCTCTCTCTTACTCCCACCCCACCCCCACTCCCTCTATCCAGGTGGAAAGAGAAATAGCTATTCTTAAACTAATAGAGCACCCTCATGTTCTGAAGCTGCATGATGTCTATGAGAATAACAAATACCTGTGAGTATCTCTTTATCTTCCTCCTATGAGAAACTGACTTTTCTTCCCTCTTTGCTTCTGGACCCCTGAAACAACCTTGAATCTGAAAGGGAAATGGACTGTAAGACAAAGCCAAGATAAAGAGTGTTTGTTTGAGTTTGTATGTGTGGAAGAAGCATCCATGACTTGTGCATGCATTTTAATGGCAGGTTTTTTTTCATTTTATTTACATGTTTCTGTTACCAAAGACCCTTCCTTTTCCTCAGCTGTTTCCATCTCTCTGACCTCTCTGGCCTTTTGTCTCTCAGGTACCTGGTGTTGGAGCACGTGTCTGGCGGAGAGTTATTCGACTACCTGGTGAAGAAGGGCAGGCTGACCCCCAAAGAGGCCAGGAAGTTCTTCAGACAAATCATCTCCGCCCTTGACTTCTGCCACAGTCACTCCATATGGTCTGTGAGAGGCTTTTGACCCTTATGAGCCCTGCCCCCTTTCTTTCTGATCACATCTCCAGTTTTGTCTCTCAATTTTTAGTCGTCATTGCCGGTGTTGTGTCTAAGTCTGTTTCCCCATTAATTTGTGTTGCTTGCTTTAACCTGAGCTACATGCTCTAGTGAAAAAAACAAAAATCATCTGACTGGATCACACAGCCTGCTATAAATTCTAACTACAAAGTTTGGAGCACATATTCAGTTCCTGAAAAGCAGACATTTTTCACACCAGAATTTCACCAAGTTCCCTGTTAGAACCAGGACCCACAAGTTCAAGATCACAATTCTTTAATAAATAGTACATCTCTTTCACTACAAATGTTTATATGTCGCGTGGAAGTCAAACAAAGGTTAGTTTAGCTTTATTTGGTGTTGATCATCTGGAAAAAAAGACTTATTGAGCGTGTGTGTGTGTGTGTGTTTGTGTTGGTGTTTGTTCCAGCCACAGAGACCTGAAGCCAGAGAATCTTCTCCTGGATGAGAAGAACAACATCAGGATAGCCGACTTCGGCATGGCCTCGCTACAAGTCGGCGACAGCCTGTTGGAAACCAGTTGTGGGTGAGTGCTGGGTTACATCTACCCATTTAAATATCACCTTCAATTAATTTTACTGCACTGTATTGTAAATGAACTAGAACGATGGCATGTATGTTCCTAAAACGACAGATAGCTGTGAGATGGTGTTCATTTCAATCTCAAAATGGGCTTAAATAAAAACTGAGATTCATCCTTTATCTGATTGTTGTTGTTTGGTTTGTTTCTGTTTTCTTGGTAATGGTGATGTGTGTAGTCTAACCAGGGACAGGGGTTGCAAATTCCCTATAGAAACTAGATATAAACTCTATATGCAACACATTTCTTCAAGTTACAGTAACCTATTACAATATGTCTATTCTGTGTTGTCCCTGACAAGTAAACAATAAAGTAAAATAAAATAATGAATAGGAACACTCATGCAATGCTCTGGTCTGCTTCTTTGTACATAATCCATGGCTTTGTTCATTAAAAGCTCCATTTTTAACCACCTGCCCATCAGGAAGAATGTGGATTTAACAGATAAAATTAGTAAGGGATTGTAGCTTTCACCTGGATAAAACTGCAGGTGTTGTCAGTTTTTGTCCACTCAGACTGGAATGGGTTTTTTTTAACTCATGACTCAGCACTCTACACACAGGATCTCAGTGCTTCCTTTATCTGTGTGTTTGTTTGTATCGGGTTAAAACTTTCAATTTTTTTATTTATAGATCCCCACACTATGCTTGCCCAGAGGTCATAAGGGTAAGTTACTTCCCTCTCAGCGTGTGTGTGTGTGTGCGTGTGTCGTGTGTGTGTGTGTGTGCGTGTGTCTGATGCTACCCTGTCCTTGCATTTGCTTTTCAGGGGGAGAAGTATGATGGTCGCAGGGCAGACGTTTGGAGTTGTGGGGTCATCCTCTTTGCTCTTCTTGTGGTAAGAAGACTCTTCTCATGTTCTGCTGTATTTTCTTTCACTATTTAGTTGCTTGTCTTTTTCACTCTGCCCTTTGTTTCCCACTATTCATCTCATGTAGTACAATAATTGGACCTCACACACTGTATTCTCTCTTAAATCTTAAAGGCACCCTGTGAAGTTTTTTACCACTAGTGGAGAAACGCTGTGAAGACTGGTCACCATTTCACTTACATCTCGTGCTCTACTAGCAAGAGCATGTGGGTGACATGACTGCTGACATTACACTGAAGGTTGGCAATGCTAACCTGCCAAGATATGTAGCAATGCACCAGCAAAAAGCAGGAAGAAAAAGACTGCTTGTGAAGCCTTAAATAAATGTGTTTGTGTGAGAGACATAACTCCCTATAGTGAAAATGGTGAACTGTCATTTCACACTTAAGCTATTGTACTAATTAGACAAACAAGATATGACGTGTTGTTTGTGAGATTTTTTGGCAAATTTTGTTTCCTTTGCCCCCTGTTGCCAGTCTCTACGCTAAGGTAAGCTAACCAGCTGCCCGTGGTAAGAAAGCAAATAAGTGTAGGTTCTTAAGTTTAAAGCGGGACATAATGTCCACCAGCCATTGTGTATGAGTGGACCGTTTAGCGTCCCTCCACCTGAGCAGGATTGCTGGCCGAGCCAGAAGGGAATCGAAGCATAAAGTACGTTGTTTTACTGCAGTTAACAGCATCTTTCCTCCAGTGACCCCAAACAGAGCAACCAGAGGACTTGGTTCCAGTTTGACGTTTAACAACTGAGCTTGACTGTAAAAAGATCTCCATCCAATACTTGTTAAGGCTAGGTCATGACCAGTACATGTGAATAAGGGAGAATTCTGCACTTTTGCATTGGTCACAGTGAGGTCTAACCTCAAGGCACATGCCTATGTACCACTTTGCACTAAACTGCATAGTGAGATTGAATTAACCAGTCATTTATCTTCTGATAGAGAGGCGTACATGCTCCTCCCATACTGCTCTGAGCTTAACCAGAAGGGGCACGCCTTATGCTCCAACACCAGGCCATAGAGGTCTGAGATAAGCCTTTTGTGAGATGGATTTAAAGAAAGGGTTGTGTCTGTTGATATAGGAGAGCTGGACAATTAAGAAAGCACACAATATTTTGCTTGTAGATACCTGAAAAAAGTTTGACTTATTAAGGCCGATGCCAAAGTGTTATCTGTAAATAAATCTTTGAAACGTGCTATAGCTTGAGTGCGGCATTATTGGAAAAATCTGTGTCCTGAATCGTCCTAAACAGTTGGTTTGAAAAATGGTTTGACGCAATGAGGCTTCAAAGAGAAAAGCTGGACAGGCCAAAGTATTTCTGACACTGAGCTCATATTCTTAAGGAATGTTTAACCACCGGATAACTGATTTAATTGAGGGGAGCAGAAGTGAGGATCCAAGCCACGCAAGAATAGACAGGAACTATTCCTTTAACTATTCTGAGTGTGACCAGATTTTTTATTGACAAAAACAAAACAAATAACCAACCACAGACATTACGTACTTCTCCTTGCAGAAATGGCTGTCTCTTTATATCTCTTTTTAATCCTCATCATTTATCTCTCATGTCCTATTTTATCTTCTTTCTGTCTCTTTCCACCCTCTCCCATCCCTTCCCAGGGTGCCCTGCCCTTCGATCACGATAACCTGCGGCAGCTTCTAGAGAAAGTGAAGAGTGGGGTATTCCACATGCCCCACTTTATACCTCCTGACTGCCAAGCTTTGCTTAAAGGGATGATAGAAGTCAACGCTGACAAGAGACTCACGGTGAGGAGGGAGGGACCACGGGGCTTATACAGGGAGAGAGAAAAGACACATTAACTTAGCGAATGGCAATGTGCTTTGAATTATGTTGTAATATTGTCGTATTGTTGCATACATTTTTGTATACAGTTTTTTCTCTATCGTGGAAAAAAAATATGAGAACTCATTTTTCGAACCAGATGAGATACATGTTTCCACAAATACAGTAGTATGAGTACATTGCATTTTTGCATTTTGAGTCTACGATCAGAGAACACTGGCAAAACATCAAAATCCCTGTCCCCAACCCATTCACAACTAGCGCAGCAGCTGTGCAGCATTTGCTCACTGTGTGGAGGCCATCGTGTCAAAGTCTGTTACCTCTAAAATAGTGATAGTCTGTAAACTGCAATGAAGTGCTTGAAGGGAAGAAGCAGCACTAACTAAAGAAGGCAGGGCTTATCAAACTGTCCGTTGTGGCCTCACACATTGCACCACATCAGTTTCTACAGCACATGAAGCATGACCCAGGCAGCGAGGAAGGACAGAAAAGACCCTGCTGCAGGCTTTGCTTCAAGATGTGACAGAAATTGACCCTGGCACAAGAACAGGAGGAGGAAGATGAGGAGGGTGGAAAGAACAGAGCAGAGGGGTGGGCCAAAGGTACTGCTTTAAGGCAGGAGCAGAGTCAGTTTAACAGCAGGTCTGCAGTTTATCATGGAAACCAAGATGTATATAGGAGGAGAGGCATCTATATATATACAGTATATGCATATATGTACTTATATGTAAAATGAATGGGTGGGTCAAGTGGCTTCCTCAGTGGCTGTAAAGGATGGAGGCACTGAGGGTGAAAGGGATGAGGACCCCTCTTCTTTTTTCAGCTTTCCCCTTCTGAAAGCAAGGCTTGAAAAGAGACTAGTAGTTCAGAACATGACGGATGGGAGAGGGTATGTGAATGAATAAATGAACAATGTGAATGGACTGCTAGAGGAAATTCCACTGCTCTCAGCTTCATAATTGAAGCTGGGATAAGGCGGGCATGTGGGGTGGAAATGAATTCATGCTTAGGAAGCAGAAAGATGGAGACAACTGTGCTAATTTGGCTTGGCTCAGATGATGATGTTAAATAAAGACAGAGAGAAAGAAAAGGCCTGGTCAGTTAGTCATTCTGCTACAACAGAGTAGATTTAATCAAAGCTGTGGCTTCGTCTGATGAGCTGTTGATTAATAGAGCCTGAAACCAGGTCAGAGTGTCTCTGTCTGTCTGCTAGCAGCCTCCATGGAAACCACACACCACGCAAGGAGACAGATTTCAATCCAGTTCAAACGTATATCAGTATGTAGCAAGGAGAACGTTAGGAAATGAATCTACACCTCTTCAGTTCTGCACTTTTTTCATCACATTCTCAACACAAACAGGAATGTTGGAGTGTAACATCCGTGCTGCAAGCAGGACTTTATGAGCCACTTAACGAATGCAAAGCTGTCGCTGCATGCGGCTACTTGCTAGTTTCCTCTCTGCGGATGTACAAATACAGTGTTCACAGCAGGCCCACATTTGACTTTTTACATGCTTGCAAAACTGCAGCTGTTCCACTATTCCAACCCCAAGAGATACTATGCAGCACTGATGTGATGGCTACCAGTGCATGCAGTCCTGATGCAGAGCGGGGGCAGGGGATTTAGGACTGAACTGCAGGGAAACTTTTCTAGGGTTATGAAAGTAGAAACCATAGACTGTATAAAACATGGACGTATTCTCCACAACATTGCCCATAGGTCAGCTGCTAGGTCTCCATCTTGGCATTCGCCTAACTCCCGGCTAATACAACAATGGGCAAAGAGGTGGAGTGTTGGTGGAGCTCAGGCCAGCCAAATAAAGCCCGGTCGTTGCAGTTAGCCACCTATCACTTAAAGCGGGCATGCCCTTAATTGTGCATTACTTTATGCCTTAATTTAATTTAAACAGGTGAGTTAGATAAAAGTAGATCCCCTGTAAAGTTGTCATGACTAAGGAAATCAGCTATAGAGATAAAAAGAGGCTGCAAACATGTTTGTTTCTGCTGTAAAGCTGGGCATTTTAACAATGGGGACTGTGGGGATTGGCTTGCTTTTGGAGCCAGCCTCATGTGGCCGTTTGAACAACTGCAGTTTTTGGCACTTGTGTGATGTCTACATTTTTCAGCCCAGAGGTTGCTACTGGGTAGAAACAAATAAGAGCGAGTCTACAGCTATGCTCTGTGAGGCTGTTTTTGAGCTAAATGCTAACATCAATATGCTAATATGCTGATGTTTGGCAGGTGGCAGTGCTGAATTCCATAAGAAACCGTATAGTTTCTTTTCACAGAGAAGCCTGCATTTAGTATAATACAATGTTCAATATTTAATATTGTCTTATATTTTTGTTGATTACAGCTAGAAGCAATACAGAAACACCCCTGGTACCAGTAAGTACATTCATTTTTCTCACTTTTTTTCCTCTTTACCCTTTCACTTCTCCACCCAAGCCACCCCCACCTCCCTTTATATATTTAATAATTACCTCAAAATGCTCTACTTATCCTGTTATCAGCATAGTGTTTCAAAGCAAGAGTCAAATACTCTAATTTCCGCCTGTTAAGTTAAACCTTAACAGGGTATTATGTTCAAAGTGAACTATCATAATACCAGATCTCATGATAGGTTAGCTTTAAAAGTTCCTCATAGCAACCATCATAAGCTATTATGCTAGGTAATATAGGTAATATTTTATTGGTAGTTTAAACCTAGCCTTTCCATTTTCACCTAAGGTAGAAAAAAAAGTTAAAAGTCCTTTGTAAATCCATAATGCTACCTGCACTGCTTTGTGAAATCAAAACTTTGGTTTGCTGTGGATTTTATTTTAAAAACAGAGACTGTATCTTTCTGACCCATGCTTTGTTCTTACACTTGCAAGCATGTACAACTGTCATGAACAGTCACAGACCGCCGTCTCAAACAAAGCACCAAGACTCAATCTTTGCCCTCACTTTATATTCATTCAGCAGGCAGGTACGCCTGCTCATTGGAACATTGTTGGTAAAAAGTTATGCTACTGAACAAGTATACATGGATAAGCAACAGCATACCTTCTGGGAGGTCTATCACCCCCACAAGAGAAACATGTGTTGTGTGCACATCTGTCTGCTAACAGCATCAAGTTCAACGTGCTTGTGTGTGTTTATATAGTCGGTGTGATCTCTGCTGATGTCAGCATGTTTTGCTCTACGTGTTAAAGCTGAAAATGTCTCACTATGTACCTTCCTTCTACTGTTAGCATCAAAAACAGTTTTTGATACCCAGTGCTTACACCAATATATTTGTACTGCAGTGACAATGCTCATGGGCAAATCTTTGGGCTGATATGGCCATGTTGAAAAGTTTAAAAAGTTTCTCCCACAAAAATGCATAAAGTCTTCCAAAGATAACCTTGGCAGAAAAATACAGGAAGAAGTGTGAGGTAAAGCACCAAGGCCAAAACTTCTCCCTTCTTTTGTACCGCAGCAATACTAAAACTCCCTCAGTTGACATAAAACTGCGTAATGTTGGACCTCATTGTCACGGCTTTCTGTAAACTTTGAGATGTTTGCAATTGTGCACGCTAACTACAGCTACTGACTTTTCCCCTATCAGGGGTGGTCGCAATGAGCCTTGCCCAGAGCAGCCGCCCCCTCGGCGGGTGTGTGTGAAGAGGATCCTGTCCTTAACAGATCTGGACCCTGACGTCCTGGAAAGCATGTACTCCTTAGGGTGCTTCAGAGACCGGGTCAAACTCACACAGGACCTTACAAGTGAGGAGTGAGTAAATATAACCCATCAAACACTTCCACTTTGAATAGATGACGATGCATCAATGTGCCCTTCTGTGACATACATGACGAGAACTCAAACATCAGTTTTATCACTTGATGATCAGTAGGCATAGGCAATCATTAAACAAGTAGAACAGCGACTTGTCAACTCAAAATTGCGTAAGTGTGTGTTCATTTTTAATTTATCTCACAGTGTCTGTCTCTCTCTGCCTCTCTCTCACTGTTTTTGTCTCAGTGTGGCCAGTCAATTACTTACATCATTAATCTGCCTGACATGGCAGGAACAAGAGCGACAATGACGACAATGTCTCTTTCATCTCTGTTTGTCTCTCTCTCTCTCTGATGTGGCTTCTCACTACCCACAATACAACAGCAGCAAACATGAAGCGTTCATATTAAAGCACTTTATTTTTATGTCTTTACTTTAACAATGGATACTAATGGAAACTATGTGAAAGGGCTCACTTGTAGTGACAAACGTACAGAGAGTAATCACTCGAGTTCTGCAGTCCTCCACCCGACTCTGCAGTTCTCCACAGCTCTACGTTTTAGCACACAGCTCATTTTGATTTTTCCAGCCGGCAACTTGACTGTTTTGACTCATAGCTCTCATTATGCCCTTTACTAGCCGCAGTAGGCAGCTGTCGTCAGTGAAAAAGTTCTGATAAATCCACCACAGACTACCTGACCAGCACCAAACGGCAGACAGACAAACTTAGCAGCTAGCTGGTGAACATAGTGGAGCATTTTCTTAAGATCCAGATACTTCCCTTGAGAGTAAACCTAAACCAGAAATGGAACTGAAAAGGTGAGAGAATACTGCACTTCAGTTTGTCAGGTGGCCAGAAACATGACTCCAAGATGAATTCTAATGTTTAGCTGTGTTTGCTGGATATATAAAGAAGCAAATATTTACTAACGGATAACTTTATATGAGAAAATGTCAGTATTTTGTTTACAGTTTGGCCAAAGAATCTATTACAGCAGATTTAAAAATTGTGCTACAGTTGCAGTCAAACCTCATTAACAAAAAATTAGCTTGCGAGCTAATTAGCTAGCTAACAAAGCAGAGCTGACTTTTAAAACTCAAACAGCAGCTTTGAAGGACTTCAAATAATGTCTGGTCTGTCACATTCATCATATTTTAGAAACTATTTATCAAATATTACCTCTCCATCAGTTACAATTTTTTGCCATTTACGTGTGAACCTCTAGGATGGTGTCAGCCATAACTGTCAGGAGATTTGTAATGACCCTGACACTTTTTCTCCAACTCTGTCAGCTTAAAGCTATCTGTTTTCTCTATTTCTGACTTTTGGCTTCTCTGCATCTTCTCTGCATCTTTTTCCTGCAGGGACAACCAGGAGAAGATGATCTACTACCTCCTGTTGGACAGGAAAGAGCGATACCCCAGCTGTGAAGACGAAGATCTGCCACCCAGAAATGACATAGGTGGGAGCACTCGCTCTTCAACTCTTGAACCCTTGAACCCTTTTACGGTCTAATCAAGAACATGAAAATAGCTTGATTATGAAAGCAAATGTTATTTTAACATTAAACTGTGCTTTCACCAGAAATTGTTAAAAGATGTTTTTAAAGACTTTCACTGATATTTTTGTCCTTCAAGATCCACCAAGGAAGCGAGTGGACTCACCCATGCTGACGCGTCATGGCCGCTGTCGTCCAGAGAGGAAGAGCCTGGAGGTTCTCAGTGTCACAGAACAGGGGTCTCCCACCCCACCTCGCAGGGCCCTGGACACTAATGCACACAGCCAGAGGTACAGACCAGCACTGACATTTCATGACAGTTTTTTAATTGATGGAAATTTGTGAACAACAGCCAAGTTAATATCCCATACAAGTGGGAATAACAGTTTAGGATTTCTGTTTGTTGCACCTGAAAATCCCACTTCCCTCAATGTTGTTTATTGCTGTCCTCAAAAGGTCTCGTTCAGTCAGTGGAGCGTCCACAGGTCTGTCCTCCAGTCCCCTCAGCAGTCCCAGGGTAAGAGCTTCACTCCACTCTGTTCTATACGACTCTCTTTAAACCTGCAGAGCTTTTGTCTCCCCTTCTTGACAGTGAGAGTAATTAAACACTGTCCTACTGCCATACTTAGTTCAACTCCGGCAAACCAATCATTGCTGTTTGTGATAAAACACATCACTGGGATGTCACCACAGAGAGATTTTTAAAAAACGGGTATACTGCGATTACAGAGAGAGAGAGATTAATATGTGGTGGTGGTAGTCTCCGGCACCATTGTGTGAACTCATTTGGCAAGGGTTTCAACCATTGCATAGAACTATTTGTTACCTCTGACCTAGCTGCTCTATGTAAACATAACCTGCTGTCTGAAGAAACAGAGCTCAACTCCAAAGCAAATTAAAATGTATATAAAGAAGACAACAATCTACAAAGTTTCACAGCTACATCAGATCCAAAATAATCTCACCCATTTTAATCTCCCTATGCCTAGTACGGTCTGTAAAATGTGCTGTTCTGTACATCACATAATCGGACTAAATGATTACACTCATGCGTTGGGGGATTGACACAGAAAGCGGCATTAATGTTTTATTAATGTTCTGGGCCCTTTCTGAGTCAAGTTTGCTGTGTTTCCTCTATTTCCTCTGGTTCCTACCACAGTCCAAAGACATGTAGGACAAGTTAATTGGTCATAAAACATCGTAGAATTGGTGGCTCTGAAAAAGTTGTCCATTTCTATGGGTCAGCCTAGTGATTGACCTGTCCAGGGTGTAGTTGTACCGAGCTATGTGCCAAAGGTGGAGTAATCAGGTAGCATTGAAAGAGCACATTGCACAAAGCACATTGGTTCTGGTATTTTCTTTGTGAGTATTGCCAATAAAAAAAATATTGGATAATTCCAGTCTAAACCTTATACCTAGTAGTTATAATTAGGATTTTTATATAGGTTCCTGAATGCAACGTAGTGTTTATCAGTTGCAATCAATCAGTCAATGTTTTATTTATTTATTTTTATTTTACCTTTATTTTACCAGGAAGTCTCATTGAGATCAAAAATCTCTTTTACAAGAGAGACCTGGCCAAGGTAGCAGCTATACATAAACACAACATTAAAATGCTTCATACAATCAATGTTAGCTCTCTGCAGTGTTGTGGATAAAACCAGTTTTAGATGTCAAATGTGTCACAAAGTTGCCCAATCTGTCTTCCCAGTATTTTCCTATTCAACACACAGCATATACAGTAAACATACCAGCAGCTTCAATATCTCAGTTTTGGCCGTCTGTCACAGTGTTTAAGCAGGGAACAGGAACACAAGGGTTTGGACGCAAATGCAGACACCAGGGCAGAGCAGGCGCAGCACAAATGGTATTTAGATTAAATCAAAAAAGTACACAGGCTTACGGGAAGGTGAAGCAGGCAAGGGACAGACCAGGAAAGCAGTCCACAGAGGCAAACAAATCCACAAGGGAGTGGTTCAAGAATCATTCAAGAATCAAAATTCCAAAGCACAGGCAATGTTCAAGGGAAACTAAGTCCAAAGACACTAGCCAAATGGCACGGACGCTTGACCCATTGTATACAAATGAGGAAAAGAAAACTAGACACGGGTGAAACTTACCAGGGTGGGGCAGACAATCAAATTCTTCACATACATAAAACAGGAAATAACTGAACAACACAAAGCCATGTCACCATCAAAACCAAATGTCCTCTGATGATGTTTTTTGTTCTGAAAACTTTCTGTGACTGTCACTGCTAGCCATGACTTTCTATCATACATTCTCAGTCACACACATTCCCATTTTTTAGACACCCCATGCTGTCTCATTCAAAAGTCTGTGTGTGCATGCTGACGTCGACAAAAAGGAACTAAAAACACACATAAACATCCATCTTGCACCTGATCAATGCTTGTTGAAGAATCATTTCCATGAACCATAATTCATGACCATTGCTCTCTCATCCCTCTCTCCCTCCTTCTCCCCATCTCTCTCTGTCTGCCAATCAGAGCCCGGTCTTCACTTTCAGCCAACCAGAGGTCACCCCCACCTCCGCTTCCTCCTCTAAAGACCCCAAACCAGGAAGTGCCACCACCTCTCGGCCTACCCGCCCGGCGCCTGACCCAAAAACCCAGACCCTGCCCTCAAAGGGCCCAACTGACCGGCCCCCGCTCCACTCCATGAAGTCCCTCCCTCTCCAGACTCCACGCTCCCCTTCCCCATCCCCCTCCCCACTCCTCTCCCCCATTCCACGCTTCTTCAACTTCCCTTCTCCGTCTCTGTTCAAGTCGTCCAAGAACGTTCCACTCATCCTCTAACTCCTCTGCCACCCCTCCTCCTGTGTCGCAGGTCACGCCGCAGGGCTCACCGCTGCCCACCCCGCTGGGCACACCTGTGCACCAAATCCAACACCCTTCCTCCACCACCCCTCCCTCCTCTTCCTCCTCGTCTTCTTCTTCCAGAGTGGACGGAGCCGGCGGGGTCTCGCTGTCGCTGACCCCGCCCTCTAGCCCGGGCGGCAGTGGCAGCCTGGCCGCCTCGAGCTCCGGCCACTGGAGAACAAGACTCAACTCGTTCAAAAACAACCTCCTGGGCTCACCGCGCTTCCATCGGCGCAAACTGCAAGGTGAGGGACGAAGAATTTTAACAAACACAAAGTGAATGATGAGAGCGTCAATCCTCTACACTGATTGGTTGGGGAAATAACACATCCTAAACATGTGTTTTGCAGCTGTAGCATGTAGTAACATATGTCTCCATCAATGTGAAGATGCTCTGCTAACAGTTTAAACAGTCAGTGTGCCTCTGCATCCAAGATAGAATCTATTATTATCAAGAAATGACTGCATGCCCCAGCCTGCAGCCTGCGGCTGTGTTGAGTAATGTCTAATTCTGTGATAATCTGTAATTAGGGTAATTAAATTAGGGCCTGTCATCAAGATTCACTGCTCTTTTCCATTTTTCTTCCTCTCTCCTCTCTCTTTCTCTTTTTTTAGTCCCAACATCAGAGGACATGTCCAGTTTGACTCCAGAGTCCAGTCCAGAGTGAGTCCGCACGTGTCTCAGTTTGTCTTTCTCTATTTGCAAACAGTTTGATATATTAACTGACAATCAGCCTCACCACAAGCTTAATTTAGTAGCTGTTTAAAGAGTTTATATTTGATAGCTAGTTTTGATTAACTTTTTGACAGAGAGGTGATCCTTGTAGTAGGATAACCTTCATCTTATGTGAAAACATTCGTAAAGCACAGGAAAGTGCACTTGAAACATTTGAAATGATCTTTCCCACCATGTTTAACTCCAGAGCGATTGAAAGTGGCTTTAATCATGATTGTTATATTATCAATGAATACCATCACTAAATGTAAGTTAAAGGAGTTGCTCTGAATGACCCCGCCCTCCACAGAAAATGATCACCCACCTTTACAGTTCCTCAGAGTAAGCAACCTGCTGGGGAATATCGTCCAGCTAAAGAGCATGATATTGTTCTCAGGAGTTCGTGGAGCGCAAAACAGAGCAAAATGGAGAGTGCATGGTGGTTTACCATTCAGCAGGTGGTCAGAAACACGAGTCCAAATGAATGCTAATGTTGCTCCATATCTGTTTTATGTGTAAATAATACAATAAACAATACAGTTTTGCAGACACTGCCATTTATTTTTTTCTACTAAACATTACTGGAGAATTGGTCATTCACATCAGAAAAATCAGCATGTTGTCAGCTGTTTCATTCATGCTTCATGATCACTGGCTCTCTCACCAGTTAACTGGTTATCAGCTGACTAGTAACCTCCAATAGTATCAGGGCCACCCATAAGGGGCAGTCCATGCAGTCCAGCACTAATGATGTTCATTCTAAATATAAGCAAAGATAACCAAATTTAATTTTGAACCAAAAAAACTCATCATTTTTAATGCTGCACAGCATGTGTTGACATGAGGTCCCAGTCATTTCTGTGGGCAGGCCTGAATAGAATCCAAGCCAGTACGCTATGTGGAGATTTTTAATGTGACTCTTTCACCACGAGTTTTCTGTTAAGCTGATTGCTGCAGTTCCCTCCACCACCCAAACCTCATGGAATGATTTAGCGAAGATTTAATGTTCATGTATGTGTTTGTTAACATTAGTTCTTCCAGTGCAGCAGAATTTAATTGTGTAACCAAAATGTGATAAATAGTAAATTCCTTGACATCTGTGCCTCTGAATTAACACTATGTCAGTCATTATAGGCCAGTTAAAAATAATCCAACCTGAATTCATTTTGTGTACTGGTTGATTTGTACTCGTAATGTGCAAAATGTGTAAATTCCTCCCTTATCTGCAGACTGGCTAAGAGGTCCTGGTTCGGTAACTTCATCAGCCTGGATAAAGAGGAGCAAATCTTTGTTTTGATTCAAGACAAGCCGCTCAGCTCTATCAAGGCCGACATTGTCCATGCCTTTCTCTCTGTGAGTACAATCGAGCTCAGATAAGCCTCAACGATTTCCAGTTACTGTTACTATGTAATACCATTTGTGGCGTTAAAGGCGCACATTTAAGATTTGATCTTTCTCACTGAGCGCCACCCATTTCTTTTCCCTCACCAGATCCCATCCCTCAGCCACAGCGTGGTGTCTCAGAACAGTTTCCGAGCAGAGTACAAGTCCTCCGGGGGTCCCTCTGTCTTCCAGAAGCCTGTCAAGTTCCAGGTATTATTACATTTTTTTTTTACCTCTTGACCCCAAAACTCTTTACACATGCATGTTGGCTGGCCCCGCAAGTTTCAAACCCACACAGGCATTCATATCTAACTCTAACATCTCAGTGCTCCACATGAGGAGTTTGTGTGTTTCAATGTGAGCATCATAAACATTCAGATTCAGACAATTACATGGGTTAACAACTGGCAGCTGTTCATTTAACTATCACTCTATGTAGAATTTGAACATTGCTAACTTTGGAGCCCCAGAATGATAGTATCAAAAACCCAACAAAGGGACACAGAGATAAATGGACTATGAAAGAAACATGGAGACAAATAATAATCACATATAGGCTTTAAGAGGGCAAGTAACTAACAATCTTTCATCTTTTTGTCTGAGCAAACCTAGTTAATTCAGCAATCCCGGTCATGAACTTCGCCCTATTCTCCTGTAGGTGGACATCGCTTTCTCTGAGGGGGAGAGGGAGCGGGAGAGAGAACGAGCAGAGAGAGAAGGGAGAAGAGAGATGGGCATCTATAGCGTCACCTTCACCCTAATAACAGGTAGAAGGATGTGTTCATTGGTCATCCCACAGCTTGCAGGGGCACATTACACAATGAGATACAATTTATAAAGTCTGTCTGTCCAACAAAAGGTTTGTTTAAACTGGACTAATATGATGAACGACTGATGAATCATCTGACTGAATCATTTACCTCACAGAATGTGCAAAGTAACACTTAAGTTCTTAGTAAAGTAGGGGAGAGCAGGGTAAGTTGTCACACTGTTCATAACTTCAACAATAGAGATTGTATCTCAAAATCAAATAGCCACTTTTTGTGACTTCTTATTCTCTGGTCAACTTCCTGTTCACATGTGTCACTTTATCACAAGGTCACTGTAATCTGAGGTGAGCACAATTTTCTTCTTTTTTTTTTCCTTTGAAAGTAAATAATATGGCCCTTTCGTATTATGCAGTGCAACTTTGTTATGTATGAATGTTCAAAGTTATAATTTTGCACTAAGTAGAGGAGAAAATAACACGTCTTTTGAAACTTTAGCTGAAGTGCCATGTTGAGCTAACATAGAGATTTAGCCAACATTTGCACATGTCAGTTTGAACCAAGTCATCTAAATGAAAACTTCCAAACAATCACTTAGAACATGTTAAAACATTAAAACATTGTGATATTGTGTATGATAGCTCTGACAATAGTATTAAATTATACTGCAAACAGATTATTATGCTGTTTACAGCAGCAGGCATATTTCTGGACTACACAAGACTGAATTCATGAAACTGTATGAAGTACACACACACACACACACACACACACACACACACACACACACACACACACACACACACACACACACACACAGGCACTACTTCATACAGTCATCCGTTTAGTATGGTGTTTGTACTGTTCACCAGAACAGTGTTGATGAATTGCATTGTGGCAACAAGGATAGTATACAGTATACAGTATAACAAGCCAGTAATTAATTTGAAATTGCCATGAGGAAATGTGTTTTTGAAGCAGAGAAGGAAGGAAGGGAAGGCAGGTAAGACTAAAGACAGAGCATGGCAGCACACATAATTTTAAAGGCAATTAGGCAGGTGGAACTGCAGAACAAAGCTATCAGGAGCACTGGGACGGATTTTGACATAAATTGACAGTCCTCTGACTAGTCCTCTAAAAGATTACCAGAGAATAAGTCAGACAGCCATGTCAACAACAATGGTTGGTTATCTCAGTGCTCGAGAAGCAGCTCGTGTGTGGTCAGAACATTTGCATCAGTTTACTGTTACACACCAGGTGAAGTTTACGCCTATGTGGACAGAAAATGAAAAGGCGAGTAAAGAGAGGTTTACAGGCTTATTAAAACGGCACACAGTGCTGTCACTGAAAAAGCAAGAGGCAAGTAGATTCAACAGAGAAAATGTAAATGCTTTCTTCGACAAAGTGTGAGTTTGTCACACTGGCCTGTGCTGTCACAGCCCCAGAGAATAGTCTACCAAGTTATCAGCTTCGGCTGGAAGAAAAATGTGCACTTTGTTGACTTCCTGAAACATTTCAATGAACATACAAAGTGCTCAAAGGAGAAGCCCCGTTTACTCCTTTTGGACAAACAGAAGTCTCATCTATCCATTGATGGACTGAGTGTGTGAAAAAACTGTAGAAAGTAAATTAGGAATATGGTTTCAGCGGTGTGGTTGTTTGCATAAATACCATGTTTCACAGAACATGACCAGGAAATGCATATTCTTATGTCATTCCTACCCCACTGCTCACATTGGCTCCAACCATTAGACAGTAGTAATTGTGTTCGTATTTTTTGACAGTCCAGTTTAACAACCTACTCAATTCAGTTTGACGACTTTTAGTGCATCATCATGTAATATAAAATGTTCAAGGTCAGGGCTACGCCTTACCCATATTTTTTGGGTGAAGCTAAGATGTGTTGCCCCTGAAGCTAATTTGCTGTAGATTTAGTATTTATCCCCACATTTTATATTTCTCATATCGGCTTCAAAGTAATCTGTACATTATTAAAAAGATCCCAGAATATGAGGAATATGGGGCTAAAGGTATGGACTCAATTCAGCTTTAGTCTACTGTGATGGCAATTTGAGTTTTCAGATAAACTGCTTAGGCAAACACTTATCTTTCTGTGTATTTTATTCACGTCTTCTGCAGAAGGAATCACAGGAACACCCATACGCTGTATAAATGTATGCTCAAAGGAGTGAAATAAGTGGGGTAGGTCATGTCAACCCAAAGAGACACGTTGACCCTTTAGTCTGGATGAATACACAAGAGTCCAAGGTTACATGCTAAAATGTTTGGCAATTGTGTTTTTAGGAATTCACATTACACTATATTTTAATTTATATGCATCTGATTAAATAACCCAATTTTTCTTTTGGGATTTAAAATTGGAGTTTGCATTTGCACAATTTTAAAGGTGGCAATTATCAATATTTGATTTCCAGTGAAAAAGCCCTGAAAACCCACAGCTGCTCAGCGCCGAATGGTAGCCAGGCCCAGTTAGCAGCTAGCTAACTTAAAACTAGTGGCACACTTAGCTTCTAAAGAGACCTCAGGAGACAAAAACAGGGTTAAAAGAGAATGAGTATTGGACTTACATTGGCCATGTGAAATGACACATGACTCCATATGAATGCTAACGTTGCTCCATGTAGGCAACTTGCTAACTTGTTTGCCTAGCAACTTAAAAGCTGACAATATGTCAGTGTGGAGTTCACGGCTAGTTTTTGGGGCCCTCAATTGGCCAAAGACATTAATTATTGTGGATTTAAAAAAGATGCCGAAATATATGGAATATAAGGACCCAGTTTTACACTTCAAGCCCATTTCAGTTTAATTGTATCTCTATATCCTTGGGACTAAATTTCTGTTTCAGTATTTAAAATTGGAGTTTCAATTTTCTCACTTGTGGACTGCTATCTCAGTCAGGGGAACCCGAAATGAGTGACAAGTTGATCCTCTCTCCCCTCAGGTCCCAGCCGCAGGTTCAAGAGAGTGGTGGAAACCATTCAGGCTCAGCTCCTGAGTAGTCATGATCAGCCTTCTGTGCAGGCACTGGCTGGTAAATAGAACACACACACACACACACTTAACATGCTATATGTACAATGTGTTGAATTGTTTGTTCACTTCTTCTGTCCCTGATTGTACCTCTTTCACCTCAGATGAGAAGAATGGTCAGCTTTCACGCCAGCCCAGCACTCCTTCGCGTCAGAACTCCCGGCGTTCTGAAAGCGGATCCGAGCGGGAGCGGGGAGAGAAGGAGCAAGTTGCAGACGGGGGGAGCGGAAGTGGGAGCAGCACTGGGGCTGTCTTACAAAGGCAAGGGTCGGGGAAGGACAAGACCAGACTCCTCTCGTCGTCCAACGGGACGCAATCTCATCCCTGAAAAGAATGTTATGGAAGAGGGGCGAGGGTCATCTGCCTAGCCTTTTTCTCTTCCTTCCCTCAATCCTTTCCTCCACTATTTCCTTCCTTCCTGCCTTGCTTCATACCATTATTCCAAAGCAATGGGATGGAGGACGGGAAAGTTTTTCCATGAAGCTGATCTAGGGATATTGCGGAGAATTCCCCATAAATGGCTGATTTTAGCAGAAATGTATGTTTGTGGGGATGACAGAGACAGGCTGAACTGATCTCTGTTCAGCCTACAGGGCCGCTTCACCCTGGAAGAGACAAGTCCAGAGACCGGACATCCAAAAAGTCCCACCTTACCAGAGAAACACTGGAAAAGCTCAAAGCCAGGGAAACACATAGTTCACCCACTCCGACGAGTCAAGAAAGCACATGACATTCCCACCGACCAATCACATGCAACACGTACTTCAACTCCGACAGGAAACCTCCCATCAGTCCGTCAAAATGGCACAGGAAGATACTGGCCAATAACAGAGCCCCTTAAGTCATTCTCTTTTATCATTTTCTGACCAGCCAACTGTCACCTGGATCGTCAAGCCTCCTCAACACCACCTGACCAAACATGATGAGTCACATGACTGGAAGCCCGCTCTCCTCTCTTCTTCTCACTTTCTAGTTGAAGGGGAAAAAATGTGAATTCTCAAGCATAGCAACAAAATGAGGATGTCATTTGAGAAAGCAGCGAAAATGAGAGTCTTGATTTAGACTTGATTGTTAGGGTGTAGACAGTTAGCAATATTCATGCTACCCGTTAACAATCAAGTAGTCTGAGAGCAGAGGAAAACATGCGAAAAAATGGCGAATGGATCTGATGTGGTCTACGTACTATGGTTACTACAGTTAGCAAATATCAAAATAGGACAGACAACACGCAACTTTTCCTTGAGCGTATGAGAAGCATAAAGTCCCACAATTATTTCTGAATTACACTGATAAAGCTATGATACCATATTGCCTTTAACGGAGGAGAAAAAGTGGATAGTTAGTTAGATTTAAACCCATTTTGAGGACACTAGTCACATCACAGGTAGAATGTCTCACAAGTGAAAACGCCCACTGGAAGAGAATAAGATGAATAGATAGAGATAAAAATGAGGATAGCTAGTAACAGGTGTCCATTTTGGTAGGAAAGGAAGAACAAAAAAACTAGTAGTCAAAAACCTAAGATAACTCAGAGATGACAATGAAAGTCAGTTCTGTTAAACCACAGGTGAGGATTTTTTCCTCGTCTAGCTCGATCCAACATTCATGTGCTATATGTAGGCCACACTGAAATAGACATTTTTTGCTTTAGTTTTTTTACTCCTGTAAATACTGGCTGTGAAGCAATCCCTTCCAAGTGCAACCCTACTGTGAGAGATAAAAGAACAATATTCACAGTACATGCATTTTAATGTTTAGCCGAAGCTAATATGAAGCTTCAGCAGTCTCCATTAGCCTCACTACTCCTCTCCTGTCCTCCCATCATAGGTTTACAGCAATAACAAGGTGTGGCCGGCCTGTCAAGCTCTGGATTTCTGAAGTGTTGTGCATAGGGCTGCAGTATAAGGGATACTCTGCTTATTTTATATAGTGGTAGCACAATACCATTTATATAAGCAAGTGTATATTACAGATTTAAGTTTTCTACCACAGGCAAACAAACAAATTGTCAGCCAAAGTTTGTCGTAAGTCATAACCAACTCTATCAGTTTTTTCCATATGACATGAATGCAGCACTCAACCAATGGCAGGATGGGAAAAATTAGGGAAAATCGTCCTGCATTTGGTTATTTCCAGATGTTTACCTGCCCTGCCTTGTAGTGACATATAAATAAACTAATTATATATTTGGAGCAGCTCTTAAAGCTGCTCTTAAAGGAGCTGAATCCATGGTATAAGCACTAATGTTTTTGCCAGCAAGTGAGGCTTTGCTGCAATGTTGCCAGATGTCTGCTGACATTTCTGCAGTTGCTTTTAGCAAGTGTGAGATAACATTCCTGTTAAATTCCTGATATCACCAACTCAGAACTGCAGTTAGAAGTTTTTCCAACAGCTGTTTTTCTGACTACGTTGCCTGTAATTACGGGTTGAAACTATGGTCTTCAGTTGAACTTTTTTTTTCCACTGTGGTTTTGTCTCCTATATCTTATAATGGAGTGACTTTAAGAAGGGATGACTCCACACAGCCAGTATGGAGAGGAGGACTGATTACTGTGTCCGTTAACTATAATATCAGCGTACATGTAGACATGTGAATATTGTTTGAAAGGCTTGAAACAAATCCAAACCTATCCTTTAACTGAGCGGAGAATTATATTCCATGAAATTAGAGTAATAGAAGATAGATGATGATGGAAGTCTGGAATTTAAAAAAAAAGAGGCTGGTCAAACAGGGCAACCAAGTGTTTGTAGACTGACAATTAGGCAACCAAAACCCTTCCTATGTTCATTTTTGTTTACCAAGAACGTATGCGGAACGTTGCAGCGTGACCCTCCGTTCTGCCTCTCTAAAAGGGGAGTTGGAGGGAGGACAGAGAGAGAGAGAGGCATGTGAAGATGAACAGATAATGTACTTTTTACAGGAAGGAAAGCAAGAAAGAAAAGAGACTCTGTTGTTATAAAAACTCTGCGCCCATATACTGCCTGGAGGGGGTGGGGGGGTGGGAGGGCATGGGGGGAGTGCCCACACCAATAAGAATGAAACTTGTTTTATTTTTTACTTTCCATACCTTCTTTTTTTCTATTCTTCTCTGGGCTTTCTCTCTCTCTCTGTTTTTTTTAAAAATGTTGACATGTTTGCCACCAGCAAACTAGAGGGTGGCGCTAACCATGTGAATGTCAAAAGATTTTTTGAAATTACTGCAAGAGTGTAAACATATTTTTGTTTCATATATTTATTGAACATGTATTTATCTATTTATTTATGTATTTATGTATTTATTTACTTGTCATGTGTTTTTTTCATGAATCGTAAAGCAGGGGACGGGTGAAGACAGGGAAATGTCACTTTAAAGATGTCTGACATTGCAGAGCAAACCAGCTTTCCTTGAGAAAAACTGTAAAACAGCTCCTTTTCTTCAACATTCTGAAATTTGATGCTGCAAAAGTACCTTTTTATTGTGGTTTTACTGGTTTAGTTTTTATTTTGTTCACTTTTCACTGTTTGCTAACATTGGTGTTTACATTTTATGAAGATTCCACACATACAGTGAGAGACAAACTTAATGTGGACTTATGTATTAGAACAAAAGCCTCTACCACCAGATATTTAAGCTGCTCGAATATTACAGAATTAGTTCAAAGACGTGTGTGTGTTTGCAAGTCTTTATAACCAGGCTAGTAACGTGGCTCCTTGGATGGGAAATTGGTTTGTCGGTCGGTTCACCACTTTGCAGAATGAAATATCTCTGCAACAGCTGGCTGGATTGCCATGAAATTTTACATCTGTGATCCCCAGAGAATAATTAGACATGGGTGGTCCTCTGACTTTTCAGTTTCCACTCACCCATTGACATATCTCCACATGTTCCCGATGGATTGTCACCAAACTTTGGACAGATGATGTATACTATCATCTGGGTTTTGGCGATCTCTTCAGTTTTTTTTTATCTAACACCATTTGACCAATACATTGTTTTATGACCAAACACCTGACATTTCCACCCGCCTTGGCTGCACTTTGTGTTTAGAGCTAACTAGTAATTGTTAGCATGCAAGTAAAACAAGTAAAACTAAGAAGGTGAACATGGCACACGTAAACAGCAGCATGTTAGCATCGTCTTGGTGAGCATGCTCGCAATGCTGAATTTAGGATTTAGCTCAAACCACCACTAGCCTTACAGAGCAGCTAGCTGTTGACTTCTAGTCTCGTTTAGAGTGCAAAATAATTCATGAATAGTGACTGCAAACACACGTGAATTTCCTGGTCAAGCCCATAACTTGTGAAACATGTTTTTCATGCAAGCCAACACTCCACTGAAACCATGTTCCTACTTTACTTTCTGTTGTCTCTTCACACACTCTGCACACTGACACAGCTGGACAACAATGGAAAGACACAACATTCAGTTCCAGTTCTGTTTTTCAGTCTTTCAGAAAATACCTGAAAGGCTGGAAAATTGTACCGAAGCATCTTGAATATTTTAATTAAGGGATTAACATCCAAAAGCAAACAGATTTTTTTTTTTATTATACATGCATCATTGCCACAAGTGAGGTTTTTGCATGGTTTCCTAATAATTTTAGTAAGCTTTGAAAAACTATTTGACAGTTCTTTTTAACAGTTTTGCACTTTTAAGTGGCACAGCACACTCAACGGACATGATCAGAAGAGACTTTCAGCCTCCGCTGGTTTAACAGTGGATTTAAATGTGTTTTCCCCCTCTCATTTCATCACAGGATTTCTTTTTCCATCCTGGTGCTCAAAGTGAGAAGAAAGTGAGGCGCACACATCTGAAAGGTCAAAGGTCAGGGAGGTTTAATGTCATACATTCACATGCACAAGAGAGCATTATCCTTTTTTAATTTTACACACAAGGTCAGAGTCAGGTTCACCTTACATCCACTTTCAGAAAGAAAGGAGTTAGTTAAAGGATAGAAACGTGAAGAGAAAAGGCAGGAAGAAAGGCAGGAATTTTGCTCTACTCTGAGCAAACTCTGCATCTAATCCCATTCATAGACACAACGGGACCCTCGGCACGTTTGAGGCTGAGAGACTCCCACGCTCGCAAAAACTCTCCTATTGAAAGAAGTCTCACCCCTCCTTCCCTCAATCCTCCTTCAACCCCACCTCCCCCCTCAACTTTACATTTTCTACTCACTCATCATTCCTCCTCTTTGTATCTCGTGAATCCTGCTCCACAACCTTCCCTTGTCCCAGCTGCACATATCTCATCCCTTTATATAATCATTCCCTCCTCCCCTCTCTTTGTATACATTTTATACGCTGTATACTTCAACGCAGATGCTGTATACATTTGTATACACTGCATTCCTGTCTCTGTCTCCATTGTATGCCATCCATATCTATGTAGCATTCACTATCTTTTATCGACACTGTAGTCACCGTACAACTCTTCCTCTCATCATTATTGCTCATTCTTCTTCTGCAGTTAGAATTGTACGACTATAATCTCTTGTCTCCCGCCCATGTTCACCTCCATCCCCACCCCGCCACACCCCACCCATGACCACCCCCCCAAATCTTGTGAACCTCCACTCCACACAGTACAAAAGGTTTGGAGGAATTTGTGACCTCAGAAAACTCTCGAGAGAGAGAGAGAGAGAGAGAGAGAGAGAGAGAGAGAGAGAGGAGGAGAGGTGTGTGGGGGAGGGTGGGTCGAGAAAACTGCTAACACAATTAATGATGATGATGACAGCAACGACGAAGAGAAATGTCTGTAGTATAATTACAAAAAAGGAAAAGTGCACTATTATGACAATGATTATTATTGCCTGTGAGAAATACTGACCAATAAACAACAGTGGAAATAGAGGTGTTTGTGTTCTATTTCATGATATCCTACAAAAATGTTCAGGATTACTCTTACTTTGAATGGTGGCAAAATCAGTACTATAACATGATAGTGTCCCAGTTTATTTAAAGACTTCAAGAGCAAAGCCACGGCTACCGTGAGTCATGTCCTTGGTATGTTTCCATAGAATCTGGGGTCTTGGGAGATTAGATTCTGCAGTAACACCTTAAAGCTGATTCTGACATTATTTGATATCTCAGTACTTTTTTGGAAATATGCTGGGAAAAACACTTTGTTACTGCTAGCAGTAAAACGTGTTGGTAGTGAACTATAGAGGGGCTGGTAGGTGGATATTTTTTTACCAATGGACAGAGCCAGGCTAGCTGTTTCCCCATTTCCAGTCTTTGAGCTAAGCTAAGCTACCTGGTGACTGGCAGAATTTACTGCACAGACATGAGAGCGGTATGTTATTATTTATCTCTCTGGAATAAAGCGAATCAAAGCATATGAAATGTCAAACTTCCTATACTAAATGTGCATTTTTGTTTTGGCACAGTGGAGTAGATTAGATCATCATGTACATGATGATCTAATCTACTATATATTCTGAATATATAATGTTAACTGTTAAAAGTTGCCCTATTGGACCTCATGTAAGCCCGACCTGTTTTTAAAAATAATATCTTCCATGTGGGCGTGTCTGTATGCTGACGTCATTGTATCATCCAGCAGAGAGAAGTGGAAAACGAAGAGCTCTCACTCTTGTCCAGCGGGGTGTTCATTTGTAAAATTGAACGTGCTAAAGCAAAGCTCAAAGGAACAAACCGTAACTTACGACCGTATACTGTATAAAAAAAAGCTTACGATCAGATAAATTTCAGTAGGCTATATATGCATTTACTTCACAATACAGTAAACTAGTTTCAGAATTTGTCACACTATTTAAAACGAAATGATGAGATCTAGAAATAACAGAACATATAGTTGGTCGTTATCATCATTATTATTAGTAGTATTATTTCTATAAGGCTATTATTATTATTATTATTATTATTATTATTATTATTATTATTATTATTATTATTATTATTATTTTGATACACATGCTACAAAATGGCTAAACAGCCCAACTGTGCAATTATTGGTAGCTTAAATTACTCTATAAACCACTGTATTTCTATATTATGTTATGTAATTCATACTGTGCTGCTGTTTGCTTCTGTTTTTTTTTCTCTTACCTCATTTTTAAGGAAGGAAGGAAATGAAAGAAAGAAAAGAAAGAAAAATATGAAATATCATAGAAATTTCGCAACACACTGGATGGAGGATTTAATTGACTTTTTCTAATCATATCTTGTCTTGTATTATGGGCTACGGTCAGGTATTGTCATAGCTACGGCATTTTCGTCGAAGTTAACGCCTACATTTCCACAGCATACTTTCAGCTGCCTCCTCTCACGCTCACACTATCTTTGTCCGCTACACTGGCAGTGGATGCCTTGTTGGGGAAGAGCTCACACGAAAGGAAGGGGTGCAAACAGACTTGTCCGTATCAGCGTTCGCACCGAGAAAGCTCCTTGAAAGCCACTTAAGGTAAACTTTTTGTCGCATTTAATCAAAAATCTTGGAAATACTAGCCGAGTTTTTCTCAATTTATAATTATTTCAGAGCGTTTGCTTTCGGTCTGCTTCAACATGGGAAGGGGGATGGTGCTGAGCATGAAAGGACCACTGTGTGTTGAACAGCGGTGATATAACACTATGCTACAGTTCATAACGTTATATGCTAATAAGTTACACTTCAAGGAGTTTATGAGAATTTTTGTTTGTATTTGTTTGTAGCTGTGGGTGTTTTTGTCTGCCCACACAGGAACGTGATGATGGAGTAACTAATGGCTTGGGCTCAGCCCAGTCCAGGCGGATGTTTGAGAAATAGTTAACATTACTTGGGGTGTTAGCCTACAGCTCAAATTAAACATAGCGAACCTTTTGGAATGACAACATCTGGGCTTCACTGACACCACCTTCTTTATGGAAAATCGTGCACGTTATCGACGGAGCACCAGTAAATATTATGTTGCGCATTTAACGGTAGCCTAGATACCAGCCTGGACCTTCAAATAAAACCATTCCTCGAATTTGAAAGTGTATTTACCACAGGAAGAAAGGACTTGCAAACGTTAAGATATGAGTACGGCGTAAGTCAAATATATTGAGATAACTTTTGGTTTGTTATGAAACATATGTGTAAGGTCGTACAGCGCGTTCCTTCCCGCCGCCCCCCTGTCTGAACGCGTTAACTTGCAGTTCCTCCCCGGCAGGTAAGACTTGTTCAGCAGCATCGTTTTGACAATTTAGAACAAAGTAGCTTCGACCTCTACTGCATACCTTTACATGTAGCAGAGATAAGACCCTCTTTCGTATGTGACACCTGCATTTATCTTCAGTTAGCTGCTGTTCTTTCATTCTTCTACTTACAGTGTTTCCCCCTTGAATGGAGTTATAGCAGTGGAGGTGAAAAGCAAAACAAATGCGTGTAGTATGTCTGAATGTAAAACCCCAACACAACATGTCTCAGCAGCATTGCTCTTGTGTTCATGAGCATGCCATGCACATTAAAATAGCTTAAAATAATAGTGTTTTCCCAGTTTCAAAATGAATGTTTTGGTGGTGGTCGTGGTATTCATGGTCAGTGGGGGGGGTGAAAAATATGTAATTTCACAACACATTGGGCCATTATTTTCACCATATCTGAACAAATACTTGGAAAGGCTAGCAGCTAATAAATAACCAACACCCCAAAATCAGTCTACTGGTGTACAACCAGTAGTTACAGGAAAGTAATTTGGTTGGTTATGTTGCTCTCCACAGTGATTTTTTTTTCATTTTGTGGCATGTTTTGTGGAATTTTAGGCGGCAGGGGCCCCCTAAAGGGGGGAAAAGTTAGGACAATTCCCTGGCTGACAGCCTGGGCTCCAAAAATAGATAAAAACTAATATCAAATTACATTTGTATAAACCATCATCATTGATTATTTTAAATATAATAATACAATTAATGTTCTCTTTGTTTTTGGCAATAGAAGTTAAATATCGCCATTGACCAAAAAGTAAACCTCCATATTGACCGACCACCCCCCTGTATCCTGTTTATGGTATGGTCCTGCCTTAGCCACTGTATCAGTGAACAACAAACCCAGAAATCAAAATCTCCTCGGAAACAAACTATATACAGCCTGAATAATTCACTGGTATCTTTAATTGGATTTGGTTAAATTCTATTTTGTACCTTTCATGTGAATGCCATTACATTTCAGTCACAGAGCCTAGTCTCAGATATTCATAAAAATATATACCCAACAGTATTTAAAAATCTCAGAAGAGCTGCTGGGGTCTAGAAAGTGAAGCCATTGCAGAAGCGCCTAAAACCTTCATGCTTTCTAACTGTCAGCAGGTGGCGACTCCACTGGCTTTATTACCTCAGTAAACACTTTCCCTAATGAGTTTATGGTCTCAATCGCTTCAATACAACATGATGATCATTTAGGAAATTATGGTCCCATCACAGTTAATACCACAGTCACATGAATTACAGAGGCACCTTGCTAACCAAAGTAGCTAGCACCACCGTCTCAAATATCGTCGCGTCGTGTCTGGTTCCAAAGAAACAAGGTCCTAAAAAATATCAACCAATGGGTGACATCACAGTGACTATGTACACTTGTTTTTTTTTACAGTCTGTGGTTGTTTCACAATACTTGCTGCTGCTCAGTCGTCCTCAAGTTATTTTCAAAGACTCTACTAACCATCTGGATGTAAAAATATTTTGTCTGTTGCATGATTTAAAAAGCAGACATTTTTTTCCTGATCTTCCTAAACAAAGGTGGACGCCAGAAATTAGGTAGCTCCATGCTCAATTTGTGCAACATGAACCAAAACTACAAACTTTTGAGCAGTTATATTGGTGCAGATTGATGCTTCTGTTCAAAGTTTTGTTAATATTTTACAAAAAGAATGGAGATATCATTTCTGGCCTCCTGAATAGGAAGTGAGGGCTGGGCTGAGATCTATACCAGAACTATAAGTTCCCAGGTAAGAGTGAAGGTCATTTAGAAGTGAAGTTGCTCTACCCATCTTTGCTTCTTTAATGTACTAGTTTAAGTTAGAAGTAGGTTAGGGTCTAGATTATTCGGGACTGGAATTAAGTTTAGTTTGGGCATAGAAAAATGGCTGCAGTTGAATGTAAATAATTTTGAGGTCCTCATAAGTGAACAGACGTTGTGTGTCCATCTCGGCATCAGCAACTGCGCGACCGCGTGCTTTCTCTCCCACCTTCATTCTCTCTCTTTTCTTTCACTTTGTCTTTTCTCTCTCAGCTGTGTGAAATAACTGTGGGAAGTGAGAAATATGCAGCAATCAGTTGCTTGACTGGAAAGAGAGAAGGGGAAGAGATGGCAGAGGTCTGCACACAACCTCAGAGAGATATTATGTGTTGACCTACTTTTTATAGGACTGTAACCATATAGTTATCTTGGCATCATCCGGTACGCACCAGCTGCCCTTTTCATCTAGAAGGGGTCTAGCTGCAGACCTGCACTGTGGCGTCTCTTCCTGTGCAGGCTCAGGACAGAAAATAATCAGAATTTTTTTTTTTACGTCCTCCTAAGGACATATTTTAAAGCTTTATCGTTTGTTTTTGCTGCACCACCCATCGCAACTGTAGGTGATTGATTAGTGTTTTACAAGACATTAAAAAAGTCTATTTATTGCCTTTAAAATAGATAGAGCTATCAATAGTTGGAAATTATAACACACAAATTACTGAATGTTACACATGTAGGTAGACTAGTTCTCGTTACACACCAACATTGGCTAGCTCCTGAAATAGTCTGGTAGGATTTCTGTAGACAACATTAAAAGTTTATTAACTGTGTGTTTGGCTTTATTAACCCTTTTTTTAAAAAGTGTTTAACAAGGGCATAGGTTTTTCTTAAAATGTTGACAATGACGCTCAGGTTGGTTATTTGTCATCCAAAAGAAGATAAACTACAAATAAATTTTTTTTTTCATCATTCGGGCCTTTCGGTGTAGACAAAAATGTTTACTGAAAATAGCCGCTATGATTTCATCTTATTTGAATTTTTAAGTTTTTGTGCTACCACAGTGTTTTCCAACCCTCTCCTGCGTGTTTTAGATCTTCCTTGCTCTAACACAGCTGATTTAAGCAGCTTCAGGAGCTCATATGGAGTTGAGCATGTGAATCAGCTGTGTTGGAGCAAGGAAAGATCTAAAACACAGATGATATATTTAGGCAATAGCTCACGACAGGCCGTGTTTACACACAGTTAGCTTACGTTACACACAGAAAAGGGCTAACCCTAACAACTCTAAGAGCCAACGCTAGCCCAGTGCTCGACAATAACTGTAAAAGTAACGTCGGGACAGTCGAACTAGCAATTCACTGGGCCAATTGGGCCAGTGCAAAAATATTTGTTTAAAAAATAAAAATAAAAAAATGCAGTAGTTTTGCAGCTCATAGCTCGCACCGTTGTCCAATCGAGTTGTATTTATGTGACGAGTTTTTTTTAAATTTTATTAAATGGCTGTCAGCAGGAGAGAGCCTGTCATGTTTGAGACTGTTAGTATATTTTGTTTTAAAAGTAAATTGTTTTGTTAACTACTACCTTTTTATTTTTTGTAATTTTAACTTTGATTACATTTTAGTTTGTTTTTCTTTATATTGGGGATATATTTAATAACCGATTAAACATGTTAACAGTATAACATAAAGTATGTCTTTGGTTTTGTTGTAATACTGATAACTTTTCGAAGGAGGGCCAGTAAAAATTGCGGTAGGAACATATGCCAAGACCCGTGCATTCAGACTTTTTTCAATGCTTTGGATAATGCAAATCAGTCACTGCTGCCAACTTCTTTTCTAACTGTGTAATGTGTGTGTGTGTGTGTGTGTGTGTGTGTGTGTGTGTGTAAACAGGAGGTAAAATAAAAGTACTATAACAGCAATTAATCAGCATTTACTGACAGTAAAGTGGATGACTCTCTTAAATTTTCAAAAGAGGATATATAGGATATATACAGAATTATCGATACAGGTATACAGGTTGTATTGCATTTTTTCGAATAGATTTTACAGTTTTCTAGTCCACAAACTATAGTCCATTTAGTTCCCACAGTGCCGGACTTCAGAGCTCTAAGGCCTTCCTGTCCTGTGTTTGGACAAATTGAGCTTTTGGACCTGACAGATATGTTTCCATCTGAGTTGTCATTGTCTATTTAGCTATTACAATTGAGCAGCACAATAATGATTGGAAGGATTCCTTTTAGTTGGCATCAACTATGGATCTGGAATAGGTTACTGGAATCTAATGAGTAAGGGATGCTGTCCTGTCAGTGACTGCTCTGGCTTGGGAACACCCTGTCTGTCTGCTGCTGAAGGCTGAATGGAAAGTATTGCTGTCCAAACTTTCTAAGCCCAGATTAGTGAAATGCAAAACCACATGCTGCGGAAAAAAACTTGTGATGCCATTTTTTTGGATTGTTAGATGTTTTAAAACCAGGATTTGGAGGAAGACTTGCCAGAACTTTCTCATCTGAGTACAATAGGTGGGGTAGATAAATACCATATGTGAACTGTGTTTCCTGAACTGAAGAGGAATGTCATTCATCAGGTTGCGCAATATTCACTTCCCAGATGTAAGTTCCCTGAACAGTAAGTGTAGGATTTTGTCATGGCAACCTTTTAAAGAAACCAACCAGCAGTGTAAAGACACACTGGCTGTTTTTCAGAAAGTGCTTTGCGTTTTTAAAGTCTAATGTCTAATACTCACTCTTTTCTGTGGTGATCTTCCTGTTTCCAGATACTGTGCAATTGCTATTTCCAGCATACTCACTTATGTTAACAGCATTTTGTATATGAGGATATTATTTTTAATCTTCTGGTTGAAGTGGTATTTGCACTAATTAAACCTACTGTGTAACACTTTACACAGTGTCACTTCACACAACAGAACGGCACGCTCTGAGCAGTTTTTACTGAGTGTTCTTGGCGCTGCAGAGGGATTCAGCGAGACAATAACATTCCACTGACACATAAAATTACTCAGTTGTTGTCACACAGAGCTGTCATACAAGAGAGACCCCAATCACTGAGGTGCCTGCTGGCTTATAAAACTACTGTGTTGCATTTTTCTAGACAGTTCATGTCATAAAACTATAAAAGGTTATCGGTATCCTGGTTTACAGTACCAGTAAAGTAATGAATATTTTTAAGGTGCAGGGTAAAAGTAATGTGTAAAGGTAGACCGTCAAAAAGTTGTCTTTTTGTTCAAATGAATTTCAGATTGATGATATTTCAACTCAACTGCCAAATGAATACACCACTCCCTTCAGTGCTCTCTCAGAAGCTCTGTCCCCCAAATTTCAGATCTCAGAGGTTTCTCCAGCACTGAAACCCCTTCGCCCTTGCCTGGTCACATAACTTCTGTTTATACTCTTTAGACCTATTCCTCTATAGCTGTTTATCAGCCATCTCTCTTTTTTCACAGTGGCTGAAGTCCAGCATGTTCGACTGTGCCGGTGTATAGAACTCACTCTCCCACTGCCCTCCTACCCCAATCAATTCGATTCAAATTAGCTTTATTGGCATGAATGTGTAACAACAATATTGTCAAAGCATCGTACAAACTACATAAGAACAATCAACCCCAGACATTGATGGGGTGATTCCAGTCACTCCTAGCTAGCAAATCGTGATGCTGAATATAACAAACTGGATTAAAATGATTTACTATCCATTTAGCTTTACGGTAAACAATTCATTGTTAAGTTATATAACTAGTGATTTTTTTTTGTTCACTTGTGTTTCCATAGCGATGGCGGAGGCCCACCAGGCAGTGGCGTTCCAGTTCACCATAACACCAGAGGGGATTGATCTGCAGCTATCATATCAGGCCCTGAACCAGATCTACCGGTCTGGAGTACGATCCTGGAAGAAACGAGTCAGCCGCATGAGGGTGAGTGTTTTTTGGTGATAACCTTCATTTGCAGCTTTGCAGCGCAACCTGTCCCTAAAAGTGCGAGCACACTGTGTGAGTGAAGACCGCAACCTACCGTAATAAGGCCTGCCGCTAATTGTTCAAAACATACCATTGAATTGTCCGACCGGTCGCTGTGAGCGCAGAGAGACATCCCAGTGGGCGGGTCGCTCTGCGGCCAGTTGTGCAGCTCGTTTTACAATACAGCCAGAGAGATGCGTCGGCAGGTGAAGCGGGGAGTCAGACGAGAGCAGGGAGAAGATAAGGAAGGTTAGTTTTTAGCTACTTACTTAGCTAGTATCAGGTGTCTTTTGTTAAAACATTCAACTTTTCATAAATTCAATGAGCTCCTCTGTCACTTTTCTTCGACCAACCAATCACAGCCTGAATGGGGCGGCACATTAAGAAAAGTTTCACGTGCTGCAGCAAACACACTAGTTTGTCCTCCAGGTTGTGGCAAGAGCCTGTGGCTACAGTGGACAGATGTAGATTTAGCCATAGCTCAGGTGGGTGCGGTATGAGGGGTATGATGTGCTGTGTTTATATTGTAGGCAGTGGTTGCAGCTTTTTACCAGATCAAAACTGGTTTAGTTTGAAACTTCGAAGTTGCACAACGGCAGTCAGGAACACAAAACTTGCAGAGATGTGCGTGTGTGCGATAAGTAGGCGGAGATGTGTAGGGATGTAATCTGTGTGCTGTGGGAGCTGAATGCTGGAGGCCTAATAGCAATGGTGAGCAATGATGAGCGTTCCCTAACATTTTAGGTATTGTCTGTCATGACATGACATAGAATGCATTTTTGCCCCTGCTGCGGTGACAAAGACTCATCTGTTAGCTTCTCAAATCTGTTTGCTTATCCTGTCAGGTCCCTGCAAGCGAAGGCTGTGAGGTCGCACATTATTCAAACTATACCAAAAATGTCATTGTTTTCTAGTTGAGAATTGAAAGTTTACAAAGATATCAAGGTGGAACACTTGTTATATATGTGGTGCTACTGTCCAACATCTGGAAAAATGTTTCCAGCTCTGAAGCTACTTTAGGGAAAATGTAAATCATCAGTTTAAATATTCACTCTTAGCAGGAAATAATTGTTTCTAATGCTGACCACACACTAGAGGATAATAAGGAAGATCTTGGGCAAGTTTCTGTGAGAGCCAAAGTCCATGGACTCACTACTGTTTGGAACATTTAGAAATGTGTGGTCCTGGATCTTGACTGAATCCTCTGGTGTGTTTTTTTTTTCTTCACGGTTAAGTTATTATAATATAAATAATAACGTTTGGTTAAATCTTTCTTTATGACTGTGGCATCCTACGTTTTTAAATCAGATTTAAGATTTGAAAATCCTGTAGTGTGCAGAAGGGAAATATGTTCACTAATCACAATGTCTATTTTCATTCTTCTGTGGTAACAGAACAGGGTGATCAAGGGAGTGTACCCTGCCAGCCCTTCCTCCTGGCTCTTTGTTGTTATAGCGATCCTGGCCACGATGTACATGCGCTCGGATCCCAGCATGGGGCTCATCACCATGATACAGCAACACCTGCCGCTAAGGTACTCGCACACAGGGACGACTATCTTTACCTGCTTAAGATGGAGGATGGCCGCTGTTTTCTCTCTTGTATATGAAGTTGGTGATCCATGAATGTGATGTCGTAATGTGTTTTCTGAGAGCCATTCATCTGCTGGAAGCCAAAGTTTTAATGTCTACAGTAGCACCTTGGCGTTGTCATGTGCTAACTTCTTAACTCAAGTTTAGAGATGATTTGAAAAGGATGACATAGTTTTCTGTATTGACTTCATATAATGGGCTAATATGGTGAAACCAGCTGATGGTTTTTGTATTTACACTAGTTTACATTACAAAAGATTCCATCTGCTTCTCTGAATTCAAAGGCTATGATGGTGTGATGAATGGATGGAGATAAGAATTGGGAAAAACATTATATGTGCTGTTTGTTTTACATATCATCACATTATTGCTGTCTAAGTTAGCAAAGCCATTAAAAGCTCACATATCTAAAAGAGTGATATGTGTAATACTTGAAAATAGAGCTTAACTCATAAAACAGCTAGAAGGATATTGTGCAATATTCGCTGATGACATCAGTGTCTATATTGGCCAGTAAGTAATAAGAAATTGCAGTTTGTCCACCCGAGAGCACTGACAACTTTCACACTGTAAGATGTCCCACTTAACATATGTCTGTTACAATTTAGAAAACGAACATACGGAGAAACCATCTGTTTAAAAAAAAAAACGTGCTGTTAGCTCGTATATCATTATTAGATTTATTTTTTTACTCCCAAATGTCAGTATCAGTCTCAAAAATCCAGTGTTGATTGAGATTTAAATGAGCATGCTGCCAGCTGAATGGAACAGATCCACCTTAAAGACCATTCTGGAGTTGCATTAGTAACAGTCAGGAGGAAACTGATTTAGTTTGGCTGGTCCAAACAAACATTACCTCTTCACACATAAAGCTGATGAGTCATATTGGAGTGGCATGGGTGTGGTGAACTCTCCCCTACTTTGCTACCAGTAACTGTGGCTTTGGATAACATTGCTAATTCACTGTCTAGCTCATAGTCACACACAGTGTGACTTTTCTGAAATGTGATGTTGAAACAGGTGGTATTATGCTTATTGCCTTTTTCCCTCTCCTTTATTGAGTTATATACATTTTTTGTGCATGTAACAGGTTTGCAAAGTGAAAAAGCCCAAAGTAGAGCTCAAGGCAGTTCCCATCTCCCGCAGACAACTCTGGTCTGAACTGCTCGAAAACAGCACATTTGTAGTCCAGCCGTTGCACATCATATAACGCTCGCCAAGCGGCCAGTCCGACACACCCTCAAAAACACCGGTTGTAAGACACAGAGCTGCAGCACACACCTCTCCTCTCCCTTCCAAACACTAGCTACCCTCCAGGTAGTCAGTGGACATAACGTTGTTACTTTGATGAGACAGAGCTCAGTTAAAACTTTATGGATGAAAGACACTTTTGTTGCAGATAAATAACTCACCACTAAAACTCTTGCTCCAGTCAATGTTGCCAAGCTGGTCGGCAACAAATATACAGATTTACAGTTGAACTGAAGAAGTGTTTACCTGCTTCTCATTGGCCAGCCCTTCTCTGCTTCTGATTTGTTAGTAGTCCTTAACTCGGAAGTGCACAAGTGCGCAGTGGAGGCAAGATGTATCACTCCATAGTTAAAACGAAGCATTCAACACACTGTGAGAGGAGGTGTTTTTTGAAAATCTAACCATGTAAAGCTGTTCTGGTACAACCTCTAAATAAGATTTTGAACCTGAAAATGAGCACAATACCACCTCTTTAAGCCTCCATGTCATACACGAGACAAGACGACAAAGGTGCAGGATGGAGGCCATGCTGGCTATAAATGTCAGTGTTTCCCCTAGGATTTTTTTTGTGTCGTCAGAACGGCTGTGTTACAAGTATGTGATGTTGTCATAGATGCGGCACACAAACTTTTGCCTTTTTAAACTCTTCACGTTCTCTGTTCCTCTTAGAAATTTTTATTGCTGTAGTTACTACCTCCTGATGGGGCTTGCAATGGAAACACTGCATGTCCTGTGACTCACATGTGACAGGTCCAGTTTTAAGGCATTAGACATGTGGTTTTTTCATATCAGTATAAGTCAATATAAGGGTATTATAATCAACATGCCAGCCTCTGTTTATGCTATTTGGACATCTGTTAGCTTTATGTAGCTTGTATATACTGTTGCCAAGGGATTAAAGTACACTGTTTAATCCTCATCCCAGTTTGTTTGTAGCCTGTCTGAGACATTTCCTCTGTTTCACCATTGAGTCTCCAGATAGATGTGAAGCACAAGTGTTTCTACTGTGGCTACACACACACAGTGATTCTGAAAGTAATATCTCAAATTCACTTCCTCAGTGATCCAGTAGATGTTGCCGTTGTACTTCCTTAGTTTTTCAACTCAAGTTGCATTCATAACCATTTACAGACGACTGTCCCTCCGTCTATAATTGGCGTTGATCTCATCATTGTGAAATCTGCTCTCTGCTGCTGTAATCGTGCCCTAGTTTGAGCAGACTACAGTAGTATATTTGAAATTAGGGATGCACTGAAATGAACACGAAATGTTGGCCGAAACCGAATATAATGAAAAAATTAGCAGAACACCGAACAAGAACATTCGCCTTTTTTTTTTCTTTTTTTTTTGGCCGCTTTTCAGCAAGAGGTGAATGGAGTTGAAGAGAGCTGCAGCCGACAACCGACGTGTCAGCATAATTGTTCTGTAAAATTTATTTGGTTTTTGACTTATTAAGCCGAAAACCGTAAGTGCTTTGCTATTTCACATTCTGTGAATTCCTGTTTGAAATCTGTTCCGACAGGATATTCATAGGTGCATGAACATGACAATTTTGTGCCTGCACAGTTAGTTTTTTTTTTTCTTAACCTGCTAATTTCTAGTTTCGGATGTTCTCTAGCTGCTTCAGTAAGAAATTTGTTTTTTGAAATGTTTTTGTGTGTCAAATGTTTGTTTTGTTCCTACTTTCAGATCCAGGTGAAATGTGCTGAATTTAGCTTTTTAACACTAATAGGCGCATGCTGTTGTATTTCTATCTCCAGTAATTGTTCTTTCCTCTTCCCTCTGTCCAGTCTCCATGTCTCACTCAGTACCCAGGGTCAGACCATGCTCTCTGCGCTGGTCTTCAGTACTCTGCTATGGCTCTCCCTCATCCTTGCACTGAGGTTCTGCCTCAAACTGCTGCTCTCCTACCACCAGTGGATGTTCGAGCTGCATGGCAGAGTTTCCAACACCACTAAAGTCTGGGTGGTAAGCCGTGCTTTTACTTGGTATTACATCTCCCTCTGGTGTCCACCGTGCAGAGGTTCTTTTAAGTCATGGACACAAAATTTTATTTAACCTCAAAATAGGTTTTAGCTAGGGCTGGACCTGAATATTAGAATATTCGAGCGTTGGGCACACACTCGATTTTCAATTAGGAGATTTGATTATTGAGGGTTTTTTCGCACGCCTGACCTCCTTCGACAGCAGCGAATGTATCACTCCAGTTCACATCAAAGGAGTAGTGTGGAAGAAATAGTGTTTATTATGTCTCCACCATCCACTCCTCCCTCAGTCAGCAGAACTTAGTGGGCATTTATCCTTTTTCTGCTGTTCTGCTTCTATCCATTAAATACATGGCTGTAACTCGTGAAAAAACACATGTTGAAACAATCACCGTAACGAGACTGCAGAGCGAGTGGGGGGTGGGGGTGTGTGTGTGCAAAGCCCATAAAATGACATTCGGGCCGGCCCTAGTGTTGTAGCCATAATTTGTGAATGAATTGGGTGATTCCAGATTTCAGACACATGTTCAGTAAACAATAACAAGCATTCTGCTTTTTACTTCCTGTCTCAGTTCAACAATGTATATTTACTGAAATCATAACATTAATATAATGATAACTTCCATTTAGCCAAAACTGTTCTATTTAATTTCTTCCAAGTACTCACTACACAAATGTGTGGACAGACATGAATGTTAACTGCAACTGCGGTGCGGCAGTTCTAGTTGTTGCTCTTCCGAAGGTTCTAAAATGGTCTCAAACTTCTGTTTCTCTCTGTTTATTTCAGACTCTGCTGAGGTTGTTTTCAAGCAGGAAGCCTCTGCTGTACAGCTATCAAACCTCTCTGCCCCACCTGCCTGTTCCTGCCATCAAAGACACAATGAGCAGGGTGAGTGGATACATGAGCACACCTGTACACACGCTTAGACACGTTCAGTTCTATTCAGTATGTTTTATTGGAATAAATGTCAGTTGAACCATGTTGTTGACATCAAAGCACATCAGAACACATTAATATGCTGAAGGTTACGTCTTTAGAAACATGGAAATCCCAGTTAGATATTAGTTTGATCATGAACATGCTTTTATGATCCACTGGTCATCGATGTAAGGACAGAGACAGCGATCTCTGAACAACAGAATGAAATCTATAGGCTACACTATCCTTTAACACTGTGACTCTGTGGACATTAAGGAGGCTGTCAGGTTGGCAACAGTTGCTCTGAAAAATTTACCATGGGCTGCATTACTGCAGTAATCACTGTTCAAGCTCAAGTAATCTGTATGAAGCTGTAAGTGATAAAATGAACAATCACCTGTGATATTGGCTGTGTTCGAAACGGAAGACAGTTCCCTCGCTGCCTCAATACTGTAATAGACAGCTGCCTCAGAAGGCGTCACTTTCAAGTGAAGGCAGCTCTGTTAACATTGGTTTCAAACAGCCTTCTAGGGCAGCACTTATGGCAACACGTGACGTCAGCATGCCGTCTGGCGTCTCTTCTGGCTGTTGGCATGCTAGCCTTAGCATCAGCTAACTAGCTATTGAAAAGCCAAATGGCTAACAGATGCCTCAGAAATCATACTGAACAAACTTGGTTTGTTACAGCGACGGGCTAATGTGAAAATTAAGTAAAAACGTATATTCAGTGGACAAATTTGGCTTGTTTGTCTGCAGTCTTAACAATTTCAAATGCTATTGCGGCCGCAGCTGTGCTGCTTTATGGGTAATAGGCAGCATCAAGTCACCATCGATGCTGCCTTTAAAACTTGCCTTTACTGTAGGGCTGCAACTAACGACTATTTTGATAGTCGATTTAATCTATCGATTATTGAAACGAATAATCGACTATTCGGATTATGAATCACAAAATGACACAATGCCTCTCATTTAGCTATTAATCTTTAAATTAAACCTGAGGTTGTTTTAGGCATGTGCTAATTAACAGTCAAGACAATAAAATAAATACAGCTTTCAAAAATGCATCTTTTAATGAACGTTTCTGCTGCAGCAACAGAAACTTCCACTGAAATCACATCCTGATAAGCAGATCGGCTGCTTATCAGGATGTGATCACTTTTTACACACCAGTACTGCAACACACCGGGACTGACACTGTATACAAAAAAGGAAGAACGTCCTGCATTTCATTTGCTGAATTTACAAGAGGGGATCAATAATAACGATTTTGTAGTAGACAGCGTTTCACAACAAATATAGTTTCCCCAAACTCAACAACTCTAAAAACTTTTTAAACTCCTTTAAAAAAACTGATTTTTTTAAAGGAGTTTTGGGCAGATCAGCCGCCGCCTCCCGCACAGTCAGGAGAACCGTTTTCTCTTCTTTAGAAAGTATTTGTCCGGTGTTGCGCACTTGGCAGCAACATGTTCTCTGGGAACGTCGCCATGATTGATGCAGCGTTTATGACTGTATAGTCAGGGCACATCTGGAATGTGAACGCGGCCGTTGTGTATTATAATTATGTGCTAAGCTAGCTCGCTAACTTAACTAGCTTACAGAGACGAGTCTTCATCATTGTAACGTCAAGAGACAACGTTATGCGCATCCTCTTCAGATTTTCTGGTGTTTCCATGAGAGCTCAGCTTTGCTGCAGTTCACAGCATTTCTGGCTGAGTGAAGAGTGAAATGCTAACACACTCTGGAGGTTTTAGGTTGTGAAGTTGTTACTGCAGCTCTGATGTTTTAGTAACTTCAGCGTTACTGTTCACATCACTTTACTCTGTTAAGGTGACGGTGTCGCTACGGCCCAATGATGTCATGAACGAATCGATTGTTAAATTCGTTGGCAGCTAATTTAATAATCGATTTTCTGTCGACTACGGCGATTAGTTGTTGCACCCCTACTTTACTGGGACAGCTTGAAGGCATCTTACGCAACAGGTAGAGCTCATTCGAGCCGTTTCGAACTGCAGTCGATGCTTCGCTGTCCTGTTAGACACCTTCTGGTCAGTTACTTCCACTGGCATTTTGTCCTGTCAGGTGAATAAATAGACATAAATATATAAAAATTCAATGTATTGTAGGACAAATAGATTACTAATTCTGATCAGCTGCTCTGGAACCAAAAACTCAGAGTTTCCCATCTCAGGCTCAGTCAACTCAGAGCCAGCGGATAGTCAAGTCTCTGTATTGATTGAAACTGAGTAAACAACAATAATTTATTAACGTGCGATACATTGCAAAATTGAAATACTGAGCTACTGGTTAAGCTTACCATAGAGGATGGCAGGCACCACAACAACTGCAATGTTCATACTTTATACTTCAGGGCGTGTTAAATTAATAAATTAGCTCTTCAAAAGTTCCACAACCGGAACGAGCTCTACGCTGGGGAAGACTTCTGCTGAGTCACATCTTATGAGCAGGAGCTGAATGGGGCAGAGGAAGCCTGCAGCGATTCGCACTGAAGTAATAGTTTGCAGCAGAGGAAAGAAGAGTGAGATGGTGATTTCATTAGTTGAACTGATCCTGTGAAAACAAAAACGCCCAAAGTTAGGGGGGAGGGAGAGAGAGACAATTGTAAATGAGTAGGTTGACTTCCCGCTGAACTTACACTGTGCTTTGTCTTTTAGGGGGCTACATAGAACAAGCCCCACGCCTGAAATCATCTTCTTCCCAGCGGTCCAAAGCTACTGTGCTCTTGGTGTTAATAAATTCCAACATCCTCCTGATACTCTTCACTCCCTGTCTCCCAGAGCATCTTACTTGTGTGTTTCTTCCTCCCTGCTTCACGGGTCATGTCCTTCTTTTTCAAATAAAAATGGTGCTATCCCTCGAGAATGTTGCAGCTTTCTTCCTCCCCTTTTACTGTTCTTCTTAGTACTTTTGTCCTGGTGTAGCCTGCTTCTCCCACAGTTTGGTTTACTGATTTTTAGTTTACTGTTTTCTCAGATTGACCTGCCGACTTCATTCCCAAATTCTTTAAGTTTAATTTAATATAAAATGTGTGTGTATATACTCTGTGTGTGTGTGTGTGTATGTAATGACCTAAATGGCAGAGCAGAAATTGATAATTATTTCATAACTACAGAACCAGATTTTGACTGATTCTCCCCCCCTCCCTCCCTCCCAGTACCTGACGTCAGTGCGCCCTTTGTTGACTGATCCGGAGTTTAAACGAATGACTGAACTGGCCAATCACTTTGAGTCTAACCTGGGAAACCGCCTCCAACGCTACCTGAAACTCAAAGCTCTGTGGGCCACCAACTATGTAAGTCGTGAAGGTTTTTAATGTTTATAGGTTTGAAGAATCAGCATCCATCAGTCCCAATGGTGACAGCCAGACCTTCCTTTTTTGTGTTATAATACCTGTTGGTCATGCAGTTACATTGTTGGTGTGTTCGATACACGTAGGAGCCGAAGTTGGTTACTATGAGTGGCTAGTCAATAAATCATGCACTCCACATCAGGCATAATTTAACGGTTAAAATGCAGCAAAAAATCATGGCTATAAGACATGCGACACAACGCAAAAGTGCTGCTGAAAAGTTGAGGGAGAGTAAAAGAGGTCGCTCGAGGCAGGTGCAGCAAAGTGCTTCTACTTGAAGACAGCAGTGAGGATGTCTGCAGCAGGGGTGTGTAGTAATTTGTTACAAGTAATGCACATTTGTAAAATAAATAAATAAATTTTATAAAAATGTTGGCAACTTCTCACATTTCTTTTTTATAACTGGTTTCGAGCACTTGTCAGAAATGGATGAGCTGCACAGATGTTAAACGTTAGATAAACATTAGAAAATCCAGCAAATACCTTTTTGGTTCAGGCTTTATTGTTACTAATACTAATACTAATACAACTGAAATCCAGTGAGTGCACACCATGGCACTGGCGACCGTGTTGGAAAGCAGCCTGCGTCTCCCTTTCTCAAGCCAACATGTGAAATACTTTCACTTTCCATTAACGTCCATTAAAAATGTATTTAGGCCTAGTCCACAGCTACACGGATATTTTTATAGGCAGAGTTTTTCGCCCTTCGTTTAAAAAAGAACTTGAACATGAAAACACGCTATCAAACGCTGTCAAGAGCATGCCAAACCACCAGGTGGTGATGTAACCCTAACCGTTAAGCCACGTTGGCCAATCGGAGCCTTGAAAATCAGAAACAAAGCAGGCAGTGGCGCATAATCAAACACAGCAGGGCCTGTGGGCAGGGCCTTAGTCTACTGTAGACTACACTGTAACATCTAAGTCAGATGATATCTGGAATTGATTCTAACGGGATCATGTTGTTGAATAGAGCACTGCTTTCTTTTGATGGAAATTAGCCTGTTTCTTTTCTCTAATTCACATTGGTTGCTATTTTGTTTTGTAGCGATATCCGACGGTGAATTCATTAAACAGAATATCGCCGGTGAATCTAATCTTGGCTTTCACTCAGCAGTTACCAGCTGTTATTTATTAAGCAAACAATCATTTTTCACATGCATAGAGTGAGAAATAAAACAGTTATGTTGGGCTTTACGCATGACGCTAAGCTACTTCTATATGTACTGTGGGTTTACCCTGCTTCAACAACAGGGCTTCTCCCGTGTTAGTGCCTCTATTTTTCTTTGTGTTATAAAGGTTATATTGGCTGTCCGTGTTAGTGAATAGCAAGTGGTTTGTGGTTTGCTGTGCGTCCATAATAAAAGATACAGGCTAGGCAGCAAGCGTGCTATTTAAGTGATCTTATCAATACCTTGCTGTAGATTGAAAATATAAAATAATTGTATTTTTTTTAGAAATAGGTAAATTACAGATAATTAACAAGCAACTCAAATTGCATTTCTTTGAAATAAACTGGTTTACAGTGGCTGTTTCTAACCTGATGCACGGCAGATGAAATATATTATTAAATATATGATACTTTTACTTGAGTAGGTTTGTCATTATTTTACACACTCACACACACACACACACACACCCCTACACTTCGTATGTTTTATAAAGTTGCTTTTTTTTTCAGTATTTTCTTTTTGAAACACTCATTACAAAGTCAAATAAAGCAGTCCTCAAGTGTGTAGGAAATGTAATGTTGTTTTTTTGTCCTGTTTGTTCCAAACAAACAGATGTGCAACTTTAATGTCCTGTTTTGGTTCCAGGTGAGCGACTGGTGGGAGGAATACATCTACCTGAGAAGCCGAGGTCCCTTAATGGTCAACAGTAACTACTATGGCATGGTAACCGGCTGCCTTTTCACAGTATCACAGTATTACTATTACAAAAGACTAAATCGTATATTTTGTGTCCTATCTTTACCTCTTTCCTTCTTCGTACTCACTACCTCATTGAGACTACCTGTCCTTCCTCAACCTGTTTTAACAAGAGAGATAAGAGCAATGTATTACATTTTACCTTTTTAGAGTCAGTTTTTGTTTTATTTTTAATTTCCTGTGTGCATGTTCTCCAGGACTTTCTGTATGTGACCCCAACCCCGGTGCAGGCGGCCAGGGCAGGCAACACCATCACTGCCCTGCTGCTCTACCGCCGCAAGGTCAACCGGGAGGAGCTCAAACCGGTAACACTCACTGGCTCATTTGTTTGATTTGTGTGGCTGCATGCATGGTCTGGGGTCTGGAATGACCATGTTGCCTTAAATGAAGTCGCTAAAACTTTTGCCCCTAAATAAGATTTAACGAGCGTTTTACAGCAGTCGCAGTAAAACAGACCCATATGTCAGTGGAACTACACGACTGGCTGAAATTTTTACTGTTTTGGCAGTTAAAAGCAAACGATTGGCTTTGTAGTGGGAGGGGCAGGATAACTGCCATCTTTGCTGTTACAAGTTTTCCCAATATATTAAGGATGTGATTAAGTGGCATGTGTCCTCTATAAAACATCTCTGACATTAAGCCAAATATGTGCAGTGTGTTGCAATATTTTGCATGAGGATATGAACTACTTGTCCTTTCATACACTCGAACACATTTCCCACAGGACAAAGTTGTTATGTAAGCATCTGGGCAGCTGCACAACTTCCCACTGTTGAGTATTAATTTAATCCATTATTTGTTGCATTATTCACTCAGAAGAGTTGGCCTATATATTTTTTTTAATGTTTTTTTTAAAATATATTTTTTTTGCGACAACAAATACGTTTCTGCTGCTAACTTTGCAAACCAGACTCAGAGGACATTATAGAATTAGAGCTGCCTCCATCTGTGAATGTCTAAACTGACCAACTTTCATTGGTCTAATCAGCATTAGCGTGATATACCTGCCTAACATCAGCATGCTGGCATTGTCATTGCGAGCATGCTGACATCAGCATTAAGCTCAAAGCACTGCTGCTCCTACAGACAGCTTTACAGAGCAGTTAGCATGGCTGTAGACTGTTGGTTGTGTTTAGCTATACGTTTTGATGAGTTGTAACTTCATTTCTTTCTCCATTTAGTTTCATTTCAACATGTTTTATTGGCATAAATGTCATGAAATTTGTATTCCTAAATTATCCACTAAAACTCTGAAAACCAGGCTAATATCAATCCTTTCATTTAACATAACATACAGCAAAAAACACTAGTTAAACAAGATCAGGAAAATATTACAAATATAAAATGTAAAAAAAAAATGTAAAAGAAAATAAATGTAATAAAATAATCCTACCTACAAAAATCTAAAGGTATATTCTGAACGTGTAGCCTGCTGACATGCTTGTATATGATCAATGTAAGTATAACTGTCCTTTTTGTGATCTCTAAAAAACACTGCCAGCGTTAATATGAGAGGACGTTACGTTAAACAATAAATAGTCATTGTGGGTTTGTGTGTCTCTGTGTCAGAGTCGTGTTCCAGGTACTGTCATCCCTCTGTGTGCCGCCCAGTGTGAGAGGATGTTCAACACAACGCGCACACCAGGAGTTGAGACCGGTAAAACACGCACACATACAAGCATAATGCTGCACACACTCCATTGCAGATGTATCCCACGGTTTAATGTTTTTTAAATGGAGTTTTATAAGCTGATGTTTGTACACTGAGCTAGTGTTTCTAGTACTAAAGGACATCTCATCCAAAAATGAAAAAAAGGCCAGTAGGCTAAAGGGGAAGGATCCAAAGCCAAATGTGCGTGGATGTTGTGCAAGGGAGTCTGTCCCTTAACGACATAAACGCAGGGAATAATGAAAATATTTGTTACATAAGGATCTTGGTTATTGCACATCTTCTCACTTCTCACTCAATTCATAATATGAGATCTCGTCACACCCCTAATGATACTACAAATATAAATGGAGCCAAATCCAGCAAGCTTGAGTAAAATGTGTTATTGTTAGAGCAGATGAGGCAGATGATATTAATAAATAAGGAGCCAGTGGAATGATCCTCTCTTCCTCCACAGATGTGCTGCAGCACTGGCAAGACAGTGAGTTTGTGGCGGTGTACCACAGAGGGCGTTATTTCCGGCTGTGGGTGTACTGGGCTGGCCGGCTGCTGTCTCCCAGGGAGATTGAGTACCAGATCCAGAGGATCCTGGATGATACTTCAGCCCCCCTACCTGGAGAGGACAAACTGGGAGCTCTAACTGCTGGAGACAGGTAGGAGCAAGGGGGTGGGCGTACGCTCTGGTGTGGTATACAATAATTTGGAGTGTGTCATGTAGTTGTATTGTGTCTCTAAAGTGCGATTTTATACCTCTGTGTCGAATTGACAGCGTAGCCTCTGCATAGCCCCCTACCTTACGCCGTCGCCTATGCAGTAGCCTGACGTGCACCTCCTCAAAAATGTAACTACATGTTGAGGCAACGCCGACCGTAAGAACTTTAATTGGTAGGCTGGGTATCCTCGCAGTGCCTCCGAAGAAATTACCAGTGCTTTGAAGTAAATTTTGCTGGCGGCAAGTTTGTCAAGTTATCCACTGTTTGTGTTTGTTCCAACCAGAAGAAAAGTGTGAAACTACAATTAACTGTCTGGTTTCTCCAACTTTCACTTAGGAGCAAAAATCAGCAATGAAAGAAAGAAACAATGATTTGACATTTATTGTGATAATTATCGATATCCACTGATATGATTTTTTTTATTGTGATAACATTATTTGGCCATAATTTACCAGAATGCAGGAAATGTTAAATACTCATTTTTTTCAGGGGGAGGGCTCCCGGAGCCTCATAGTGAATATCTCTTCAAAACAGTGTACCATTATTTTCTTGTCTTGTTCTTGCGAACACAGTATCATAATTCCTCATGACTTGTGAGCTAAGTGTATTGTCACACCCCTAATCTTAGCCACTATATCTCCAGCGCTTTTCAGTAGCCCTTCCCCCTTCATCTTTGTCGTCCTCCCCGGACGCATTTCTTTCTTGCTTTAAGCCCTGCAATCTAATGAAAGAGCAGGGGAAGTTAATACACAATTAAAATAGTTATAATTACAGTATGTTGCCTTTCTAATCAAACATTTTACATGAGTGGAAGGTTTTGTTCTTGCAACTGCATTTCTAATATGTTTGACTAGATAGGTTTTGTGAATTGGACCTTGAGATGCAGATAGTGGTTAAAAGTGATGTGCAATTCATTCTGCTATCAGCTGCTGCAAACCATTCTTTGTGAATTCACCCACTGTAAGTTTTTTTTTCTCAATTTTGATTAACAATCTAAAGGATTTTTCTGCTTTTTTAAGTCAAACTCTTCAATTTTTGGATGTGAATTTTGGGGGTTAAATCAAAGAGACTGGATATCACCAATATCATTAGAAACACATGTATTGGCAGGTGAGTGAAAAGAACTGCAGCATAACGGAAATAGCCAAAGCGAATAAGGAAAAACAAAAACAAAGCACAGGCGACATTACAACAAAAAGGTCAACTAAACTTTGGGTATGATGTGTATTTATTTATTTATACAGTGGATAGAAAAAGTCCACACACCCCTGTTAAAATGCCAGGTTCTTATGATGTAAAATAATGAGACAAAGATTCCACTTTTTAATGTGAACAATTCAATAGAAAAACAAATGAAATCTTCAAGGGGGAAAAATGAAAAATAAGAACCTTACAATAACCTGGTTGCATAAGTGTGCACACCCTGTTATTACTAGGGATGTGGCTGTGTTCAGAATTAACCAATCACGTTCAAACTCAGGTTAACTAGGAGTCATTACACGCCAGCCATCATTTAAAGTGACTCTGATTAATCACAAATAAAGCTCAGCTGTTCTAGTAGGATTTTCCTGATATTTTCTTAGTTGCATCTCTGAGCAAAAGCCAGGTTCTGCAGAGAGCTTTCAAAGCATCAGAGAGATCTCATTGTTAAAAGACGTAAGTTAGGAGACGAGTACAAAAGAATTTCCAAGACAGTCATCATCAAGTGGACAAATATGGCACAACTGTGACTTTACCAACAACTGGACGTCCCTCCAAAATTGATGAAAAGACGGAAAGAAAACTGGTCAGGGAGGCTTCCAAGAGGCCTACAGCAACATTAAAGGAAATGCAGGAAATTCTGGCAAGTGCTGGCTGTGTGGTACATGTGACAACTATCTCCCGTGTTCTTCATATTAATGGGCTATGGGGTAGGGTGGCAAGACGGAAGCCTTTTCTTACAAAGAAAAACATCGAAGCACGGCTGAAACATCAAGTCCCAAAAGCATGTGGGGAAATGAGTTATGGTCTGATGAAACAAGATTGAACTTTTTGGCCATAATTCCAAAATGTGTCTTTGGCACAAAAACAACACTGCACATCATCCAAAGAACAGCATCATGCTTTGGGGATGTTTTTCTTCAGCTGGAACCAGGGCCTTAGTCAGGGTGGAGGGAATTATGAACAGTTCCAAATACCAGGCAGTTTTGGCACAAAACTGTCAGGCGTCATTAGAAAGCTGAAGGTGAAGAGGAAGTTCACCGTTCAGCACAACAACTGCCCAAAGCACACATCCAAATCCACAAAAGCCTGGCTTCACCAGAAGAAGATAATGTTTTGGAATGGCCTCGCAATCTGACAGATGTGGAGCGCTTTTGCAAAGAAGAGTGGACAAATATTGCCATGTCAAGATGTGCCATGCTAATAGACTCCTACCCAAAAAAGACTGACTGCTGTAATAAAATCTAAAGATGCTTCAACAGGGTATTAGTCTAAGGGTGTGCACACTTATGCAACCTGGTTATTTGAGGGTTTTTGTTTTTCACCCCCCCCCCCCCCAAGATTTCAATTGCATTGTTCACATTATAGGTCACATTAAAGGTGGAAAAAGTTCATGATTTATCTTTGTCTCATTATTTTACATCATAAGAACCTGGCATTTTAACAGGGGTGTGTAGACTTTTTCTATCCACTGTAAGTGTGTTGTTCAGGAGCCTACACATGGCTCTGATGCCTGATGATAGACACTATTCACTGGGTGGCACCAAAGTGCACAGCCCCCACCAAAACATTCATTCTACGTGCTCTCTTGTAAAGTGCCCTCCCACCCATTGGGAATCACTGCTAGTCCATAATGGAAGACCTACTCCCTAGGTCAGTGACTTTGTAAACACAAGTAAAACAAGTTCCTAGACAAACAACATAGTTGTTTGTTTTACTTCATGTAAAAGGTTACTGCAGAGAACAAGGGAGTTGAGATACACTCAGGAAACCATTAGAAGTCTATTATTGCACTTCTCTCACTCTCGCTTTTTGACTCTTGTTAGCTAAATAGACGTCAGAGCTGGAGTTTGTGAATATTACAGCGATATTTTAGAATGCTAAATTTATTGTGATTGAGTCTACCACTTCACCAGATCCACTGATTGTACAATGTGTGCACCTCCAGAACAAAGATTCATTTACATAACATAATAACATAAATGCATTTCTACAGAAAAAAAGCGTTTTATAGAGTGGCTTGTGTCTGTGGCCAGGTGGGAGTGAAAAATGGGTTGAGGGGGTGTCCAGGGTCATGTCCTGTGGTGAGTGTCCTGTGGTGAGTGTCCTGTGGTGAGTGTCCTGCGAATGATGTTATTGAAATCTGAGATGTTGGTTATAAGACCAGAGTATTATCAATTATTCCTTGCTTTTGTAACGGAGTAACAGAAGGAGGGAAGCAGCAGAGAGTTTTTATATTATTCGTTAAAACATTAGGCTTTAAAGACACTAAACCATTAATGTCTTAACATTAGAGCTCATCAAGCATCTTTGTTATGAATAAAGGTTTAGAATGAAAATGAGACACGGTGGGAGCCGGGAGTTACAAGGGCAGTGTTTCCCATACATTCATTTATTTGTGGCGGCCCGCCACAATATCAACACTGACTGCCACATATTGATTTTCGATATATATATTTTTTCAATCCTGTTTAAAAGAGTGGTGGGCCGTTATCGGCGTTAACGTGCTGCGTTAACGTGAGACTCTTATCGGGCGATTAAAAAAAATATCGCCGTTAATCTATTCTCAAAGTTGGGTTGGGAGCTGGGTCTATACTACGCAAGCTATGATGACTTTCACCTTGATATTTTAGCGCAGATGTATACCTAGCCGAATTGCACTGTAGGGGGCGAGAACAAGTCTTCGAACCTGTGTGTCTGTGACTGTGAAATTATCACATCAACCGTGATATGCTAACATGGATGCAGCTGTTGCTGCGTTCCATTTACCTCGGAGGTCGGAGCTGGGAATGATGTCACACCCGAGTTGACGGCGTCCCAGTTAACAACCTCGCTCGGTCAGCTGTTTGTTTACAACTAGCCAGGTTAGTTATTGATGCGCCGGTTGATTAAAAAATACATTGTGCGGTATTTACTCACACTAACTGTAGCAACACGTCCACAGACAGCTGTTGGACAGCACTTTGTGTACGAACATTTCTGAAGCTGCCTGGTTTGCACCTTGTGCAATGCGGAATTAGTTTACTGTAGGAGTTCTTCCAGTCTCAAGTAGCCTACCACCTAAACGCAAAGCACATCACACGCTACACACAAGTACATCTTATTGAACATGATTTATTTTCATCACCAATTATCATAGTAGAACAGCTTTCTCAAGCAGTTTGTGATGCGTTTTGGAAACAGGAGATGAGCCCCTGGTCTAATGCGCCACCTGGCTTGAAACCCGTTCGCACACATATTTTAAATGCCTTCGGCAGAATTCAAATGAGCCATTTTAATCTAGATTAAAATAATTTGCGCGCTTCCTCTCACTTGTCCCTCTTGCTCATCCCTCTCTCTCTTACTCTCTCTCCCTCATGAAACACTGCTGCACAAATCTGTCCAACTCAACGCTGTCAGTGTTGGACACCAGCTTAAAAAAAGTTATTAGCCAGCATGCAAGGAGCCTAGCTAAAAAGGAGAGCTAAGTTCATGTTGGAATGCAGCTGGATTTTCGGGGCTAGCACGCTGTATATAGCTGGTAGTCAATATCGACGCATGCACGCGCTCTCATGCTGTGGGAAATACTGAAGGGGACTCTTCTCTTGATATCACTTGGATAATAAATTTCACAGATTTGATGTCCATTGCTGCCATTCCATTGATGAATCACAATAAAAGTACCACAAAAGGCAGCACTGAGGACATCAGGGGAAAGGTGGACTCGTATCAGCAAAAGAAGAGTGATGGGCTTCTGTAACAAGGAGAATAATGACTAGGAGAAGGAAATGAGGCTCTGTGCTAGACAGATAAGAAAGCACTTAACTGTTTGCTTCAGCTTTCTGAAAAAACATAATTACATAAATGTATTGGCTATATTTAGACCACATCCGGTGGCCTGCCTCCTGTTTGACATTTCATGTCTTCATGAGTGAACAGTGACAAAAATGTTTCCTAGGGTTTAACAACCTTTAAAACCAGTGAGCAGCTGCCTCTGATCTAACTTACACAAAGGAAACATAGAAGTTGAAACAATGCCAGCAGGAACAAACATAAATGGAATAAAATACAAGCAGAGCACTTTTGTTGTTAAACCTTAGCAAAGTATGTTCAAAAGCAAAAACATGCTGGATCCAGGTTCTCAAATGTGAAAATGTGAGCGTGCAAAGTGGCACTATTTAGTCACAAAACAGATGGTTGGAGTAAGTTAAATTGACCTACGTCAATCACCCACGTAATCACAGCCCCGTGTCAATGGGATCATTCATGTCTGAGCAATATTTTATGAGAATCCATCCCATACTCATCAAGACATGTCAGCAGAAAACAAATGTACCATTCTTTTGGTGGCTCTAGCGAGAAATTCAGGGGATCTACAAAGTCTGGGATTCATCATCTGGAGATCATAAAAAACAGGCTTTTTTGATTGGGGCTTTTGTTACACAATATACATAGTGTGCTTTGACCTCTGCATATGTGGCTGATCGTAATAGATCTTCTGCAGTTTCCTCTTTCGTGAGCATTCTGTGCTTTTGAAACACTTTTCATTTTAAAGAGCATTTTGAAACTAATCTGTGCATGTTGTCAATCTATATTTACCGACGATTATCATAATATTGAAGGTTTTAATGTTTGTGTGTATCAACCACCTCCCAGGATTCCTTGGTCTCAGATGAGGAAGCAGTACTTCAGCTCCGGCATCAACAAGCGATCGCTGGATGCCATCGAGAAGGCAGCCTTCTTTGTGACCTTGGATGATGAAGAGCAAGGCATGAGGGGAGAAGACCCTGCGGGAAACTTAGACCGCTATGCCAAGTCCCTGCTCCACGGAAAATGCTACGATAGGTGAGGAGGTGATCGATGGCGGTTGAGACACCGTTTGGGGTCTTCAAATCACAACCAGAAGTCTTCCACCAAAAGATTCCCCTTAAACGCCTTGGCAGCGTTGTGCAGTGGACAGGGGAAGATTAGTTGAAGAAATATTGTGAGCCAAGTACACTTAACATAGCATGGGTTATGGAGCCCAGCCAAGGAGACACCATATCAGCATACAACATGAACAAGTTAAATGCAAACACCGGATCTAAAGAATAATTCCTGTCTGGGGATGTTTATCCTGACATCCTAGATTTATCCTAGAAATACAGAGATTCACTAAGTGTCCAGATAAGGTTACTGTTTACCCCTCTGTACATGTGTGAACAGTTTATTGGTTATTGGTTCAAATCAAGACAGCATGTCCTTCAAGCAGGGCTGGACGATAGGACCTTGATTAACTGAACATTTTACCTTTTTATTACCATTAATGAGACTGACGGGGAAAACGAGCGAGTAAGTTGTCAGTCTGGCTGTAAATGAACAGTGTAACCCTAACCCAACTGCTGGAAAGCAAAGGTGGTTAGCACTAGCTAACATCTCCCTGTGCTTCAGACTCTGGTCTGGAAGCTGAGCAGGACTGGACAGGGCCGAGTCTCGTAACAAAACACGCGATAGTATATCTTTTAAGGGGGAAAGTAGATGAACAATAACTAATAAAAAATAATTTTTGTTTTGAATATTTGTCCAACCCTATCTTCAAGCCACATGTGACGCTTTTCTACATCCAGCAAGTCTGCCTGATGTTTACATTCCAGTGCTACGCCATACTGGAATCTTTTCCTATCCACGAGTTGCTTTCTAATTTGTGGAGTCAGTAAGTTCTTGTCATCAGTATTTTAAGCTTCACACAGAACACCACTAGGCTGATGGCTGAGCTGCTGTCTCTACCTTATCAGTCTGTCGTCTGCTTAAAAAAGGACAGTTACATGAGGGGAAATAACCTTGAGCTGGAAGGTCAGTCAACACTTCTGGGGTCAGCAAAGGAATTCGCGCTAGACCTCTTTTGATTTTTCCTGTCACTATGATTTAAGGCCCATTAAATATCTTTTACAGATGTGAGATGAGCTAATGCCATCATCGTCACACAAATGTTTCACCTTTAGTTCAAAGCACTGTTGTGCATTTATACAGCCTCAGTGCCAAGAGAGCACTGTTTATCCCCTCTGTGTTTGTAGCAGTGTTAAGTGAGTTTTATTTATCCAGGCCAGTGTTAAATAACACATTTGCCTTAAAAAACAATCTGATGCTTTATGCCTAGACACTCAACTCAGATAAGGAAAAACTGTCCAAACAAACTGCTCTTTGGCAGACTTTGTTTAGTCTGTGCGAATGGAGACAAAGCTCAAGCACACCTATTGCATGTGACAGGATTTTCACAGAGGGGGAGCGAGACAAAGACAACATACAGACAAGAGGGAGAGAGAGAGAGAGAGAGAGACTGGAGAGGCTGAATCTCCGGGTGGACGCAGAGCTAGATCTCCAGGGCGGGAGACTTCTCAGCTTCTGTTTGCCGAATATTGTCTTGTACATCTATTTTTAAAAATTCAAATGGAACATGAGTAAAAGAGCAAGCAGACATTTCATTTTACTCATTTACTCAAATCTTTGCTGGTTTTCTTTTTGTTTTTGCTGATTCCTCCTTTTCTCCTCTCAATCCCCAGGTGGTTTGATAAATCATTCTCCATTGTGGTCTACAAGAATGGGAAGAACGGACTGAATGCAGAGCACTCCTGGGCTGATGCACCGACAGTGGCTCACCTTTGGGAGGTGTGTGTGTCTCTGTTCATGAGTTTTTGTTGGTCTCAGCATTTATCTCATTTTTCATTAGTCAAGGAAGTGAAACAGTGGGGGTATCGCCACTTTGACTGACTTTCCAAGGAACTGCTGTGTTTAGGGAAGGAGTATCACTGCAATAAAAATGCAATAATGATGACTTAGTTGTTGTCACCACAGCTGCAGCTGCTACAGCTGCACATGGATATGGTAAAGATTTCATGAAAACATCAATCAAAAACTAAAACCATCTTTGTCTCATGTAATATTTGGTACAACCCACACAGCACCAGCAGTGGAAAGTACACACAGGGTCTGAGGACTCTGGGTGGGTTTTTTTTTTCTTTCAAGAAGCAAATGTCCACTGCTAACTGTGTGGGTGCCTGAGGTATGATGGAAAATTAACTGGTTTGCAGGCACTATGTGGGCGTGAAGCGCTGATCGGGCGCTGAAGCTAAACCCTAAATGTGCTGCTTTGTTGGGTGGGAGTGGAATTACTCTGAACCGATCCTTTAAATTTTTTCCACACCTATATTAGAATAATAACTTCATCTTAGTGATTCCTTCCATTGACTGTAGTTTACCTTGAAAAGAAGCACATACAGGAAATGTATGCATGAATGTGTGTCCATCCAGATCCAAATGTGCCATTCTGTATTTTTATCCCATTCTTTCAGATATTTATTTACAGAGCCTTTATCTTTTTGTCGCCATTTTAAAGAGGTAACGAATAAAGCAGATGTTTAAAAGTGAAAGGTTAGAGTAATTTCAGCATGCATTTTAACTATGTGTTGGGTATCAGGATGTAAATATGAGCATGTCTTTTCCCTTCTGCAGTACACCCTGGCCACAGATGCCTTCCAGCTGGGCTACACTGAGGACGGGCACTGTAAAGGTGAGGTGGACCGGTCACTACCCCGACCCCAGAGGCTCGCCTGGGACATCCCGTCAGAGGTACATACACTCTGCAAGATGTGTGTGTCTGTGTTTAAACATTCCGCCTTCATCCACTGATCTTCCCTGGTGGTATCTCCAGCTGTAACTCAACAAGCTGGCACATGCTGCTTTGATCCACTTGTTGATGTCGTGTAGCCAACGTGCTCAAACAATACGTTTTCAAGAAACAAATGTCCACTGCTAACTGTGTGGGTGCCTGAGGTATGGTGGAAAATTAACTGGTTTGCAGCCACTATGTGGGCCTGAAGCGCTGATCGGGCACTGAAGCTAAACCCTAAATGTGCTGCTTTGTTGGGTGGGAGTGCAATTACTCTGAACAGCTATATTAAAATAATAACTTCATCTTCCACAAAACAGCACATTTTGTTATGTATATGATTCCCTTAACAGAGTTACCTTCTTTAGTTTAGTAGCAGGTCAGACCATGCTGACTTTTGGTGCAGTGTATTATGTAAGAGTGACAGTAGAGATAATAATTATATATATATTTAGCTTTTGGCTGAGAAAATAAATCACTTTTTGTTCTCCCAGAGGATGACATGAAGCTGCATCCTGCACAAAGAACAATGAAAGCTTTCCTCTTGTCATTTTCTTTCTTTGAAAAGTACAAATCTCACATAATGTAAAAAAAAACAAACCTAGAGGCATGCCTCTATAAATCAGTCAAATCAAATCACTTTGCTTACAGATAAGGTTATTTTTATTTTAGGTCACATTCCATTTTATACTTTCATATAATAAAGTCTTCACTTCGGACAATGGTGGCCAGCCTGTGACTAAAGAGATTCTCAAAATCAGACCAGAGTTGTAGCAGTTTTTCCCTTCTATGCTATAACAAAAACTAGCTTTATTACATAGTGATCTCTGCAGATGGTGCTAATAAATGCTGTTAGTTTTCAGTAATTTCTTGTCCATTAGCTGAAACTGGCCACATTAATTTTTAATAATCAAGTCAGGAAATAATTTAAAAAGCCGAACCTTCCACAACAAAGCCATTGCTGTGCTGAAATGGCCCTATGGGCTTTCTTAGAGGCACAAGGGCGGAAAACAAATACAGCAGTGATTTTGTCAGAAACACTGGTGCGACTTTACATCTGATGTACTCCGGGAGAAAAAGTGCATTTTTCATTACACAAAGTGGAGGAGTTGAGGAGAACACTACTGGGACTGTGCTCCATGAACCTTTTACAAACATGCTTAACCTCCCCCTCATCTCAGCACGTACAAATTCTTTCTTTGGTAGAACTTGGTGGTCAGGCTGCTATGTGGGCATGAGGATTTTTGGCAAGTTGCCATGTGGTTGCTAAAACATAGCTTTTGCTTGTTTTCTGGATTTGTACTGTAGTTCATCTATATGCTGTGGTCCTCCTTTGTGTTTCTGCTTGGGATGTTACAAGAACTGATACTTCGGTACCAAGTTGATACTAAAATTCTGAAAACATGTCTGTACTCGTTTTGCTAGGTACTCAAAGTACTGAATATCAAACACGACAATCCGTGCAGCTGCAGCAACAGATCTGACTTACGTCAAATAGAAAAGAGTGTGGAAACCGGGGTGATGTTATTTCCACGGCTGTCACCTTCAATTTTCCGGGTCAACGCCCCCATTTCACAGAGTTAGAGAAAGCTAATTTAGACTCTTTACAGTTTTGATCACTTGAAAGGATGATGAACTGAATGTCTGTCCAACACAACTGACACTATAGGCAGAGTTAAGAACCGTCTCAAAAGTGCAATACGATCCATTTCAGTCTTCAATAGCTTTTTTTGTTTTTCAATTTTTTCTCAGACAACTGCCAATATAGATAACTGGAAAAAACCCCACTGCGCCTCCAAAGCTCACCCTAGCATATGTTAAACCTATTAAACTTGACAATTAACTTTAATCATGTTATTTTCAACAAAGTTTTGTGTTGGAGTTTGTGTTCAAAATGTTATGACAAATGTATATCTGTTCCAAATATCAGTCATCAGTCTACTTGGTTACTAATAATCTGTATCGGCATTGGCCCGGGAAAAAAAACATATCTGTCGATCCCTAATCCAGAGTAGATTTATAAACCGCACAATCTTTTCAGTACAAAATGTTGCTCTGTGCTCCATTAAGGATGGAGGTGGAACATCTAGCGGGTTGCTGCAGATACAGTAACCTGGTGCTTAACCTGGTGCAGATATGCAGTGTTTCCTATTAATTAACGAGACCATGGTGGCCCGCCGCAGTCTAATTTGCTCCGCCATAGTTTCAAAATGAACCACGAATATTTTTTACACATCTCATAATTAAATTTCACACCTCTGAAGTTGTGTTTTGCTCTGCGCTACTGTAAGCTTTCACACTTTGGCATTCGCCTCGAGACAGCCACTTTTCTTTTGAGGTAACTACAATGTCTACGAGAAACCACATGCAACATTATTCATCAAATTGGGTCGGACTCTGGTCAGACTTAATGAATTTCACGCGAGGATACAATACATGTGACAACGTCCGGTTTTTAAAATAAGTTTTCTATACAGTATGGAAATAAAATGATTTGGATTAAATTCACTTAAAGTATAAAACATATTACATGTGTCCATTACATTTTCTATTCTTTGATTTAGGGTTTTTAGAAAAACATTAAATTTGTGGACTATTGTTGCTGTTTCATCACCATTTATAGCTCTACAATAGGTTTATAATCAAATAGTTTATTAGAGCACAACATTGTTTACAAGCATACAAAGTTCTTCATAGATAGCCGCTTCAATTGCACCAAATTAATGCATTCAACTTTAAAATGTACAAAATTATCTTCCTGGGCAGCATGCCCTGTACCCGCTGAGAGTGTCCGAGGCCCACCCACCATTGTCTCTTAAAATCCTGTGGGAAACGCTGGATGTGTCATGACCTCGCCTGTTCTAGAAATACCACTAAACTACCTTTTAATGAAACTGAAACAAGCATCTCTCCTGGCGGAGAGTGTATTGTGGTTGAACTGTGATGGGGGGGGGGTCTCAGAAAAGTGCAGCTAACATTGTTAAAGATCCCATAAACTTTTCTAACCGCTGCCATCAGTTTAGCAACACAGGAGCATCAAAACCAGGACAACAAGACTGTGGAAGAGCTTTATTCACAATCTGAGGTTGCTAAATTCATGACATGACTCTATGTACTAATTTGTATTCTAACCTCCCAGCCAGTAGTCAGGTACTTTTAGTAATGGTCACTTTATATCTATACTGACATTTTATATTTAATGTTATACAACAGTGTTTCCGCTATATGAACCACCGCTGCTGAATCACAACCGCCGCTTCTAAAATTTCCCGCGATCATTAAACTATGCGCTGCAAATGTTTTCACTCACTCACCTCAGAAGGGAGGAGGTTTCTCATGCTGCCTGTTTTTTATATTAATGTCTACAGATAAATGTCAGAAGCTGTAAAATGAAGACACAAAACGCAAACATGAACAGTCATATCTATAATGATCCTGAGGTCACATTAACAGGGTTTTCCTGCCATTAAGGCTTAGGGCTGATGCCCAAAATATGCTGCGCCATCAATGTAAAATCACTGTGGAGCAACAGAACCACCCAAATTACTTTCTCCACATGTAAAGGTTGTAGTTCTACCAGTTTGTTTGTTTATTATCTGCTCTAGCTTTTCCAACTATTTGTTCAGAAATATGGTGAAAATAATGGCCCAATATGATATTAGGGGGGCGGGGGGCTGTTTGTCCTGCCCCCTGCTGTTGAAAAATATCCTAGATGAAACACTGTACATTGTAGTGCACTGTGTGGGAATTACTGTGTGTGTTGTAATGTCTTTCTTTTTAATTTTTCAAGTGCATTCCGGTTTTTGTTGTGTCTAGTGATCTCAGGTAACCACCATTTCATCAAACCTGTGCCACTGTGGTATGTCTGTAAAATGATACTAAATCTCATCTTATGTTGATATATATCTGGGCAATCGTCCCAGAGTATTTGTTTTTAAATAGCACAGAGGCGCTCTTTGCTTAGCAAATAAGGGTACATTTGACAGTGTTTACACATTGGTGAGCTTACGAGTCACACCATTTATAACGCTGTTTTCTCGCAGCTCTAGCGTCCATCAGCTCCAGTCAACTCTAACCAGCACTCACAGGGCTGGTTGAACAGAATATGCTTTCTGTGATGTTATCTGGGTGGAAGGGAGAAACAATTGAAGGATTTGAGATGAAATTCAGGCTTCCTTTATTATGCTAGAGGGTTTGCAGTACTAACAAACTGTGCAGGCGTCCATAAGTAGGTCAGGTTTGGTCAAAACAAGACCGCTGGCTAAACATGTATTACATTTCAGTACATACAAACCACCCCATTTAAGGTGAATTATAGTGTTTATTTAAGTTGGATGCCTTCAGTTGTGACATCCCCAAGTTGTGGTCCAAGACTGTGGGTTTAAAATTGCGACTGGAGTATAGATTATGCAGTGTAATATTCAGTGAAGGCAGCTTGATTTTTGTCTCAACGTTGGTGGTCTGATCGTCATTTTAAAGGAATCGTTTTTCTATTTTCTCTTTACAATTTCTTTTAACAGAACTCCCACGGCAGTTCAAAACGGATGTGTACACAGAAGCTTCAAAAGTTTCAGTGGTGGCATGTGCCGTATCTTTCAATGCCCTAGGTGATCTTAAACCCCACTGCTGTGAGCATCCCTCTAATTCACTGCACATAAAAGGCCAGAAACGCCTTATCTCTTTCCTCCAGCTCACCTTCCTCTGACATCCTGATTTTGCGATAGCCAAATATTGTTATTGTTATTCCTATCAACTTTGACAATGTGGGTCAGCAAATACAGGAAACTTCTTATAATGATTTTGTAATCATCTTGAGAATGCTTTGTCATAATGTTAGGACTGAACAAATGATCAAAATCTTATTGAAATCGCAGCAAGGCCTACTGCAATTTTAAATTGCAATGTGCAATATTTGCTTGAAGGCAAAATGTGTGTCAAAATAGATGTCCTGACCTACACATCATATTCTACAGACCTCGGAAAACATCTTTGTTTGCTAGAGATCCTTGCAAAAATAACCATTTTAATGTTTTTCAATGAAAATGAGAATAATTATGGAAAAAGTGATCATTCTCTTGCCATATTTAAAGAGTTTCTAATACTGTCACCTTCATCTACAGTATGAACAGTAAGAATTTTCATACTTAAGTAAAAGTACAGATACCACATGAAAAATGTTAGTCATCCAGTATATTAATACTCAAGGAAAAGTTAAAAAAAGTACCTGGTTTTAAAAATACTGAAGTATCAAAAGTAAAAGTACTACACATTCAAATCATATCACATTCAAAAGTTACAGTGAATCACAATAAGGAAAACAGAGTTAGACCCCTTCAGACTGATACTGTCTGGAGGGGACTGTATCTTAGGATGAGACGAGGAGGTGGCGACCAAAACAACTGAAAACACTTGTGATCAGGCAGAAATCTCACCGCAAATCCATAGACATGTTAACTTCAGCACCGCTGAGAAAGTGCCACTCACAGTCCCCAACAGAGCAAAGTTGGGTTCAGTTTTTACTTGTTTCTATTGCAGAACTCTACCAGTTACGATTCCGCTCGGTCACAAACTGTCTGTGACTCACAGAGCCGTTCTGCTGCACAGTCACACCTGACACAGACAATCCTCCCCATTTAATTAGCCTGAATGTAAACCTCTTCTAGAAAAATCCATTGCTGGTTTAGATGGACCTCTGCGCACTAACTCAGTCTTCCTGAAGTCTGCGTGGTCATTTATGTTGGACCAGCAACTGTTCCATGAAGGTCAGTCTGTCCAGCTAATCAGCATTTTAATATTCGATGTGAATCTATTGCTTTCCATCTTGCATTAGTCTAGATTTGTAAGTAACCCTTGACTGAGAGACAGATTATCACGGTCTTAATTTCAAACAATGTGGCCTATGATAAGTTCCCTCATATCCGTTTTGCGCAAGTTTCATTTTGTGCACAATCATATAAATGAATTTCCACACGCAATGCAGTTATCTTTACTGAGCTACAGTTTGTCAACACCATGGCCTCTTAGTGTTTATCAAATGTAATTAATGTATTTCATTGTGCAGACACAGTCTGGCAAGAGCTGCGCTGACCAGCTGCAGGGCAGATGGAGAGATTCACTGCAGCTGCATATGAACCTAAAGCCGCTTTTCCACCAAAGTACAGGGGACTTTTAGTCCCAGGATCTCTTTTCAAGGAACTAAATGGTTACTTCTGCCCATTGTTGTGTTTCCACAGTGGTCTAAGGACCTGTGAAGATTAGGCAAATTAACCGTGATTAACCAGCAGCCATATACGTTATACAAAGCGATGTAATGGCATCATTATTTAGTAACCACGATCCACGAGCAAAATGTACAAATGAACATGAGATTTGATTTGAATATAATGAAAAACTATAGGCTGTGCTTGACCATTAAAAAAGAGAGCTTTTTTCTGCATGTGTAATGAAGAGATGCAAGTAAGTTTGTTACAAATTTAATAACAAACTGGATAAAGCAATTAAGTTAATAAAATAACTCCAGCCGACAGTTTGGAAGCCGACAAGAGCTGCAGATCAGCTGGCAGCGCTCACGTCAGTGTCCACCTGAACGCCGAAGGACCTGATTTTTAATTTTTTTTTTAATTACCTGTTGTAATCAGCTGTAAACAGCCTCAGTTTGATTTGGAGAAGAGGAGAAATCCACCCCCCCACGCCCACCCAAAGTACCGGTACTTTCGGAAAGTACTTTTTGGGAGGTAAATTAAAGAAGCTCAAACTAAATATAGACCCTGGTCCCTTCAGTGAGAACACAGTGAGTTCATCCAAAGGTTCCTAGTTCCAGGGTTTAGTTCCTCTGGAAACGCAGGTTAACATTACTGTGATCCGCTGACATCAGACTTTGAGATGAGAAACACAGGTTTACCTGCCTGCTGCTCCCAAAGTTCACTCTTATTGAGCTTTTTTTTCTCTTCTTATGCTTAGATGGATAGTCCCTCTTCATCCTCTCATTGAAGTTGTTAACATTAACACTCGCTTTCAGCTTTGACACAATAGTGAGGCGGGGCCCTCCAGCTCTGCACGAGAGTGACTATTTCTATCACTGCTGGGTGCAGTTGGTTTGAGCAGAGTCGGCTCTGTCATGTTTGGTTTTCAATGCTGCTCCACTCAAGTGTGCTGCATACTAATAACAATGTAGCGAGATTTTGTGGAAAATGTAACAGAATAAAAAGATTACTTGGCTTAGAGTTGTAGCGAAGTGAAAGTAAGAAGTTGCAACAACTAAAAATACTCAAGTAAACTACAAATACGAGTAAAGATACAGTATTTGTACTTCATTACTTTCCACCACTGTATGTCACACCTTTTAGAAGTTCATGCAACCAAGAGGAAAAGCATATTTATATGGTTCCAAGACAGGACTGCATGAGAAGGAGAGTCTTAAGAAAATGGTGGGCAATGGAAAAACCTGAATTTTACATTCCTGATGGACTCTGTTTTGAACAAGCTAACATTTTTCTTTCATCATTACAATAAGATGATGTAACGATGTAACAACCCTTGCAATATGGTGTGAACTGTGAGGTGGTTTCCTTGGATGAAAGCCCCGTGGTTGACACTGCTGCAGCATGAGAGCTGTATGTGGAGTCTGGGGAAGAGCTGGGAATTTCCCCACACTTTGTCTGAGCTGGATGGATTCCTCAGCAGTTGTTTGGTTTCATATTCCAAAGACCCACTGAAACGGACAAGTGGAAATGGGTCAACCTTTGAAACCTCTATATGAAGATATGCGTTAGCAAGACCTTTTAAAGAAGACTAGTTTCATTTTGATTGATACTCCCTTCACTGCTGTCTGTTTACATTTTCCCATCCTCAGCATTGCTGTAGACTAATCTTGTTAAAACAAGTCAGTTGCATGATTCACTTCCTTCAACTTCAATTTCAATTTCAATTTTAACACCAATTCACAACAACACTTGTCTCACTTTTCACATAGAGCCAGTCTAGACTTTACACTTTGTGATATTATTTACAGAGACCAACATATCCCACCATGGGCAAGCAATAGTGACACAGTCAACGAAAAATGTCCTTTTACGAGGCAGAAACCTTGAGCAGAATCAGACTTGGTGAAGAGAAGTCAGGGGGGTTTTGTATTGAGCACTGACTGTGTAATACACTTGGGTGAACTGATATTGTGGTGAACTTGAAGTTCTTGTGTGCTTTGTGTTTCTTGTTGTCTGTAGGTACCTTTTGAAATACCTAGTTAATGATAAGTAAGGTGGAGACATTGCACTGAAGGACATGGGTCCGCATGCAATGTTTTTTGTGTAAATATACTAAACATCTAAACATTGAATGACAACATTATTTACATTAAGAGAGCTGAATATTGTTCCTTTATTTAGCACATACATTTCAAGACAACAGAAAAACTTGCCTGCCACAGTGTCAGGCAGTGAGAAATATGACTTCAGACCCTTTGTTTATGTCACAGCAGAAAGAGGAAGGATGAATAGAGAGGAAGGGAAAAAATAAATGGATGCCAATCTGTTTTTTTCCCTTTTATCCCTCACATTTCTCATCTGTTTTTGAAATCTGTCTGCTGGAAACATACAACAGACACGACTGTCTACTTCAACGTAGTCACTATGTGTTTATATGTGTGTTTGGGTGTGTTTATTTTTGAAACTTTTTCCCCTGATGAGACATTTTTAGTAGAATTATTAACCCACTCATGGTGTTCATACCAGTAAAGGTCATCTGAAAAATTGCTGACTAAAAGGAAGGCTTTACCCTGCATTTTTGCAAATTGGAGTGTCACTAAAATGTACATGGGCCAAACTTCCAACAGACCAAACTGAATAAGCTAATGTTCTTTAGTGTAATTAAACACCTCCGAACTGATACTAGTCAGGTTGCTACACCAATCGTTCTACATAAGGTGTGTTTCATTGCACCAACAGTGAGTGAATGAGTATGTGTGGCTTTCTGTGTCCCCGAGCTGCTTCACATCTAAAAATATTACCCGTACAGGATACGTCAATCATGTCAAAACCACATGATGGAGCATATGAAAGAAAGTTCACTGATAAGCATCGGCGCTGTGTCAGACCTGATTATATTAAGAATTCCCCGCTAATGGAATGTCTTTGTATAACGCCTTTCTAGTCTTCCGCCCACCACATTCACACTCTGATGGGGTTCAGTCTCTTCCCTACTTGGCACGCAGGCTTGGAGAAGCTGGGGATCAAACAGCTGATCTTCAGTTTAGCAGACGGCCTGCTCAAGCTTAACGCCATTACATCACCGCCCCTCTTCCTCTGCACTGTTTGCATTGGCATTCCCCTCTCCGCTAATCAAAGTCAATTTCCAGTGGTTTCTGTGGGCTTTTCCAAATGGAAGATCTAACTTTCTCACGTACTGTGTCAGGGTACGTGCATAAACCTGACCTATCACAAAGACCATTAGGAGTAGTGTTGGGTGCTCTATAAAACTTTGTTCCTGTTTCCTTTGCTATTTCCTTGCAACGCCTTGCCAATGTTTTAAATAAATCAAGGACACCAAAAGAAAAGAGAAACCAAATAGAAAACCAAGAGTGTATAGAACATATTAACATTGTACCAACCAAGAGTCAGAATCAAACAGATTTTGTAGGAAATTTGAAAATGGTTAGATTTCTTAATATCTGACATTGAGCTTGGAGTCCAATGTGGTAATTTTTTTACACAGATATTACAAATACATTAGTAACTGTACACTAAGATATGAAGTGTTCTGTGACTTTTACCCACCTGATAGAATAAATGGAATGTATAAGGGGCGAGTTGGCTGCTCCTCAGTGGCTAACTGTTAAGTGCCAACAGCCTTTGATAAGCTGATTGCACAGTGTACTTAGCTGCATTTACCTCAGTATTCCAGTCAGACATTAGCTGTATCAACACCATCTGCACCCCGACCCCCAGTGGTTGTGTTTGAAGCAATCCCAAATGCAAACTGATGAGCTGCTGAATACACACAGAGTGCAAGGGCATGTTTACTGAAAGGTACAACATTTATTTGCCTTATGCCAAATGTACAAAAATGTGTCCCAGAGGGCGGTTGTGCTTCTTTGAACTCTAGAATATGTTATCTTTTTTGTGGTTGAAGATGCTTGAGACAAGTATCTTTTAGAGAATTGCTGGCCATTACGAGAGTGAACATAATCTAAAGTGATTTGACTCGACCCTGAAACGTAAAGGTTTGTGGCGGCAGTACACACTGGAGAACTCTGGAAGTTCTGACCACTCTGTAGGGAAACTATACCTGTTAGTAGTATTTACTTAACAGGGCTGCACAGAGGCACGGAAAATTTAATGATATAACTTTTTCAAACTCACTTTCAGTTCTTGTTTATAAAATGGACAAAAAATATAATGTATTAAATATACAAATGGAAAATAATAAAAGTATATAGATAGCACCAGTTGCTTTACTCTAATAGTTTGGTCTTCAGGCAGAAATGTTTTCATGAAATGCTGTCTAGCTTTCTAGGATGGAGTGGGGACTTGTTAAACATCTAGCTTAGGGGCAAATAAGTCTGGCAACGGGCCAAATTTCTCTAAGCGGTTATATGGCGGGCCAGAATAAAGTCAAACGATAAGAAATTTTGTGCGTGTTTAGCTCAGTTGAGTCTGTGCGGTTTTCCCAATATGTAGATAGTGAGATCGATTCCATCTTATTGCGGATATTTTTTTCCTCTCCTTGTTAAACAAATTGAATAAAAGGACACTTTTGCACAGGCTCACATATAGCATGTGCTGTAAAGTGTGCGCGTTCCAGCGTTTGATCCGCTTTCATAAACCTGGAGTCACTTATTTTCTTTTCCCTGAGAAAATTCAGGGGAATCCAATTACTGATGGCTTTTTCAGAGATGTGTCAAGCACGCCAGAGAGTCTTTTGAATGTCCTTCAGAACTCTTCAAAGTAAAAGCTCTTAATAAACTCATCATGAAGCATTGCTGCAAAAAACGTTGTCATGCTTTTATTTTAGAGGCACAGGCACAATTAAGAGGAAGTGGTTATGTGAGTAACTGTTGCTGTCATGACTAAGATCTATTTCAGCACCAGCTGTTATCAATTTATTTATTTTTAGATCACCAGAACAATCTGCCAACAGGCCGCCTATTGCTAATCACAGATAAGTTCCAGACGAGATGTCTGGATATTTGATTCAAGAGTATGGAATTTTGAATTGGAGAGGGCATAGGAACTCTGCAGTACAGAGGCAGATTTGGCAGCCTTAAAAGATCAAGCATAGCAAACATGTAGGAACTGCCTTCTTGACTAATGGTGTTTGTCTATACTTTGATTAGTGTAGAGTGAACATAAATGACACTTGTCTTTAGGCCAAAAATAAACTTTACATGCTTTACATGTTAAAGTCCAGATTATCACCATGTTGTTCTAGTTCTTAATGATCTTTTTTTCTTTTCTTTCTTTCTGTCAGGTTCAGGCTCAAGTGAGCAGCTCCCTGGCTGTTGCGCAGGCGCTGGCAGATGACGTGGACTGCCATGTGTTTCCCTTCAGAGATTTTGGAAAAGGACAGATCAAGAAGCTTCGCATCAGCCCTGACGCATTCATACAGATCGGCTTACAGCTGGCGTACTACAGGGTAACACATTGACAGGCACATGCACAAACGCACTCACATTTGGTGGTATTGTGTCAAGAATGATCTTTTTATTCAGGCATTTTAATCTACACACAATAAGTGGCTAGAGCTGACGAGCCAGTCCTAAAACGCCAGCCACAGTGGGGGGAAAAAGTTGGTACAATAATGTCCAGCACCAACAAATTCAAATTGAAACATAATTATCGTTGGAACTGAATTGCCGAAATGAATTGTGAGGAATGATGTTTCACACTGTTGCCTAGAAACTCCTCCTGTTGTAAAATAGGGACTACAGTCATGTCTACCCACAATACCCTCCTTGAAGCAGCCAATATCCAAAGGTGACCTGTCATGGCTACATCACAGCTTCATGATTAAGACTACCCATCATTAATTGTCTCCAACACTTACAGGCTTTGATATAGGTGCATGCATTGATACAGATTATGAGCACCAGAACCAGACTGAGAGGTTAAAGGCTTTAGAGAGTTAATTTGCTGATTAGAGATCTTCTCAGGCTGACATTTTTGTGTTATAAATTCTTTATTCTCAAAATCTATTAGAAATGACCAAATACGCTAGCTAACTACTAATGTAACGTGCATGCCTGTCAATCCTCCCATTAAAATATTTCCCCATAAATACATTCCCCTCTGTTAAAGCAAGTGGCAACAAATAGATACGTGTGAACCAGAATGATTTACGATGTGCAAGTAAAAACTGCAACCTACAGTCAATTTTGGGCATGAACGGTCATGACTGTCTTGTTAGTACGAAGCATAAATAAATGAGTGTAGACTGATTTTCTTACACAAAGAGTGAGCAGTGATTGTAAGTTTGTAAAACAATTTACTGTTAGGACTTAATTTAATAGCAATATATTAATTTTGCTTCAAATTCCAATCTGGTGTCGTCTTTAAGTTTGTATTTGGCAGAAAACCTTATTATCTCAATTGAAAGTACTGAAACAAATGTTTATGTGACATAAAAAGGCAAGTTATTATTTTGGCTGGTAAAAAATATGTCTGGCTGGTGGATTTTTTTTCATCTACCAGTCCCATTGGTAGGTGAGCCAAAAAGTTAATTTCCACCCATGAGTGAGCGGCTTTAGACACACAGGCCCAACTGGCTGTAGCAGCACAGACTTACCAACACTGTTCTCTAGCTTGTAGACACAAGTCTGTCTTATGCTTTTAACATGGTGTTTCTCAAACCAGGAAAACACAAATATGTGGATGTTGACAGTTTCAAGACGTTTCCAGCCAAGTAGGTTTGCTTTACTGTATTGGTACATAACCAAAAAAACGTAGTAAGTAGAAAATATAAAGAAAGACAGATGTTTGTGAATGCACTGTTCGTGTCTTATACAGCAAATAGACGAGCAGAAACCTGGCTGGAAGTTAATTTTACATGTTTGTAATAATAACAAAAAGAATGCTTGGACCAGTGAGGCAAACAGCTGCTTTACTGTAGGTTCAAGTGAGGTGATGTTTCAGTGGAAATAAGTAAATTTTTCCTGGAGCAAGTAACTGGACAGACTGTTGATGGTCCATTTTCATAACACAAATCAACTGCAGTAGAATGTATTGACATAAAACTTTTGGTCATAATGATCTGTTTTTAGACTAATAGGAAACTGGATAATTGACTTTTCCTGGCTCCTAGAGTCTGGCTCTGTTTAGTTTATCTGCCAGTCATCTCAGCAAACTATGGTTGACTCTTCTGCTTTTTTTTTTTTCCTTCAGATTTTTGAGGGGGTTATCTGCCTGGCAGCCTATCATACAACATCTTTCCATAACAGCTCCTCCTGTTTATGTTTCTGTCTTTGATCTAGTATGACCATCTGACCTAGATTTTCACACTGCTTCAAAATGTGTGCTTAATTATGATCACAAGCAATCTCTTCTCTCTCTGCCTCCAGGATCGTGGTGGTTTCTGCCTTACTTACGAGGCTTCAATGACCCGTCTGTTCAGGGAGGGCCGGACAGAGACTGTGCGATCATGCTCCAATGAGAGTTCTGCCTTCGTCAAAGCTCTAGAGAATGGAGAGGTACTGATAAATTCAACGATTAAGCCCTCTTTCTTTAAAGTAAAAGCTCACACAAATGTTTCAACTCCTGCTGACCCCAACATCTGTCCTAACTCCAGTGTAAAATAATCATATCGTCACAATTAAAATTCCAGTCTAATATCAGTTCAGACTCTAACAATCATCAGTAGGGATGCTCCCATCTGATACTGATATTAGCCCAATACTGACTCAAATAGCTAGATCAGGTATCAGTGACAAGGACATGAACACATTACATGATGTGTCATGATTGTTATAAAATAACAATAATACAGCTAAGTCATTTTACACTAGAATTGGATCATACTCCGATCGAATGCAAATTGGTATACCGATACCAAAACCTAGGCAACGGCTGATACCCAATGCCCAGGTATTGGTATAGGAACTAAAAAAGTCAGATCAGTGCATCCCTAATCATCAGTGTGTTGTGTTGTGCTGTATTTCTGGTGAATTTAAAGTTTCTAGATGATTTTATTCTACAGATGTCAAATGTGTTTTTGTTTGACAGGCAGAGGAGCAATGCAGACATCTCTTCCGACTGGCGTCAGAGCGGCACCAGAACCTTTACCGTATGGCTATGACTGGAGCTGGAATTGACAGACACCTGTTCTGCCTGTACGTGGTCTCCAAATATTTGGGGGTGGAGTCACCCTTCCTCAAAGAGGTAAGATTTTTGTTTTGTTTAACCACTTCGTCCCAAGCTACCCCGGTACCGGGTCGGTAATCTATTTGCGCTGTTATAGCTGGTTTCCATCCAGAAACAGCGGCGATTCGCGTCCGCATAGACCGCCCGGCGGGCCGCCATCTTGCCGGCATCCTACATAAGCCGTTGGGTTCACTTTAGTTTCGCCTCTACCTCAAATTCTCTCATAGAAGAAGAGCTTGTTTGGCAGAGGCGGACTTTGTTGGTCTCTGCTGGCGAACCGTAGGAGCTACAACCTCATGCAATATACCAATTTTTAGAGGAGACTCAGACGGATCTGGCAAGCCAAGAACCAGCCCTGTAGGATGTTCTGTTCTTAGGCCCCGTGTCCACCAAAGCGTTTTTTTTCTGACGCCGGCGTCTTTTTCGCACCGGGCGCCAAGCGCTGAGCGTTTTTTTCAGGTCGCAGAGAGTTGAAAAATTTTCAACTTTGGGGAAAACGCTGCGCTTGTCACTGTCACTTTTTACTCAGCTGTCCACAGTAGAGGAGGGGCGGGACAAATACCACACCGTAGCAACGGTTACTATCCTGGATCCGGGCTTCGTCCAACCTCCGCTCTTGGACCAAACGGTAGGACTCGCCGAGTCCGTCCTCTCTCTCCACCAACTTCTCTTCATACAGCGCAAGGGCCACAGCAAGTAGGCTACTCTGGTGTTGACATTTTTACATCAAGTAACGTTAGGGAGAACTACCTACAACCACGGATGTGATGTATCATAGCAACCAAAGCAGTCGGAAAAAAACAGACTGTATAAAAAAAACGCTGCGCCTCAAAAACGCCCGCTAACGCTCACTGCTGGGCGTTTTGAGAAGAGCAGCTGGCGTTTTCAGCTGGCAAAAAATGCTTTGGTGGATAAGCTGTGGGCTTTAAAGCATGGGAGTGCTTTTGTTTTATCAACATTTTGTTTTTGGTTTTATCAACATTTCAATGTTTTGGAAGCTTTATGTTATTTGGAACGTGGTTGTATGGAGAGAAATAGTGTTTTAAAGATAACTCCCAATAAAAGTGAACATATTAACAGTAAATATTGCCAAAACATGGACATTCGCCAGGTTTATTTTTTAAAAATTGTGTAATAACTGTTGTATATCAGTTTCTTTTCATCAATTTTACAGTTGCAGTTGTGTTCCAGGTGTATTAGAAGATATTCAGGTGCATTATAATCTACCTTATGATGGTTTTGATTAGGGATGTTCCGATCAGGTTTTTTTGCCCTGGAGTCCGAGTCATTTGATTTTGAGGCTTGATTTTGAGGTATCTACCGATACCGAGTCCCAATCCGATACTTCTATAATACTTAAAAAAAGAATAAAGAGCGAAAAAACAGATCCAGGATGTTCCTTATTTTTTATTTAATTCACCTTATTTTAACATTCAACAACTCTGTTAACAAACAGAGCACTTCTGTGAGGTAGCTTGAACAATCAAGTAATAAATAACATAAATTCCCCTCCCTTGTGTTGTAGGTAAACCATGTGCTCCTGTGCGTCGTGGTCGGATAGTTAACCCTTCCACTGCTGCTCAATTTTCTTCTATTTTCTATTTTTAACCTAAATTGTGTCTCTCTCTGTCAAAATCCAACTGTTGATGATCTGTGTGTTAGTTTTAATGCTGCCTGTCAAGCAGCATTGGATATTGTAGCCCCCGTAAAAACCAGACAACTGACTGAACGGTGTCGACGGGCGGAAAGAAGGTGGAAGAGGGATAAACTCAAAGTGTCATTTCAGTTACTTAGAGAGAGTTGGTGTTCTTACCAAAAAATTGTAAAAGCTGAAAAGACTAAGTACTTTTCTAAAATTATTGCTTCCAGTGGTCACAATCCTCGGGTTCTTTTTAATACCCTCAAAACTATTCTTAATGTCCCACAACCCCAGTGGTTGGAGAACCCATCTAAAATGTGTGAGGAGTTCCTTCATTTTTTTATCCATAAGGTGGAGAGCATTAGGACCCTTATTGGTCCACCTTTGAATGACCATGGCATTTCTGTTACTTGTTCTACTGTTCTGAATCAGTTTGAGCCTGTTAGTTTGCCTGTTTTAGAACAAATTATTGGTCAAATGAAGATCACCGGGTCCCCCAATGATGTGATTCCCCCTCGTCTTTTTAAAGAGGTTGTTTCTACGGTGACGCCCTGCATACTTGATATCATTAATGTCAGTCTAATTACTGGAGTGGTGCCTAGGAGTTTTAAACATGCAGTTGTTCAACCATTGTTAAAGAAACCTGGTCTGGACTGACTTGAGCTCTCAAATTATCGGCCCATTTCGAAGCTCCCTTTGCTTTCCAAAATTATGGAGAAAGTTGTTTATTCGCAGCTGAACACATTTTTAAATGACAATTGTATAACTGATATTTTTCAGTCTGGGTTTAAGTCAGCCCACGGTACTGAGACAGCTCTGCTGAGGGTTCTCAATGACATTTTAGCTTTAGACTCTGGCGATACTGTTGCCCTACTGCTATTGGATGTTACGGCTGCGTTTGATACGGTCGACCACTAAATTTTATTGTCTCGGCTTGAAAATTGTGTGGGCATTAAGGGATTGGCCTTAGCCTAGATTACGTCATATTTGGCAGACAGGAGTTTTTCAGTTCAGGTTAAAGATGCTGTGTCATCTTCGGCTCCTCTGTTGTGCAGATTTCCTCAAGGGTCTGTCCTTGGGCCGTTACTTTTTTCAATATACTTACTGCCTCTTGGGTCAATCTTCAGAAGATACAATGTTTCGTTCCATCTTTATGCTGATGACTGTCAAATATATGTGCCGCTAAGTCAGTGAAAAACCCTTTTAGAGTGTCTGAATGAAGTGAAAGCATGGTTGGCTATGAATTTTTTGTATTTAAATGAGACTAAAACTGAGCTCGTGTTACTTACTCCGAATGACTCAGCTGCTGCGGGGCCTGTTGATCTGGGTTGGGTAACCCGAGATATTAGCTCTGTAGTCACTAATCTCGGAGTCAAGTTGGATGGTTGTTTAAAACTTGATGCCCAGATTGGTGCAGTGGTGAAAACCAGTTTTTTTTCAGCTGAGGCAACTGGCAAAAGTAAAACCATTTTTATCTCGACATGATTTTGAGATTTTAATCCATGCTTTTATTAACACTCGCTTAGATTATTGTAATGCACTCTATAGTGGTCTTAGCAAAACACTTATGGTACGATTACAACTAGTTCAAAATGCAGCTGCTCGTCTTTTAACTGGAACTCGAAAATTTGACCATATTTCACCCATTCTCCAATCCTTACACTGGCTTCCAGTGCACTTTCGTATTGATTTTAAAATTCTTTTTTTTTTTTTAATTGCGTGCATGGCTTGGCCCCCCAGTATTTGTCTGATCTGCTTGTGCCCTACATTCCATCTCGTTCACTCCGATCGGCTGATCAGGCACTGCTGGTAGTCCCTAAAACTAAACGTAAATCTAGAGGTGACCGTGTGTTTTCTGTGGCAGCTCCAAGACTCTGGAATGAGCTGCCTTTAGATATTAGACTTACTGAGTCATTTTCTGTTTTTAAATCTCGTCTTAAAACTCATTTATTCTCTTTGGCTTTTAATACAGTTTGAGGGTTGTCCTTTTCAGTTTTGTATTGTGTTGTAATAACTTTTTGTGAATTATTGTTTTATTAATTGTCTTTGTTGTGCTTTTATTGTGCACTTTGGTCAACAGTGTTGTTTCTAAGGTGCTATATAAATAGGATTAAATTGGATTGGACTTTTGGACTTTAGTGCAACAGTAAATATAAAAAAAAGTCATAGATAGATAGATAGATAGATAGATAGATATCTCTCTATCTATCTCTCTATCCGAGTCCTGATCGGGAGGTAAGGTCTGATTCCGATCGAGTCTGAAACAACGTGATCGGGCCCGATTTCTGATCTCGTGATCGGATCTGGGCATCCCTAGTTTTGATGGTTTATTGCATTAAAATATAGCTTTTTTTACCAGACGAGAATGAAAATATTATATTTTTTTCTGTATTTAATCTCCATGTAGTGTTTTAATGGTAAAATAAATGTTAATATACAATGGATTTATATTCCTTTGCTTCTGACATTTCAAAGGAGACCAGAATTATGCATCTAGGCCTAATGGTTGAGGAGATATTACTGATTTATTTTGGGTATGTTATTTTAGGCGTTTTTCCTAAAAATAGGTGCTAGGGGCCATGTGGTTAATATTAGATTGCTTTTTTAGTCTTTTCTGATCGTCTCACTGACCTACACAGAATAAGCAAAGTGACAAATGTGGCAGAGCAACACTTGCATGCAGATATATATATATATATATATATATATATATATATATATATATATATATATATATATATATATATATATATATATATATATATATATATATATATATATATATATATATATATCAGTACAGAGCCCACAGATGGTATCAGTAGGGCTGGTTCGGGCAAGCAGGCTTGGTGGATAGAGGACACAGGCTATCCAGGTATGATCTCAATGTAGAATAAAGAGATTGTGCCCCATCATTGACCTCAAGTGAGGGGGGACCCAAGTTAGATCCAAGGACTGAATCAGCGACAGGAAGTCTGAGTTTTATTTGTCCAAGTGAATATTCATGTCACAGACAGTTCAAGTAACAGACAGTCATGATCTGGGATTGAAGACAGCAGTGTGTCTAGCTCTTCCACAAAGTTACCCACTTGTCCTGGTGGACGGTATATGACAATCACAGAGACCTTTACCGGAGCAGACACCAAGACAACATCATATTCGAAGGAGGCATGTTGATTCGGGGGACGCAGCTGTGTGAATTTTCTTTTGGTGGAAATTAATAGCCCTGTCCCACCCTCTCTCCCAGACTGTCAGGTATGTGGGTGAAAGAGTAATTGGTGGCCAGTGCAGCGGGGGTAGCAGGTTTTTCTGGTTTGATCCAGGTCTCACTGAGCACCAGTAGCCCAAGAGATAATGCGTTAGCATAAGTAGTGAAAAAGTCAACTTTGTTAACAAAAGACAGGCAGTTCCATGATCCAACAAATAAACAGATGTGGGTGGTGTCTGCTTTAAAGGTTTGAGGAGTACCTTAGGTCTTTAACAGGATAAGTTAAGTTTTGTTCCTGCTGGACAGAACCAAAGGACAGTGATATTTTTGGCCCTTCAGTGAACAGTAATTCTGTATCATCAACAGTAAAATGCAGGAAAAATGCTTTTTCGAATCAGTCTGATTATGACAGCTGCATACTATTCTTAAGTCTCTCATATATCATTCCCAAAGGTCATCTGTACAAGTTTGAAATCTGCCATAAGTTGACATTGTGAGTCCATCAACAGTTTGAGAAAACTCTTTCACTGTAAATGCTGCCTGCAGGGCAGATGTGCCTTTACATGTCTGTCACCCCTCACATTTTCTCTCTCACATTCCAGGTATTATCTGAGCCATGGCGTCTCTCCACTAGTCAGACCCCAATTCAGCAGATAGAGCTGTTCGACCTGAAGAACCACCCCGATTTTATATCGTTGGGCGTCGGGTTTGGACCTGTGAGTGAGACACACACTGTCCTCTTGTAACTGCAAATGTGAACGGCGAGAACACACTGGGTGCATGCTTTCAGAAGCTGACTGTATGTATACAAACACAGTGGTGGTTTGTGAGGTATTAACACTTTGATCCCTGTGGTCACTTCAGGTTGCTGATGATGGTTATGGGGTTTCATACATCATTGTGGGTGAGGATATGATCAACTTCCACGTGTCCTCCAAATACTCCTGCAATGACACTGTAAGTAAAGCCTTTGTTACTTTCATCAGTGTTTAGATTAGGTCAATTAAAACACACCTTACATTACTTTACACTGACATGTTTCTCAATTTGTTAACTTTGACTTTCACACACACCCAATGCATACTAAACTAACCCCAAGCATCACTGGAATGCGCTAGACTGTTGTTGCTGCAATAAAAATCGAGGAGGTCTGAACACACATTACCACTAGGGCTGAAACAAGACATCTATTAATAAAATGCATCGATGCAAATTCTTTGCATTCTTTGCATCTAAACAACAACTCTGTAATGTTTACCGTCCGTCCACTGTAAAACGAAACTTATGTCGCCTCGGCAACAGCACCTGATCAGAAAGCACCTGGTGTTCTGCCAGCGGACTACAGACAAGGTAACAGCAACAGCAACTTTAGCATTTAACTGAAATCATGATTGATTGTAGAGTTGAAGGATAGCCGAAGTGAGCCGCAGTCCTCAGCTGAAAGTGTACACACATAGGTTTGTTGTTGTTTGTTGTGCTCCTTTTTGTGCCGTCAGTTGTAGGCTAACCTCACAGTCATGAGTTAACTGGGTGTTGGGGAGCTGCACCTTTTTACTCACCTCCAGCTCTCTCTCTCTCTCTCTCAGACAATCCCTGCTACCTGTGTGTGCTATTCCATCCTTTCACCCAGATTCTTTGTCTCTATAATTGCCATCTTTATAATAACAAACAGCTGTTTCGTGTGCAGGATCACTTATTTCCCGTTTCACATTTCACATGTTTTTTTCTTGACAAAACGTGGTTTAAAGACCAGCGTCGGGTGACAGAGCCGCTGTCAGCTCCTGTAGTGTGTGACCTTAGTCACATAGTGTGAACGCTACAACGGCTTCAAGCAAAAGCACTTCTTAAACAATGCATCGATGAACCGTTGAAATAATCTGTAGACACTTTGAATACTAAAGTCATCGTTAGCTGCAGCCCTAATTACCACTGTGTTTAGACCTCCAGAAATAAAAAGACACACTGTTCCTCGTCTCTTTCTCAATCTGTAACTTCCTGGTATGTGTCCGCTGACCACTTCATTCACATGTGCTGTGAAAACTAGCACATGTGCTAGAAAGCTACCAATTTTGTGAGAAAGAAAAGACTTTCAGTTCATTTGTAGCTTGTCAGCATTTGCACTGACCACTTCATTCTAATTTTTCAACTCACCATTATCATTTCGTTGTTTTACACCTCTGCCATTTGTGCTTCCATCTATTGCAGGATTCCAGTGAAATATCAATATCAACTTTTATTTACTATATAATATATAGTATAATATAACATTTACAATTAAGGTTAACCATGGTGCTTTACAAGGTAAAAGTACACCAAAAAAACTGTAATCTGAACAGTAACCTGATGCCTCTTGGTTTATTGCAGCAGCATGTCTGAACAGCTTTGTGAGGTCTACGAGTTAACAATAATGACCACAGGGGATGTTGCTGATGAAATTAACCGTGGGCATCAATGCGAACATGAGCAATGGACTATGGAATGAAAAATGCCACTACAAGTTTTGAAATGATGCATGTGTCATGCTGCTTGTAGGGACACAGGATAATGCGTTGAGCTTGATCACTCACTCAGAAATGTCAGTGGATTATTACACAAACGTTTGTGATTCTACCTTGTGTTTTCACTGGACTGGTTGCTAAGAAGGTAGACAGACAGTTCCATATGGCTTTCTAAGCATAACCTCAGGGTTGTGTTTCCATTCATTCTTTCTTAAACCACAAAGCACATGACAGGACAGGAGAAGGTGTCTGTCTGTTTTCAGTTCCCTTTTCATGATTTCATTTTTATTGTGGAATCTGCATTTGTGAATGGACTTCATGAAGCTAGACTGACTCATTGCAGATATATTAATATTTGAGTATATGTCGGTTGATAATTAAAAAGAAATTGCTGAACAGAAATGCCGAACTAGGTTTGAGATCATTTAGAAACACAGACAAAATTCATTTTTATACTGTAAAATTAGGCACTATGTATATTTCTTGCTCGTTTGGTTAAAACAAAGCCTAAATATAATGCGCCTGTCTCAACTCTCCGCTTTTCCCTCCCTCTCTTTAACACTTGTTTTTCTAGGACTCCCACCGGTTTGGAGCTCAGATAATTAAAGCCCTCCAAGACATCATGGCTCTCCTCTCTGCTGACACCAAAACCTCCTCGTCCTCCAAAGGCCCGGCCCAGCCTCAGGCCAAGAAGCTCCTCTGAATGCAGCACAAAGCGGCTCACCATGTGGACAAATGTTCCTCCCAAGAAAAGTACGCTGACCAGAAAAACCACTAAGAACCCAATAGCTAGAATCTGTAAAGTTAAAAGCAGAACTCAGGAAGAGACTGAAAGCCTTCATTAAATGAACAAAAGGGATTTAAGTGAGTGTTAAGTGAGTGTTAAGTGAGTATCAAATGGAATAGAGAAAAACAAGGCACAATGATGACGTAAGGGGCCCTCTGATGTTAGACAGATCAGATCTGTCACCTCCTGCTCCTCGACAAAGAAACACACCTGCGACAGAGCACTGCCACTCCCTCATCTGAATGTTATGATTTGTATTCTTCCATTTAAAAAAATATGGCATTCAAAAGCCTTTCTGCCTGGCAGGCACTAACAATTATCTGTGACAGCTATTCAGAAGTAATGCACGTTGTTTAAATTTGATTTAGCTAAGCGTGAGAACACAAAATCCGTTCAAGCCCTGCTTTCTCTGAGAATTTGAAACCCGTGATTGACATTTTTAAGAAAGAAAAGCTCATCAGAAGAAGGAAGCTCTTAGGAAAAAGGGAACTGTAAAATTACGCCATGAAACTCTGCTCACTGACAGCTCATCACAATTTTTATGTTTCTGTTATAGAGCGCATGTCATAGTTCATCTTTAAAAATCTAAAAAGTTTGAGGGGAAAAAAGGCAGGTAGGACAGAGCGGATAAGACCCTATCTCAAGGGAAACGGATAGCTAGGGACCTCCGACCCAAATATCCCTTTTTGTTAATTTATTGTCATTTAATTCACAAATGGGACTAGACGTTTTTAAACTAAACAATGATAGTCCCAGTCATAATCTTAAGGAATGACTTTTTTTCCTGTTAATATTCAGGGTTACTTTTACCCATCACCTGATCACTGCACAAGCCACGAATCAATAGTTAACTACCTGATGTCTTACTTCAACCTTCAATGACAGTGAGTGTGTGTGTGTGTTACTGTTGTTACAAGTAACAATACAAAGCATCCTACAGGACACTTGGTCTGTATACCACACCTACTAATACATGTGTTGGAAGTCTCCGTCAGATTTGGAGGCCTTTACATTAGCTGCCAGTTTTTTGTAGTGACCATTAAAAGTGCCCTGTGGAGTTTTCTCGTTAACCCGCACACAGTCTCTCCCTGAGGTTTAACATTCCTGTTGAATGCACTTCCTTCCTCATAAAACAACTGCAAGTATTTGACTCTGTGCACTGTTCACAGACCTGTTCATGGACTTGCACTCTTCTTTGAGCTTTTTCACTGCCAACTGTCTGCAGGCCTGTGCATCCACACCCACATGTGCGATAAGAACTGAACTCGTGGTGCACCTCCAACGCAAACTTTTGGCATGCCTAGAACATGTCTTTGACACGTTCAAGTATTTATTTTGTGTTGTGCCGGAGGGTTTGGAGCAGTGGGCAACGCAGCAGTTAGATTCTTTACTTGAAAGTAGCAAAACCTAATATAAAAATATTACTAAACAAATATTACTAAAATGAGTGCTATTACTAGTAAAAGCACTCATATGCTCAGGTCAAAAGTACTTACATATCTGAACATCTTCTCAGATTAACATTTTGATTATTAACATGGAAGCAGGATTTAACATTGTAGCTGTTTTGAAAAATGTTTATCTGCAAAGTAACCAGTAACTGTAGCTCCCTTTAGTCAATTGTAGTCAAGTAAAAAGTACAAAACTTTCCTCTGAAATGTAGTGGAGTCCAAGCATCAAGTAGCAGAAAATACTCAAAGTACTTCTAACTTGTACCTTGCCATTCTCTGATGACGCAGTGGTTTGAAACTTTAAGTGGTGACTGATGCCTTTAAACTGTTGCTTCAGGGTTTTTGCTTAATGATTCAGCACCCCTGCGTCAGCTGGAGGGCTGCCAACTCTTGTGTAGCAAGGATGTGCTCAAACAAGAGCCAGGGGAGGTTTCAGTCAGTGCATTACATTGAATTTAATTTGATGCCTCGTAAATGTAAGTTTTAATTTCACTTGGAATTCACTGGTTCCATATGAATTCAGATTCACACGATTCAGCTGCATGTTTTTTTTTATCGGACAAATGCATAAAGGGTTTTATTTACGGGATTGATTTAATGAGAGGCAGCAGTTTTTAGGTGGAATGTGTATTTTAATAATAAGAATATCCTTCAGCCTCTCAGACACAGTTGTGTTTTACTGCCTTGTTTGATGTGGTGGAGATGGTCAGAAGTGGACTGTTGTTGTGTGCGGTACAGTTGCATTGCCTTGTCATTATCCTTTATCCATTAACCACCGCTGAAGCAGTTGTTCGGGAGAGGGTATAAGAGGCCGCTGCCAACTCTTTGAATTTCCTCTTGACGAAAGCACACTTACTCTGGTAAAGAGCAGGACATGCTTTATTTCCCCTTCCCTCTCTTTATAAATACTTGAATAAAGACTCCTCTGCGTTTAAAGCTAGGGCATTTAAGAAACACATGTGCCTGAATTCAGGTATCATTCAGTAAAACAATTTAAATGCAATTTTTTTTAAATCAATGCAATTCTTATGGGAAACCTTGTAACATTTCTTATTCAGCTGTATTCTCTGTGTGTCAATGTGCTACATGTGCAGTGATGTTGTGCCAAAACATAATCAGTTAAATCATTCCTGTTTTCTCACGCCCACGCCTAAAGTAATCACAGTCTTCATGGACTAATATGAGTAAAAACATTGGTTAAAAAGTGTCTGGGTGTCAATGCTGCACTACACCTCTGCTCATGTTTTCTAGCTGATTCAGAACTTTTTCTCTTGATTGTTTGCTTAGCATTTGAATAAAATCAGACCACAGTTATTTCTGTTTCAGGCCTCAGGTTCAGACATTTTGCAGCTCATTTCCAAAGTTTTTGACTGCTAAGCCGAGCAGCCATTTCCCTGCCAAGAACACTCGACCACAAGACATGCGTGCCAAATTTGTAAAAAACTACCGCAGCAATGTACACTAGCAACTTCCCTTTTTATCTCCACTCTTGCCTTTTTTATGTTTTGTTTTGTTTTTTTTTTCTAAATGTGGGAGGTCCCAAAATGCGCTGCTTGGCATCATTTCTTGTTTTCTTTTCCTTCTATTGTATTACCACATCATCAGTTCAACATGGTGATTACAAGTGCTCAATCATTAACCAATCTCGACGATCAGACAGTCATGAAATACCTAAATGTTTTATTGTGATCACAAAAAAAAATTCGAGCTTATTATGTTTGCATTAGAAACATTTAACACACAGAAACCAAAAAATTCAAATCCATTTTAACTCTTCATGTCCTTTCCTGCCTTCCACACGTACATATGTATTTGTGAATCTGTGAAATCAGGTGAAACTCTTATAATGTTGGTCATTTCATGCCTCACCCTGCCTTAGCCATATAAAGCCCGTCTGTGCCTCAGTCTCTACTCTGCCACATTTATATGTGATATAATAACCGATGTAATCAGTGTCAGCAGTTTTTAGCCTCACAAAAGAGCAGCAATGCTGGTATTTAGTAGCAGGTTGACAATTTGGCTACATTTCTATTGTTTATTTCTGTGTAACTACTGCTTTTACTCTTGGTTAATGGTTGGTGATGCTTCAACATTTTGGGTGAATTTGTATGTATTGTAGTTTTTAAATGATTTGTGATGTTCTGTGTTTACTGATTAACGCTTAATGAGATGCTTATTATTGCTGTGTTGCTTTTTGTCGTTTAAAAGTATTTTTTTATGTCAATTGTGGACTTTGTGAAGAAGGCCTTTTACAGATGGTGCTGGCCTGTTGTGTGAAATAAAATCCTTACTGACGCTACATCTGCATTTGGTCTGTTCTTTATCAGTTAATGAATTTATTGGTCAAACTAGAGACTTCAACTACAACTGTCCCTCACTGTCTGGAAAACAGCCACCATCTTCCCTGTCCCCAAGAAGTGACAGGCCACAGGCAGTGAGGGTGGGAAGCACCACATTCACCACCATTATTGTGAACAGCCCCCCAAGGCTGTGTCCCTATACAAGCTGTAAACTCTCCACCCCTCACAGCCCTATTTCCATAAACAGCCAGCCAGTAGATATTGTTGACAGCTTCACATACCTCGGAATCACTATGGACAATAAAGTCCTTTGAGTGGTCGAAAAAACTAGAAAGGCGCTATACTAATACGGAGCATTTACCTAATGCTTCTCCTGTACTGTAGTATCATTGAACCCATCCTCTTGTACTGTGCTACCTGCTACTTCACTGTGCTCTCTCTCACCAATAAGAATAAGCTTCTAAAAATTACAAACACTTTCTCTAAAATAAAATTCCCACTCCCAAACTGCCAGCCTTCATTAATACTGCCACTGCTTGGAGACCAACTACCATAGTCCATACCATAAAATCCCAGCCACCCTCTCAACTCATGCTTCACCCTTCTTCCATCTGGCTGCAGATAGAGAACAGCTGCTCTACAAAAAGCCTCACTTCGGCAAAGGTTTTGTACCCTGCGCTATAAGAGCGTTAAACTCACAGACAAGTTAATTATGTGTATATTGTCCATATATATCTATATATGTGTGACCTATGCGTAGTTTGTGTGTAGAATTCATATTGAAGGTGCTTTTTGTACAGACTCTGAAAGCAAATTTCCTCCACTGAGGACAATAAAGAATGAATCTGAAACACCTGTCGGGCAAAAACAAAACCTAACTTTTTGTGTAATAATATTGGCATATTATTTCATAGTTTTAGTAACATAATTTTGACTGTTTAAATCAAATTATTATTTTTAGATTTAATATGTAACTTTTTTTCTTTTGTTTGGGCTTCAATACAACACTAGGCGTCACTTGTATGTATGTGAAAAGACAACCTTGGAAAGACTAACTGCACATTCATAATTACAAAAACATGATTGACTCGAGGACCAAATGCAAAAGCAAATTTTGCCGTAATTTAAGTATAACCATCGATGTAATATAGACACAGTGGAGAAGTGGGGCCGCAGGAGTGCAGTGAGACAAGGGTGTGCACAAGGGCAGACTAAAGTTACCCGAGCAGCAGCCTGTTGTCCTCTGAGCTGAGCTTACCCACTGGAAGGAAAGTTTTTGCTCTTTGCTGAGTAAGTAAGAGTATGAGTATAGAACCAAATGCTTTTAATAAGGTTGATTTCCTTTGTGAAACTGAGGGGGATGCGTATCATGAATTTCTGCGAGGGTTGTGTGAGTTGTGTGTGAGTGGGACTTGATGGAACATATCCCTACCAACATCTAGCCATCTGAAGTGTCCCTAGCAATAATGTTGATCCAAAAATGAAAATCACCATTGCCTATTAGTTTCAGAAAGTGTGTGATTGTGACGGATAAATTTGATACACAAACGGTCAACAGCTCTTGTTCTCTTCTATGAGTCCTATGCATTTTTAAGATTTAAAATTAGATTATGCCCCCGCTCCTCCCCTTACATACCTCACTGTGCTTTCGTCCGCTGCCTACCTTTTTCAAACTCTAAGATTTTTTTTCTAAAAAAGTAAGAAATATATAAATTACATTTATCTGACTTCTTTTACCCAAGGCAAGTTACAATTGCTAAGTTCTGAGTGTCAGAGGTTGCATGTAATTATGTTGTTTTTCTGAGGTGCAAAGCCAGTTTATATTGCACATCATCCATTGCTATATTATTGTGTTTTGGTAGCACATCACACGTGAGAAAAACACCATCATTACTTAACAGGTTCCACAGGATGTCTTTGTTTGTTTAATAACCGTTTAGCTCTGTGTACCTACACTGTGCAGGTAGCCGGTAGTTTCAGTTTAATACTAACGAGATTGCAAACTAAAATGAGAGCACATAGTCACACAGTTGTATCTGTACCTGCTAATTACACGTTATGTCCCAGTATGTGAAGTGTGAACCACACTGTGAAAATTTCATGTAAATAAAAGGATAAACATTGGGCTTACTTCTTGTTGCCTGTAGATGTGTAGATGTGTTTAAGGCGGGGCCGTTTTTGGGCATATAAAGCTTGGTACAGATTTGAGCCTGTACAACGAATTCCTGCTTCACTGGCGAAGCAAGGACCTTCGCCGCCATGCCACGGGCACGCTGTGAAATACAAACTCATAGGCTTCAGGACATAACATCATCAGTGTCTTATGGATTGTCTGAGACACTGTTGAAGTAGATAAGTAGTTTATTACAGTTTGAGTGAATATTGGCATATGAATGTCTTCAGAGTGTTACTGTTTTCAAACCTAAAATTTGGTATGGATGTGAGCATGTATATTGATTTTATAACAACTTCCTGTTTCATGCCACGCCATGTACACGCCCTTTAATCAATAACTCAGAGATAGCACGACTTTTGATCCTCAATGCCTTTAGATTACAGAATAACTGTTTAGGATATGGCTCCAATAGGCTCAGAGCATGTACTGTGAAGTTATGACAACTTCCTGTTTAAAGGTGAGTCATTGATTTTCGCCACCACGCCATGGACACCCCGTTTGATGAAAACACCAACAGCATTAATTTTCAGTGCCTTTAGATTGCACAGGAAAAATTTGAAGTGGATCGGATTCATTCTGTAGAAGTTTGTTAAAGTACAGAGCTTGTAAATCACCAAAAAAAGAGCATTAAATTCAAAGTTGCCTTCTTCCTATTGGGCATTGCTCCAAGAGGATTTTTTGTAGGTCTGTCTGTACATATGGAGACAAGACGTCCGGAAAAATTCAGGACAATCCCGAATTTTGAGCGGTTGTCCCGACTCCTTAACTAATTTGACTAAACCCGAGTTTGGATTAGTTATATCAGAAACGGGCATTGCACTGATGAAATTAATTAAACGAGGCTAAATAAATTGTAAGGGATACCGATTTGCACACTATTACATACACAAGTGATTCTGTTTTTTAGTTGACTTCATGAGCTTTGAGTTTTGATGGTGGTTTTACTGTCTCATTGACATGAATGTAATGTAGTCAACTGGATGCCACTCCCACCCCCAACTCAGCCAGTCTCAACTCCCCTGTTCTCATCTAGTAACCCATATGCAAAGTTTCTTGATTTTTTTAGCATGTTTAAGCTGCCAAAAATGCCCAATTTAAGGGGGGGAGCCCAGAAGAAAAGCTGACCCCACCACCGCTCTTTTTTTATCTTTGATAGGCACCCTGTCTCAGTAGGCTATGTTTGGAAATGTAGGAAATGTTTGAGCTTTTCTGCCTAATAAGTCTTGCAATAATCTGACAAGCAGCCAGTCAACAGATCAAATATTCACATTTCCCTGCGATCACCCAGATGAAGATTAGTTTTGAAGTTACAAACAGTTTAATGTTTAAAACTGATGATACACTGAGCAACTTTTAGAGCAATCGTGCAGGGCAACGTCACCGTCCATGGTAATGTGTAAAGATTACTACCATAATCCCCTTCCCCAACCACTACGCCACCCGCCCTGCACCAACGCCAGACGTTCAAAACATAGGACTTGCCACTAGCAAGATTGCCCAGCAACATTGCTCAAAAAGTTGCCCCGTGTATCATCAGCTTTACAGTTTGCTAATGACTCATAACTGTACCCTAATTTAGATTAGGATAGTACTTTGTTTTCAATAGCTTTTGAGAAATCAATACCATATAATATAAAACAGGAAGCCACAAGGCATCAGTTATGCTTTTAAGTGATTACATAATCGAAAGACAGTTTTCATGGTAGCGAGAGTTTCAGGAATGCAGCATAGGCTACAGAATTACACCACCACTTCCTTACCTCTTCTCTTCTTTGCCTTCCTTTCTCTCACTCATGTCTTCCTCAGGCTATATGCTTTCCCACCCTCGGTGGCATATCAAGTATATTTTTATGTTCATGTTACATGTTCATTTAGTAAATTATGGTATGGTTTAGAGGAAAACAGACCATAAAGCAGAGTATGCTTCAAGGCAGGATTATCAGTGATTGACAGGTACTGTACCAGCAACGTTAAGAAAAGCATTAGGAGTCGGCTGTTCACTTTCTCTGAGGGCTGTTCACAAAACCAAGATAACTGTTTAAACAGGGATTGTCAAGGCTGAATTTAGCCATGACTCTGTTTCATGAAAGCAGTGGCACATAAGTTACCATGACGATTTATTTTGTGTAGCTAGCCTGCTCCAGACCAGGCTTAGATAATCCTAGGGCCTTATCTGTTTGGTCAGCGGTCACACTGATCAGAAACCAGAGTTTTTTTAGTTATTCAATGTTCTTATGTATTTGCTTTGCATATTTTTCATTAGCCTGCATTAAAATACACAGGAAGCCTAATACTGTGTAAACTACTATTTGGCAATATGGTAGCACATAGTTTGTGGTTATTAGGTATCCTAATGGGAGAAGAATACGCGTGCACCATACTTTACACACAGTGATCAACAGTGAGGAGGCTTATGTGGAATAAAAGCACAAAACATAAAAAATAAATAATCATAAAATAAAAAGTAACAGGTGCACAGTGATAAAACAGCGGGAAAAAACGTGGGGCAGACATAAGCGGACAGACTGAATGTGTGTGTTGCTAAAAATATCACTGCTCTTAACTGAAACTGTCATGATTAGCCTATATTGTGCCTTGAAAGTGAGCAGTGTACGTTAATATGAGACTCGAGAAATATATTTCACACTATATAGTGTTGTTATGACCCTGGGGTCATATTTTGTTGTGTGTTTATCTCTCTGTGCACTGTCAGCTGTTCTCCTCCCTTAGAGTGTGTGTGAGTGTATGCAGGTACTGGAGAACAGGCGGACACACTGGATTGGTCCGGTAGAGCTGATTGGAGCCTCCTGATTGGGCACCCAGATGACAGCAGCCAACTTAAGACAGGAACTTCTCTCTCTGTCTCTGCCATTCCCAACCTGAGCCTGTGTACTGTGTGTTATGTTTGTTAGTTGTGGGCAGAAAACTGCTGTGATTAGAGGAGTCTTCGAAAGTGAATCTGTGTAGCTTAGTTTTGAAATTCTGATTGTCGTTGACAACTTTGTTTTGTTAGCTATTTTTGTTAAAACAAAGAAATACAGATTTCTTTGTTGTATAGCAGTGTGTAAGAGTGAGAAGCCCTTTTTGTTTGGATCCTTTGTCTCCTGTTTTTATATTAGAAGCCTAGTTTAGAGCTTTGTCTTTACTTTCTGATTTTGGTTTAGGAAAGTTTTAGTTTTCTTAGATTGTTTTGGTTATTGTTTTGGGCACTGCTCATCTCTGAAGCCAATAAAACTGCAAAATTGTATTTCCTGTGTTCTGGCCTTGTTTGGGGATGGGAGGAGTGGGAACCCACACCTTTATGTTACATCCAAGACACCCCTAGACCTTGGGACGTAACAGTGTGTATATTATATATATTACACACACACACACACCCCATTAGGTTTAGTTGTACAATATACTCCCAAATTCTAGTCCCACTTCACTGCTTCACTGGACCAGTAAGTATATTGTGCACAGTTTATTCATGAAATAACACGGAGTGGAAACCACAATGTTTTTTTACCTGTTTTTTTCCCTCATGTGCTGTAAGCATGGGAGACAAAACAGTTATTTATACATTGTGGTACAGTCAAGCTTACAGTGTGCTTTGCAATGATCCCTTCTCTTTTTAGCTGCTGTATTTCCAACTTCCTCACTGCCTCTTTTTATCTCCATATCCAGGTCAACGTCCTGCCATTCTTTTGGTGATATTTTCATTTGTTAATTTTTCTTCAAATGTGTGGAGTTCAGACATCTGACAGTTTGTAAAGCAAACCCCTGCGGGAGTCCTTCATGTTATACTTACATTGTAGGACTCAGGGTCAAGTTACAAATATTCTTATCTATTATCCATGTTGACTAAACAAGTACACCATTTTCACACAAAACGGACATACCTAAGCCTACTATATCTATATTCATTTTCTAAAGCATTTGTTAAAAATGCTGCTTGCAACGAAAATGTTAAATAACTGAAAATTCTTTAAGAAAGTTTATTTGCACAATAAGAACATGCACTGCAGTGTAAACCTAGAAGAAACAAATGTGTCTTGTTCAAAAAAAGCAACTTAAGCTAAAAGAACAAGCTGCTGATTATTGCACTCTATTTTTATATTTATGAATTGTTACCTGCCAGCTGAATTTTGTGTTTCCTTTTATATAAATAAAGACATTTCCACCATACATTGGTGCAGAATATTTCTCTAGAAGGCAGGAATTATTTAATGCTCAAAAACATCTGTGGGAGGACCATAGACTGTATATAAAAAGGGGAGGACACACATCTCGTGAGGCAAGTGTTATAATTAACAAATAATGTTCCAGTTAAGAGCAGTGATACTTTTAGCTACTTACTAAGTAGTAGTTGGTCCTCTTATGTGTGCCCACCTTTTGTCTCTGTTTTAATGCTGCTGCTGTTTCTTTCTTTCTTTTTTAAAATCTTATGTGCATCTTTTCATTGTAAACCATTTTACTTGCTGTTACTCACCAGGCCTGTTGCGACAGGACAGGCAAAGCAAGCAATTGCTTGGGGCCCTGAGCATGACTGTCGCTGACAGCCATAGGCTGACAACAGCACCAAATACGTTATCTCTGCGGCTGTGTATGTGTGTGTGTGTGTGTGTGTGTTTTCAAGTATGTTGGATTTAGTTATTGTGCACTTTTTTAATGTATATTTGATTTTATGGTACAGTGGTGTTTTTTGCAAATGTTCAATTGTTGAAAATGTTCAAATTTTATGCAACAGCAGTATTTGCACTGTAAAAAAATTATTTATATAAAGTGTGGGTGAACTTTAGCTGTATGGCTATGCTGTGGTTCCTGTAGGCTTTGCGTGCGTGTGTACGGGGGGTGGGGGGGCCTCCATGTCCATTTTGCTTGGGGCCCCCAAATTCCTTCAAACGGCCCTGTTACTCACTGTGTGTAAAGTATGCTACACACATCTTTTCCATTTCAGCTTCAATAAATGTGTGAACGACCAAGCTGTTGACACGCATTTATCTGAATTACTTACACCTGGCTTGACATAGTCGCTCCTACTGAGCCCGGTTTGGTTTGTAAAACTTTACAAAAAGAGGCCCCAGAGCTGTCAGCATTGTTCTTGTTAACTTTATGAACTATCAGTATTGCCTGATGTAAAACACTAAATTCAGCACTGAACAAATCCTGCACCACAAATACAGTAATCATAGGGAATTTACAACAATCAGTTAGGTCTGGGGATCCCCACAGGGTGGCCAGTGACATTTCAGAGGTGGCCCAGACCCCTGAAACATCACAGCTTAATAGGAACTGTTAAACTGGTCTAAATGAATTTTCTGTTCTGATCTCAACAAGTCTGCAAATCACTGAGCAGGCACCAATCAGAGGCAGCGCTTTTATCATGATTTCATCATGTAGACTTCTCACAAAGTATTTTAAACAACAGACCTATTTTGTGTTTGAAATAAGCTGTTTTAAATGAGCCTACATGTATCATAAATACCGCCCATCTAAAGGAAACTAAAATGACATGTTTTTTCCTTCTATCAATCTCCTCTGCTATGTTTCATTACTATATACAGCACTTCGCCTACACACACACCTCCTAACTCAGCCAGACTCATTTCACCCTTTCACATCACAAACATGGCCACTTGCATAGCTGTGGTTCTTACAGTAGACCTAGTTATATGCCAAAATATGCAGACACAAAAAAAACATTAAAGCACTTGCCAGCATACAGTGCATAGCCTGCCAGTAGGCCTATAGAGAGCCTAAGGCCACGTTTACACATAGCCGGGTATTTAGAGAAACGGATATTTCCACCCCTCCGTTTTCAATAATAACATCGTGCACACAACATTGTTTTCAAAAAAGTTGTTGTTTACATCAACCCGCATAAATACGCCGCCAAACCTATGGGCGGCAGTGTAGGGAGAAGGATAAAGCCATGCAAGCCAATCAGAATCGACAACAGACACGAGCGATTTCCTTTTCCTTTCAAAACAAAAACAAACAACGGCGGCGACGTTGTCGTTGCCAGGCAACATATCTACGTCTTGGAAGGCTGAAGTAAAAATGCTGACCTCCGTGCACTCCTTCGCCTCTGCTCCTCAATATAGTACTGTAGTTGAACTTTCAAATGCAAACAGGCCAAAAGGGTTTGCACAAAAGTAAAAATGAGAACTACCTTAACAGCATCCATTATCAGTAACGTTAGCCAAACAAACTGTAAACTTAGGGCGCTCACATGACGTTAAGCATTTTCTGGTGCATAATGACGTTTGAGAACCTAAAACCCCGTTTCTCCCAGTTTACACGGCAACACATAACCGGCGTTTTCAGAAATCTCCACTTTGCCCGGAGTTTTTAGAAATAATCGTTTTCTGTTTTCTGCGTTTTCGTGTAAATGAGAGGGCAAAACGCAGAGAAATATCTGCGTTTTCCCATCGTGTAAACGGGGCCTAAGTCACTTGCTTTTGCTTCCGGCCCATGGGACCTCATTTCGGAAAAAATGTGTACGGTAGTCAATTGTGAGAGAAAACTTATTTTTTGATCCTGTTTGAACTGTGCTCTGAATTACACACATCATTTTGCCCATCAAGAAAGTTGCAGTTTGTCATAAAGATACATGTCGTTTTGTGTGAAACTGCTCAACAAACTACATCTCTCGTCTCGCAATATACGTAGACAACATGTTAGCGTGGTAATGCTAGCTCAGCTTTCATAGCTCACTTGCTACTAGTTCGATAACTTAGCTATGTTCCACGCAGAAATATATCTCACCTAAAATGTTTAATCCAACGACTCTCTGCCCTTTTATCACATCAAATAGCCTGCACATGGATGTTCCTTGACATTAGTTTCAGTCATTGAGAGAAAAAGTTACGACGTTGCATACACGACTTTTGGGTTTGTGGTCTTTGTCATTGTGTATTTTCACAATATTATACTTCAACCAACTGCGTCTTTCTTGACTTTGAAATGTATATTTTAAATTGATCATAATCATGTGTAATTCAGTGCACAGTTCAAACAGGATCAAAAAATTTGTTGTCTCTCGCTATTGACTACTGTACATATTTTTTCCAAAAGTCTCATGGTGGTCAACTGGAAGGGGAGGGACTTAGGTTCTCAATTGGCTGTGGGACTTGCAGATTTTGATGATGACTGTAGGCATCAAATCCAGGGCCATTAAATAAGAGAGTTACGACAGTCCCATCGACTTCTGTTGGAACTTTGGAATGCGAAAGTAACGCTCATGGGGCAGCCGATAGTTCCAAACACTGGATAGTTCCAGCACTGAGCCCCGTTCATTTCAGTGTTTCTGAAGTACACTTCATAAGTTTTCATAAGTTGATGAAATTACTGCATTTGTTGACATTTTAACTCATTAGCTGTACTCTCATGAATCAAGTCAATAGTGCTATTTTATGTAGCCAGCTTTAGTCAAGGTTTATCGGACGATTGCTGCTAGCTAATGATAACGTGAGTAATGTTAACCAGCTAATGTTAACATACCAAGATGTCAGTTTGCCAATATTTACCTTAAATGTAAAGTTATTAGTTAGTTAGCATACATCTTTTATCTGTGGTTATTAGATTTGTTGTAACTCAGTATAGCAGCACTTAATTGCAGGTTTCAAGAACAGTGTATCCACAGCATCAAAATACAATTTGTCAATAGGGGAGAGTGGGGTAAAGTGGGACATTTTTACATTTACTCCCCTCTAAGCAAGCTAAAATGATATAACAGTAACATTTACATATTTCCCATTAATTCAGGATGTTTCCTAGCAATGGAAATTATCAGAATGTATTCAGGACGGAGGGCAGTGAAAATATGATTGTGTCTTAAAAAGTGGTTAAAAAGTGGTCTTGTGTCTCACTTTACCCCAGCTTAGAAAACTGAGACAGACCAGAGAACTCAAGGGGGTAAAGTGAACTTGCTGGGGGTAAACTGATTCACTTACTTTTTCCACTCTGAAACTACCATAATAACGCATGTTGTAACATTTAGAATCCTGACAGCTAGCTTGACAACCACACATTGCAAAACTATTGTCGGACTCGTGAACAAAATCATGGGGATTGGTCAATTAAGCAATTTTTTTCTAAACAGAAGAACAGAAGAACTCCCTGACTGTAGTTTTATTGAAGGCTGTAGCCCTTCCCAGGGATGTTGCCTCTGGTGTTCGGACAGAGAGATGGCGACGTGCTTGTTGAATAAATGCTTTGAAATTGGAATTTTTAAACGCTCAATTCCGATCAATGGGCGCTTGGCGCCACTCTCGCACTGAGAGAGGCAGCAGAGACCCAACACGTCTGTCAACACAGACGTGTTGCATGTGCCTGCATGCAGTGATGATTATATTTATAATATTTTAAAATTTAAAATAGTAAATTCTTTTTATAAGTCAACAATGAACTATAACTGAATTGATTGTGATGTTATTTCTTAGTCAACATTTCATAAAAACTAATTATTATGATACTGTTAAAACAATGTCATACATCAAACGATTGTTTATAAACAATCCCAGTCACCAGATCTCATGGTTCAAGGGCAATATTAAGAAGAGCGAGACAGAGCGGACAGTGACAAACTGTGAATTTGCAAGAAGGAATCGAGTACACAGAATGAGGTGCTAGTGCAAGAGGCAGTTGAGGTAGTGGAGCAGAAACAAGCTTGTGGCAGATCTCTGCATGAGTGACATGTCCACACACCACTGCTGGCACTGCAGCAAGCAAAATATTAAGGCTGGGTTCCACAAGGCAGGCATCTTTCCTCTGTCCAGGGGGGCTGTGGAAGATATGACAAAGAAGAAGGAGGAAAAAAGACAAGCACAGGAGGCCAAAAGGCAGAAGAAACAGGCACCACCTCCAACTCAGGAAGATGGGGAACACTGCGCTGTCTGCAGTAGAGTGGTCCCACCTGGCTCAGGAGATTGGGGCGTTGATGAATGGGTGCAGTGTAACCTTTGCCAACTGTGGTTCCACTTCAAGTGCGCTGGGGTGGAGGAAGTGCCAGACACGGAGTGGCTTTGTCATAAATGTTTTCTGTCCACATAATCACATACACTCACACAATGTTAATAGTTTTAAATAGTGCACACATGAAATGAACACATCCTACTGCTGATATACTGACAATTTCTAGTTGTAATTTTTAATCAGTTTAGTGTTAATTGTCAATAGTTGTAAATGGTGCACACACACGCGTGTTACAACACTCACACTCGTGCACAAACACGTAATTTACTATCCTAATCATTTCATTTTTAAGTTCATGGTTTGCACATTAGTTACTTTCAATTATTACATTTTTTAAACATTAATAATTCTTCAGAAAGATGGTAACATTGTTAACTAATGTTTCACATGGTTCATGCTTAACTCACGTGCCTTAATTAATATCAAGACAATCATGCCTAACTCGCATAGTCGTCTAGCTTATTAAGCAGTAAAGTTAGCCTAATTAGCCTAGGTTTTAACAAAAATAAATGTACTCACCTTTCTTATAGATTTCAATAGTATACTCTTCCGTTAAAACAAATAAACAGCTCAAAATGATCCGTTTAAAGTCAATTTGGGCTAGTTGAAATCAAGGTATGCACTCTGTACGGAACACCGTTGGCAGCCTGTACGGGACACCGTTAACGTCTGTGAGCATCCAAGCACAGGCGGAGGAGGTACTTTCGCCCACTTTTCTCAAATACTATTGGTCCAAAAGACATCAATCAAAGAATAGACAGTCCAATAGGTATTCCCCTAGAGAATGAGCACACAAACATGCTCGTCTGGCTCTCACCAACAGAGGAGTGGCCGCTGACGTGCGGTGAAAGGCAAAAAGTGTACGAAACATGGTTAGTCTACGTTACACAATTCTTTATTAGCTATAAGATGTAACTTTATGGCAAGATCATTTGGCCTTAGTTAACCTACAGAAGCATGTCATCTCTTGCACATACTAGCCTACCTGAACATTGTGTCTTTGTCCAATTGGCAGGGACAGGGATATTCCAGTTGACGGCACTTAACTGGGAGGACATGGAAGGCCATGGAACTGTTACAGCAAACATTAGTTGTTCCAAGTGTTTGGCAAGCTCCTCCTCCATCTCATCTGTGAATATTCTCTTTGCCTCAGCTACTGCACCCCAGGCTACTGATTTTACCTGCCCTTTCTCTTTTTTGTTTATGAATCTTACGAGGCTTGACTTGTCAATATTTCTATCCCTTGCAGCTGCTCTTAGGCTACGTTTGGACTGCAGGCCAATGTGACCCAAATCCGATTTTTTTTTTGCCCATATGTGACTCAGATCTGATCTTTTTATGACAGTGTGAACAGGCCAAGTCACATGGAATCTGATTTTTTCCAGTTTAGAATTGGGCCACTTCCATATGTGGTCCAAATCTTTTTAAATGCGACCTGAGTATCCAGACTGAGGTCGCATTTAAAAAGATTTGGACCACATATGGAAGTGGCCTAATTCTAAACTGGAATGCAGTTTAGACATCACTGTAGAGCAGCAGTTCTGCTGTAGACAGAGCCTCCATGAACGAAAAAGCTCCACAAAAAGCCATAATTAAACATGTGGCTCTCTTCCTTCTCCACCTCGCTATCATCTGCTCACCAATTTCCTTTTAAAATCCACCAGGCTCTCTTCTGAGTTACATGCATGCTATTTGTCTGAGCGGACACAGTGGGGAGGGAGAGAGAGAGAGAGAGAGAGAGAGACGGAGTGAGTGAGTTGTGGGGCAGTTGCTTTGTACAGCGACAGAAACTGTATAGAAAAGAACAGGAAGTTGTGAACACTTGTCATAATTTGGGAGAACTGTAACCCGTGAGAGAACAATGAAAAACGGGAGTCTCCTGTGAGCTAACCGGAGCTAACCTCTGTTGCTCCTTGTTTACTTCTGTAGCCTGCAACAGCCTGCTGCGTGTGACGTCGTGTTATTCTTCTGCGCATGCGGGTCACTTTCAGGCCGCGGACAGTTCACACTGGAGTCTGATATGGGCCGTATTTAAACTATAATGTGAACTGTCAAACTAAAAAAATCTGATCTGGGGAAAAAATCGGAATTGAGCATTAAGGCCTGCAGTCTGAACGTAGCCTCATAGACTTCATTCCTTCCTTGACCTCAGCGGCTTCATTCTCCATCTCCTTGAGGGGTGTTTTGCCGCAGCTTGTCTTCCTGGTGTATTGCCTTGTCATGATGGCTTTTCTACAATGTTTATGACATTAGAAATAAAACATATGTAATGTAATATTACATTAAAATATGTTTAAGACTAAACTTAACTTGTGCCTCATGTCTCACTTTACCCCACAGCATTTGTCTCACTTAACCCCCCCACCACCACATTTTAGAAAAAAAACAATCTCTCTTAGCAATTCAGGCTAATCTTCAGCTAGCATCATCACATGGTTTTATATGTTGGTAGTTCATCAACATGTTTGCTATAAGTTTTTTCTACCTAAATCAATTTGCTTTGGCACTACAGTTGATTAAGTTGACAGCAATAAAATTTACTTTTACATGCTAAAAAAATATTTTTGTGAAAAAAACATGCTTATGACAGCACCATGAGGTCCTCTCCTTCGTGGCTAAGGAGAAATGCAAGGAGTTTGAAAATATAATCGTCTAATGACCAGAAATGTGTTATTTGGCCTAGATACAGGGAGTGTCTCACATTACCCCTCTTTCCCTTACACACAGTATATAGTAAGCTAAAAATGGGCTGGAATGTTATGACTTATAAAACAAAATACAAAGTGAATGGACATAAGAAGAGAAGACAGTTTACTGTCAGAGTCATAGGCCTACTGATATGCCATGGCAAGAGAAAGCACAGCAGCCAGACACAAGGTAAAGCTACTGCATCAGGTCTCTCCCAGGCAGCAGGTGGTGTGGACTGATCAGTCAGAATGTGTCTGTGTTCAGGTTAATAGTTTCGCCTCTGTTTGGAGAAGGGTGAAAGGATTCATTTGCCAAACTGAAATGAATCCCAGTTAACAGTAATGTTATGTATCGTATTTAGGAATGTGGTTAATTCATTCAGTAACCATCTCTCTAGTTACATTTCAACAGACCACACTGTTAATCCTGTCTATTCATCACTCCCAGGATAGAATACACTAAGTGTAGTCAACATCGTAATCAATGCACATTATGCATTAATATTTACCGAAAATATCTGCATATTAAGTCACTGCCGTAAATGTGTAACGTTACATTATGGGAACAACCCCTTTTCCTTCCAAAAATTAAACACAAAAACTGATTAAATCTGTCTCCGCCTCTCTCCAGAACAAATGTTGTATATGTATGTAAGTGTCAACTCAGTAACTAGCTAACAAAGCGTTATTTGTTGCAAAAGATACCCTTTGGCGTGCGTATGAGACACCCTGTCGAAACCAGAAGCGCTAGTAGCTAGCTAGGTTGCTAGCTATGGTAGTATAAAAGACATTAACAGCTTCCCAAAGCCGCTCAGGCCCAGCCTTACCCTAACCATGACATGGGTGTGTGCCTAAACCAAAGTCAGCGACTGTATGCATGTCGACCAGCTAACCCTAGGGTTAGTCTCCTTTGTGTTGCTACTTTGTTAGATTGTTGTCATTATGACAAATTAAAATTGTAGGGGAGACTGGGGGCAATTGTAACATATTTTACATTTTTCTTAATAACTCACAAACTACTTGAGATACATTAGTCATCTTTTGATACATGAAACATATATATGTGCACTAATTAATAATACAACTGATATATTGTCACTTACAAGAACAAGACTAAAATATTTAACTAAATACAAGAAGTCAGAGTGTTACGACTGCCCCCTTAGCGGGGCAATTGTAACTCTTCTAACTTCATAAAATTGTTTTTTACAAGTGAACTAGTCATTCTCTTTCTTGTTTTTGCTGGGTCTTATAATATCAACTACTTTAAGTCCACTATACAGACAAACTGACAATGAAAGGAACTTTACTTTTGCAGACTTAGGCCTATATAATATTCAAACTTTCTGTTTATACAAAGAATGTTGGCCTATGTTAATTGGTTCTTTGTTTATACAAGAACAAATCCATTTCATTTAATACACCCTTTTTAATAAGGTTTTACATTTATATTTACTGAAATATGCTTATTTTCAAAACAGACAAACAAGCTGCTTACATTGGGCCATGTGGCTTGGGGACAATTGTAATACAGTGTTACAATTGCCCCGGAGTTGCAGCGATGATAAAAATCTTCTATGCCTGGTAGCCACAACTGTATAAGCATAGTTTGTTAGTGCTAATTGTTAATCAATAACCTAGAGATAAAATGTATGCAAGTTTAGATTTGCAGTCATCTCAACTTTGGACACCAGAAGAAAAATGCTGCACATCCAAAAAATTACTAAAGTAAAGTTACTACTAAATCAGTATTTTGTTAAAAACTTCTGCTAAGGTGAAATGATCCTGCTCCTTTTCCACAGGCAGAGAGAGAATCCTATGGAGCATGTGCCGATTAAGAATCACTCTAGCTTGTTTCTGATTGTAGAAATTGAGTGTGTTACAATTGCCCCCGGTCTCCCTACTGTTGGTTTTTCACATCTTGAGTATATTTCTATTGCATCATAGTAAACAATTTAATCTCCAGTGATTATAAAACACTTTATATTGATTTGAAAGATTTAGTTGGATCATTTTGAATAGGCAGATTTGCAGTAACCCTCTTTGATAGAATCATTTTTGCGCATGTGGAGAACAGATCAGATTTGGCACTGACAGTACAGATTCAACAGATTAAGCCCTGAGGAAGTGTAAAATCACGGAGACCCCCCACTGAGAAATTGTTTTTGTTTCTATTTCTGTAATAACGGCCTGACGCTGACACAGCGGTTGGATGAACTTAATTATTCTTAATCATTCCTGCTTACGGTTCAGAGAACTTATCGTGCACCCTGTACAGTGTTAAATTATTAACTGAGCACAAACACCGTCATGTGTGGTGGAGGTTGCTCAATCACGCAGATATCCTACAAGCTTCCGATTGGGCCGTTGCGGCAGGAAAGGTGAGTGTATACCTAATCTGTAGGCTATATATATTACTTGTAGGGGGCATGAAGTCACAACAAAGGCAAAAAGTCCACAACTTTCCACACGCGGTCTCTGCGGAGGAGAGAGCGCATGCTGTTTTGGTCCATAACGGCACCTAGCCCCTCTTTTGGAAACTCCGGGGATGATATCACTCTTTAGGAGCAAGAGGAGGGGATAGAGAGCCTCTCTTTGAAAAGGTGGAAAGTGAAAGTAAGACTGCTATAATGTGAGGAGACTACCGCACCCTTGGATCACTGCAGACCAGCAGCCAGCCAGTACTACAGCACCACAGGTAGGCTTCATATACTTATATGGGGTTTTATTCAGTGTCAGCCTGCATGCTTCTGAGAGAAATCTAACAGGGACCTGTAGGTTTATTTCGACAGGAGGGGACCAGGACAAGCTTAGACCTAAAGTGAACCTGGAATAGATTAGTCTACTAATGCTTTGTGACTGCTGTGATTTGTCTTTTGCATGGGGGTCAGCTGAGTGGAGGGTTGCCCAAGTCTGCAAACCTGTAAGCGGTGTGATCATAAACAGGACAAGGCTGCATACGTGTGGCCGATATGTCGGGGTTGTGTCTGCATAGTGAGCACCAGAGTGCGCTCTGTGTCTAGGTTAACGTCTGTGAGGATGATTTTTGTTTTAACCTTTACGGGTAATTTTATTTCTCCAATCTTTATATTCTATGAATTTATATTTAAACGTGTATTTACTAGTTATTTATTTAATCAGACGCCTACAGTTATTTATTTTTTTTTAACACTAATGTATGTCAGGTGGATTAAAACCAACCATACCTGCGGATTGGTTCAGTCTCATCCTTTAGGTTTCCTGATGGTTAGTCATGTGAATCTAAAATGAATAGCCATTTATGTATCCTCTGATTTTCTTTTTAAGAAATCTCTGGTTCCTGCTTCTTATGCTCTTTCCTCCGATCATATCACTGTAAGCCGAATATTTTTGGATTTTGGACTACTGCCAGAAACGTGCCATTTAAATATATAACATCTCTCTCGGGGGAAGTTGCAGTGGACATTTTATAGATAAAACATTAGTCATGAGTATAATCGTCATATTAATAGATTATGAAGATAGTGAATACACATGCTGCCTTGAATTTGTTTTTGAACCACTCACAAAGTAAGCATCAGTCATTTTAAATTAAATTAAAACTATCAAACAATGAATTTCACACAAATTCTAAAACTTTAGTTTAAATTGCTGAGTCAAAGATTTTCAGAATTGAGCTGCAATTTTTTAAAGTTGCAATTTTGAGAAAAGTTCAAATCATATGGGAATAAAGTTGCAATAGTTTGATTTAAAAAACAAATATTTAAATCTTTATGATTTGTTGCCACATTTTTATTGGGGTGTATTTAAGTCAAAATAGGGGTGGTGATGATGCAGTGGATAAGATAATGTCACTAAGCCTACCGATTTTTTTTATTTTTCAGTTTCTAAAGGTTTACTTAATGATTCAGGACCACACTGACCGCGGACCAGTCAGCTGCAGCTGAAAGCTTTTGGGGTTTCTGTCAGTCTGGGGTAAACCAATACTTTAGATTTTCAACAATGTAAATATGGCACAAAAGAAAAACGGTGTCGGCACAAGAGGCAGCTGCCAGGTTAACCGCTTCCTTGATGGTAAGGTTGTTGCGGCGGGTGCTGATGAGGCAGGACCTTTCTTAGTCTATGAGCAGGACCCAGTAGCAGAAGGAAGGGATGAGTAGAAATGCAGTTATTATGTAGGCTACTGAAATTATGTATTTATATAGGCATAAATATCATATATATTTTAAACAACAGTTTGCAATGTGTTATCAAAGACAAAGACAACATCCCTATGTAAGCTGGGAATCTCTGTATGTATATTAGCTGTTAAGGTCAGTGGAGGTGATGAAGAGGGACCGGGTGATGATGACCACAGTAATGTTGATGAGGAGGGAAAGAAGGAAGAGGATGGGGAGCAGAAGGTGCAGCATGAGCTGCAGGAGGAGGCCAGTGGAACCAGAAAAAACAGTGACAGGTACAGGGGCAGTGTGCAGGGCTGGGTATAGGCAATAATATTATGCCGTTATAGTACTATTGGGATTGGGAGTTGATAACCAGCTTTGTGGAACCGCTAAACCCGATCGTAATTGTTGAGGGTGAGTTAAGCCAGATAGCGAAAACATATTCTGGGTTTGTTGAACTCGCTTCGTAGTCCAGGCCCCCAGTGCAGTGGTCCCTTGCTTACAGGGGCTGACTGGCACAAAAATTTCAGGATGGAAATTTGACTCGACCCCAGCACCACCTTATTTATACAAACCACCAAACCGCTCATTTTTGCGGACTAACCTTTCTATATACAGTATGGGACAAACTCTATTTGTTGATGTAACACACTGTAAAAAAGGATTCTGTGGTCGTGTAAATTTGAATTAATGTATTAGCTAAAATATGATTCAATATGATTGTGTTTTTGATTTTTAGGCAAAAATTTAATTACATTTCAATTAAAAATGTTCGAATAAAATCCACCCATTGTAGTTAAAGAGGTGGTATTTTGCTTTTTGGCTTTTCGCCTCTCTTTTATTGAGTTATAAAAGTTTTTTGTGCATGTAACAGGTTTGCAAAGTGAAAAAGCCCAAAGTCCAGGCCGAAGTGAGTTCCCATCTCCCACAGAAAACTCTGCTTTGGCCTGCCTGAAAACAGCTCGTTTGTAGTCCTACCTTTACTTCCCTTTCTTGTGATGTCACAATGTGGCATAATGCTGGCCGAGCGACAAGTCTGACATGTCCTCAAAAATACTGGTGGAAAAACACTGAGCTGCAGCATACACCTCTCCTCTCCCAGCCAGGCGGCTGTGACTCAGGAGGAATAGCGGGTTGGCCGTTAATTGGAAAGTCGGCGGTTCAATCCCTGGCTCCTCCAAGCTGCGTGTCGAAGTGTCTTTGGGCAAGACACTGAAGCTCAAAATTGCCTCTGGCGGCTGTTCCGCCAGTGTATGAATGTGTGTCTGAATGTTAGTTTCTGTTTGAGCACTTAGGCTCAGTGTGTGAATGGTGAATGAAGTAGTGTAAAAGCGCTTTGAGTGGTCGAAAAGACTAGAAAGGCATTTACATCCTTTCCAAACACTAGCTACCCTCCAGGCAGTCAATGGACATAAAGTTGTTACTGTGACGTAGAGACAGACCTCAGTTAAAACTTTATAGATAAAAGATACTTTTGTTACATATTAATAACTCACCACTCTGAAACTCAAAATTTACTTTGTGAATTATGATTTTTTAAATGTGTCTGTTTAGAATATAGTGTTTTTGTTGGTAATAAGAATCAGAAGGAGCTTTATTGCCAAGTAGTGTTTTACACATACAAGGAATTAGCTTTGGTGTTAAGGTGCTACACGCAGACAGACATACAGCTGACATAAATAGATGTAGAAATATATAAATACGTAATAAACAAATACAAGTTATATAAGAATAGAGAAAATAATGCAACTGACAATATAAAAAATAATAATAAAAAAATAATAATAAAAATAAAAATAACAATGGAACAACAACAACAATTACAAGAAGAGTTAAATGCAAAATCAGGATTCCTGACTCTAGTTTATTGGCTTTATTGGTTTTTAAATTATGAGCTATTTCAGCTGTCTCAGCTGACATCGGGTGAAAGGCGGGGTACACCCTGGACAGGTTGCCAGTCCATCGCAGGGCCACACATTGACAGATAACCACTAATAGCAGGGTTGTTTTATTTAAATTGACCTCATAGGCTACACCTTAATATCAAGTTTGTCAAAACTCTTTGTCACTGACAATTGTGTGGTCTTTACCCAAGGTGCCTCCTGTTTGATGATTGCTTCAATCTTATATGTGACTGGACATTTGAGAAGTTGAGACCCCATAGCTTTGGCTAACCAATAGTTTCATTAGTATTCTTATTTGAACACTGAGTTTTCAAGAAGAGGCCTGACCTTCATCACAGTGCCCACCTGCTAACATTTAATACTGAGTTTACATGACCTCAGACTCACTGAGTCTGCCTGTTTCGCTGCCAGAGCGGATCACAGCCATAGTCTGTGCTCATACCAGAAGCGATTCAGTGTGTCGCAGAAGTGTCTCCCGCTCCAGACGCATCTGTCAAGCAGCACAGAGCAGATGCACCCTGTACAGACTCGTGCATCAACAATAAACACAGTTAAAACTGACAAAAAAGAAAACAATTTAACTAGACAGCCTAATTAATCAGAAGTATATAAAGCAAGCACTAATCACCAAATCAACAAAATCTAAACATGTCAGCAAAATCACACAGGCTTTTGTTCTGAAATGCTCCATGTGCGATGAGGGAACTAATGCGGGCCACAGTGAAGAAGGAAGTAGAATCACAAAAGAACAAAAAACAACTTATTAACGTTGTCCCGAATTACTAGCAGCTGTCCCGACTCCTGTCTGGTTTGTCCCGAAAATTAGACCTAACATGAGTTTTGATTATTAATCATTAAATACTGATTGTTGTGTAGTTCCCTTGCGCCACCAGGGGTTGCAGGTTATCTGTACATTGTGTCAGCAGAGTTGTTACAGCCACAAAGTAACACTCTTCTCCCCCTTTGTGGTCTTGTGGTTAGTTGAAGTTACAGTTGCAACAGTCACATTGCGCAGACAGATGTGCGCACTGAAATGGGTAAAACATCATGATTTACCCACTGTTACATACCCTCAGTTGTTGTGTTTTTCGTATTGACAGCTGTGTTTTGATTTTCATGTGTGTTAATGCTCACTGACACTGAATGTACCGGTTACTATATGATTGATGTATGCTCAAAATGTGTCTGCTTAGAATATAATGTTTTTTGTAGGTAATTCTTACTGTTGTTGTGGTTTACCATTGAAACCATGAGTTAGGGACTGTTTCATTTGATAACATGAGCTGAAGCTTCCTAACAGCTGTCAGAGCTGAGCTGCTTTTGTAGAAAGTGAACAGAGTGTGTGCTGGCTTAGGTTAACTAGAAGATGTTGTTTTTCAAGATTAATAATGGCAGGCCACTGGGATTTGGACGAGTTCTGCAAAGGTCAGCCCGCCCCTGCGTGATTATACAAACTGAGGAGGAAAGTGTGATCTTGAAGGTCTTCGGCATAATTTGATTCACTTCATACAGCAGCAAACCAATATTAGTATTAAAATAACTGCAAACTTGCATAAAAGTCCTCTCCATCTCAAAGTCCGGGCTGAATATCAGTACCCCCCCCACCCCCATGGTACTTAACATTCATAAATTAGAGATCAATGTAGACTTTTTTCTTGCACGTGCATTTTATAAATGGAAACATTCTTTAAACAAACAAACTTTAAACTTCTGTTACAGTGTGAAAAGGTTACTAAATGAAATAGGTTACCTTAAAGTTACCCTTTTTAAAATGTCATAGTAATTTCAAAATAGACAGCTTGAAAGGCAGTTTAACTGGTGCTGCAAATTCAGACATGAGAACCAATCAAAAGCATTAGAACAGCATCAAACTTTACTAAACAGCTGTGGCCGGGGAACTTGCAAAGAAAGACGCTGTGTGCATGAAAAACACGCTAAGCAAAAAACTTGGTGGTGATGGAGTGTTTATGTTGCATTCTTTAGTTTTAGGTTAGTATAATGTTATGACAGGGAGAAAGGTGAAGAGGTGAAATGCATCAGACTCTGCCAGGTTCAGGGTACTTACTAGAAACCAGCCGATAGTAGCTCACAAAGCTGTAGTTTATTCATCTATTATATAGCAAATGTTCCAAGATGCTATCAGTCTGTGTCCCGAAATTTGGGAAATTAGTTGTTGCTTTCTAAAATATAACATGACAAACTATAGGCTATTATGTACTGATTTCAGCACCAGGAGCTGTCCAATGTATTAAACAGCCCAATGCATTGTGAACAGTATATAGCCATGTGCTTGTCGTCTGAATTATAATGGGCTTTACTTTGTTCTTCTAATATATGCATTGGACTTCTGATACATGCCTCGGTTGGATTTAGATTAATAAGTTATCAATTCTGAAGACTCTATGGGGCAAAATATTTACGGACGGCCAAATTTAGTCATTATTTTCAGACCACTGCGATAGACAGACTGGTAAAAACTGGTAAAAACAACCCATGATGGCCCAAGCTCACATGATGCCGTAATCTGGCTCTGAGGCCATGACAAATATAGAGATGGACACAGAGAACTGCCAAAAGTGAAAATATAAACTTAAACAATGAATTGAATAATTACCAATGTAGAATTTGTCAGTCAGCAACATCTGTGGTGGAAATGTGGATGAATGTGAAGTTTGGGTGTTCATGAGTTGAAACAGACCATAATATCACAAAAACAGAAGACATATAGCTGTGGCTGGCAGGAGTGGGACCTGAACAGAGAGAGCCAGACAGCAAAAAGGCTTCCAATCTTACAGGCGCAGATACCTTCAGGGACAAAAGGAAAACAGTAACCTGCCAATCACCACACAGTTAAACACCCCACTAGGCAATGCCGTCAAAACGATCATTACCGATCATTACCCGTTAACTGTAACACCCATACTTTGAATGGAGGCAAGTTTTCTCTGCCTTCTTATGCAACTCCCGGCTACACTATCACATAAACTAACACAGTCTGAACAAGGTATTGAGTGAGCAACTAGGGGAACATGTGGTGCTTGTAATTTTTGTTAGTAGCTCACAAAGCTGTAGTTTATTTATCTATTATATAGCAAATGTTCCAAGATGCTATCAGTCTGTGTCCCGAAATTTGGGAAATTAGTTGTTGCTTTCTAAAATATAACATGACAAACTATAGGCTAATATGTACTGATTTCGGCACCAGGAGCTGTCCAATGTATTAAACAGCCCAATGCATTGTGAACAATATATAGCCATGTGCTTGTCGTCTGAATTATAATGGGCTTTACTTTGTTCTTCTAATATATGCATTGGACTTCTGATACATGCCTCGGTTGGATTTAGATTAATAAGTTATCAATTCTGAAGACTCTATGGGGCAAAATATTTACGGACGGCCAAATTTAGTCATTATTTTCAGACCACTGCGATAGACAGACTGGTAAAAACTGGTAAAAACAACCCGTAATGACCCAAGCTCACATGATGCCGTAATCTGGCTCTGAGGCCATGACAAATATAGAGATGGACACAGACAACTGCCAAAAGTGAAAATATAAACTTAAACAATGAAATGAATAATTACCAATATAGAATTTGTCAGTCAGCAACATCTGTGGTGGAAATGTGGATGAATGGAAAGTTTGGGTGTTCATGAGTGGAAACAGACCATAATATAACAAAAACAGAAGACATATAGCTGTGGCTGGCAGGAGTGGGACCTGAACAGAGAGAGCCAGACAGCAAAAATTTATTATTCCAGGGCATCTGGTCCAGTTGCTTCCAATCTGGCTTACAGGCGCAGATACCTTCAGGGACAAAAAGAAAACAGTAACCTGCCAATCACCACACAGTTAAACACCCCACTAGGCAATGCCGTCAAAACGATCATTACCTGTTAACTGTAACACCCATACTTTGAATGGAGACAAGTTTTCTCTGCCTTCTTAGAATGTCCTTCTTCCACTCTTTCTTAAAAAGCAGGTTCAACAAACTCAATGCTTGTTCACAATTCAAACACAGCTGGTAACTTCTGCTTGCCACAAAATAGCTTCTCTGCAGCAACTGCAAAGGGTCAAAGCTACGTGACTGACCACGTTTGTTAAATAAAAGAAAATATGTTCAGCTACTCTACCTGATTTTGTTATTGCATAAAACAAACATAAAACATGCCACAGCAAAATGGCAGAAAAGTCTGCCAACCAACCCCACCCTTACAGAAATGGTGTAGCCTGAACCCTGAAGGTTATTCTTTTTTTACCCTCGCCAATGTAGCAGCGAAACAAAATAAATAGATATGATAAAAGAAACACACCAAGCATAAAACAGAAACATATAAACAAACATACTCAAAACATCAGACAGCAGAGTCATTTCTCAGTTTTGGTTTCATATTTTGTGTATTTCAAATAAAAATGTTTTTGAATATTTTTTTAAACTTAAACACATTACTGTATTACTTTAGTTCATTTTTACAACTATACCATGATTTAACCCCTTTAACTTCAAAACATCTATTTTTCACATTTGTCCCCTGGTGGATACCTGGCAACATACCTCTCCTAGTAAACTATAACAATTAGATAGTGTTCTAAAGGAAGTTTGTAGTTTTCTATAGTATTTTTACCAGCTATGTTATTACTATAGTTTGCGTTTTCTGCAGAGCTATTTTAGAAACCCTATAATATTTCCATAGTAATACTGTGGATCTAGACCTTTGTAGTATTCCAATTTTATTTTAAATAGTATTACTATAGTATATTACTGTATATAGTGTTTCTGCAGTTGTTTTTAGCACACTATAGAGCTTGCCTATAGTAATAATATGCTAATGTCACCGTAAATGTATAGTATTTAACCAGGATATCTACTAGTTATTACCAACAAATTACAACATGTAAAACTTTACAGTGTTACAATGTAACAGCAGCCAGCAAACCTACACATCAATAAACAGCCACAGTACCAACAGGCACTTATGTTTAAGAGCTGAAGGAGATTAAGAGGGAGAGACAGCGCCTGGATGTGACCCACGACCAGCTATGAATATAAATAGAGGAGACGGGAGTCTGACAGTCTCTGTTAACAGAGACACCAGTCTGCAAGGTTCAGGCACTTAACTGATAAACCACAGAACTGTAGAACATAGGATTCATGATGACAGTACGTTTATATATCACGGCAATTATTATGAGTTGATGGTTTTTATATTGGCTTGTTTTAGGGGTGCTAGGGTGGTTGCAGCACCCCTTCTTCCCGTGTCCATGTCTCTACACATTAAGTGAAATAGGTTGTTTATTTTGAAAGTGGGTGATTTATTCAGCCCTTGCATGTCAGCCGGGACCAGCTCAGTTGAAACGGTTGAAACATACCTGAGGCTGCCACTGATTACAGGTAGCCTATTATGTAGTTGCATGCACTCTTTTGTGTGGTATCCCAGCTGAGGTGAGGAGAGGTGAAGTGTGTTTTGTCCTGCCCGTTGTTCTCATGTCGCGACATGAGTCCTCAACGTGTGCTGTTGTTTTTGGCAATGGATACATTAAAGGGGAAGTGCAGTTGATTAATGATGAATAAAAAGGATGTTGGTTAGGTTCTGTTTGCTATGGGCAGAGTGTGTTATCCCAAACGATGTTTGAAATGATCATACAGCCTGTGTGTTTTGAAACCAACTAAACCAACAGTTATTTGTCACTTTTTCTCTCTTTGTCTCACACAGACACACTCACACACACAGTTTCTTTTTATAACATTCCTTTTTTCTTTTAGCTTTGTACCCTATTTACTTGCTTTTGTATGATTTACCCAAAACAGAACTATTTGGTGGAATTTTCCCCTATGTGATTTTCAAATACATTTTATAATTTATTTTAAGCATTACACATTGACACTTTACATAAGAAGTGACTCATAATAAAAAACAAAACTAAGATACTTGAGGTTCTTAAGCGGGAGAGACAACTCGGAAACGCGGCTACTGAACTTTGGAACTCGGCCAGCAATAGGTCTCTTATTCACGGTGGTGCTCTGTGTTTAGACTGGGCTGAATTGTGTTGCCATTTTTTGTGTGAATTTTACCGCTGGATATTTAGAAAGCAAATTAAATGAGCTTGCTGCAAACTCATTTTTGATACAAAAGACATACGCATCACGTGGACTGATCATTCAACATCTATCAACATCTTGGAATGTTGTTAAAGAAGCCATTTGTACACATTCTTGAGAAAGGGCCTGAGACTGTGATGGGTCCCTCTCTCAAAGCACTGCCCAGAAACAAAGTTCCACTTCCTCTCTCACCATCCTGGAGGAAGATGTCAGCAGACTGCTCAGTAGGCAGAAACTTCACAGAGCAGCTGGGCCAGACTGTGTCACGCCATCCACCCTGTAGCACTGTGCTGATCAGCTGTCTCCGGTGAAATTTGTGAAACCTCACTGGAGACATGACATGTGCCAGCCTGCTTCAAAGCCTCCACCATCATCCCTGTCCCCAAAAAGAAGTCTTTTAAACGCCTTGTGTTGTCCCACCTTAAATCCATCACAGACCCACTCCTGGACCTCCTGCAGTTCGCCTACAGCGGCAACTGGTCTGTAGACAATGCAGTTAATATGGCCCTTCATTTCACCCTCCAGCACCTGGACTCCCCAGGAACCTACACCAGGATCCTGTTTGTGGATTTCAGCTCTGCTTTCAACACCATCATCCCGGCCCTGCTGAACGTGCCTGACTCCACCTGCAGGTGGATCACAGAGTTCTTGTCCGACAAGAAGCAGCATGTAAAGCTGGGGAGATATGTCTCTGATTCCAGGACCATCAGCACCGGTTCCCCTCAAGGCTGCGTTCATACCCCTCTGCTCTTCTCCCTGTACACCAACAGCTGCACCTCCAGTCACCAGTCTGTTAACCTCTTGAAGTTTGCGGATGACACCTCCCTCATTGGGCTCATCTCTGGTGGGAATGAGTCAGCATACAGGTGGGAGATTGACCAGATTGCAGCCAGAACTACCGAGAGCTCAACGCTTTGAAGACAGTGGAGAGGGTCGTGGATTGTAGAGCCCACCCCCTGAGATCAGACTTTATTTTATGGTGACATTTGTGAATGGAATCTTGTGAAGTGTATTTGTTTGTGTGTGAGAGAACCAAACCTTCCTCTATAATGTGCCTTTGCCCTGTGCTCTGCTACTTTTTCCCTACAGTAAGTCTGGGCATTCACGGTGGCAACATGACATCATGGAGGTATGAGACCAGCTGGCTTCTACTGGTAAGTGTACAGCTTACACAGCATTCCTAATGAATTACAATCCAAAATACTGAGATCAAGTAGCACACAGGTCATTGAAATCAGGGGCGGATCCGGATTATTTTCAAATGGGGGCTGCAGTTAATTTGGGGAGTCGCCAAAAAGTGTTCAAAACAAAAAGGAAGGCGCCTACCAACCTCTTTCTTCAGTATTTTGACTACTAAGTGAAAACAATTAAATTGTACAGTTACACAGTGTAGTTATGTCTTCATCATGGTTTTGTTGGCTACATTTAAGTTGCTGGCATGCTGCTCGGACAGCGCCCAACTAACAGAAACAGTCTAAAGTTTGCTGAAGTTGGTTTCAGTCTTTAGAATGTTCAGAAAAACTGAGCAGGCAGACTTTTGGAAAACTACCTGTTAGTGGGTGTATTGGCCCTTTAAAGGTATTTCAACAGGTTAAAAGGACTGGGTGAGCTATAATCAGCCATAACTCTATATAATGCTCCCAAACACAAACACACAAACAGAACATAACAGATTGTTCAATGTGTATTGAAATATGGTAACATATAAAGTAAATAAAATGTGTCAGCTCAGAACATGGGTTGTTTCTTAATGTGCGTTCTTGTCTGTACATGTGTTCTTGTGGACTTTTGAAACGTCATAAGTCGCAGCCAAAGTACTGTTCCAATTCAAAAGTCTGCATCTAGCCAGATACAGTAAAAATACCTGGGTCTGTTCTCGCTCTGCCCGTTTTACCGAGCCTGCATCGGTGGTGACTTGTGTGGACTTTGGATCACTAGATATCCCAGAATGCATTTCGCCACCAAAAAGCGGAAATGTCGGATGAGAAAACTCACAACTGTAACATATAATACTGCTGTTCTTGTGTTACATATAGTAATTTTAATGCGGAAAATAGTTGTTTAAACTCCAAATATGTGGTCGATTTCTCAAGAAAAAGTTGATTAAAAAAATTGCTACAACGTTTTCGGAGGTGTGAGGTCCAGCCCACTAATGGGTCTGGCCGACATCAAGTGCGCTGCTGTTCCAGTTGCTGAACGACTGACTGCGTGACCCCGTTTCTAGCAGTTTGTATTTCCGAGCCGAACTTGCCAAGTCCGACCTTTAAAGTACAAAAGTCTGAACTTGGCGAACTCGGTATTGAGAAACAGCCATGGTCTACCCATCGAGTGCTTGATTTGGGGTGTTGATGGGAGGTCTCTGTAAAGATGTGGGCTTATTTCATGTTGCTTGGCCAACCTGAGTCAAATTTTTGTCCAGACCAGACATTAGCCAGTTCTGTACAGTAAACATCATAGTGCTCTGTATAGTCTAAAGCACAATAAGCAAGCAAAGACCTTAAACAAAATGAATTAAAGAGCCTTCATTTGTGACAAAGCAATGACAAAGCAACATTAGTTACGTTAGATGAAACTTCTTCTTAGTTAGCTAGTTTGTTAATGCATATGAAACACAGGGCTAACCTAAAGAACATTTTCCAAAATAATTTCAACTGTAATTTGCAAAACATTGTTGTGGCTCATACATAGTGCATGGAATTCTTAACATATACATTGTTCTTACCTCAACAGTGCACTGCTGCAATACTGCAGAATTGTCTTCTTCAATGACACTTATGTACCAATTCAAAGGCTTGAGTGTTCTCTGCCATTCAGAGCTCACAATGATTAAAAACAAACCATTAATTCTTTTTTTTTAAATTCTATTCTATTCTATTATTTGTGCTAGGTGTTCCTGAGCATGATTGACCTTTCAAAGGAGGAGTGCCTGGACTGTCTAGGAGTGGATAGGAACATTTGGGTAGGCCTGTATATTAATATTTTTTTCTTTCCGTGGTCTTGATTTCAGGGTTTCTGTTTTTTCTTTTGTTGTTGTAGGTTCTGCTATATGTGTCTGAATCAGCTTTTTCAGGGCATCTACAGCAACATCACAGCTGTTTTGCCAAAACAAGAAATTGTCAAATTCTGTCAAAAATTCTGAAAGAGTTTTTTTTAAATCAAAATGTATGAAAGCAACTCATGATTATTACGAATATAAAGGATATCTGTCTCAAAATACTGACTCAGTACACCCCAAGTTATTTTTTCCTGCTGACTGTAAATCTTTACAAACAGGCCACAAATGTTTTTTAAAGACTCAGGCACTGTAGTTCTTAGCGAAATGAATGAAACAGGAGCAAATAGTGGTTTTGGGAGGAACTCACTTCAAGGAAAACTGCTACTATTAATATTTGGTGACTTTCTGGAATTCAACATTGACACCTGGTAGATGTTTTGGTAATCTTTCTATGACATTTTCCACTATCATTAGGAACATAACATATAGTCTTGATAATCATTAAATAATAATAAACAGGATATTAACATCTGTCTACCTTTCTGTTCCACTTTAAAAGCAAAAAAAACAGAAAGACATCCAACTCTTCACAACGATGGATTCTAAGGTAACTTCATGAAACAGTGGGAAAAAATTGTCTGTTGGGACGTAAATGTATGACTTTCTGGAATTCTCCATTGACACCTGGTAGATATTTTGGTAATCTTTCTATGACATTTTCCACTATCATTAGGAACATAACATATAGTCTTGATAATCATTAAATAATAATGAACAGGAGATTAACATCTGCCTACTTTTCTGTTCCACTTTAAAAGCAAGAAAACCTGACAGACGTCCAACTCTTCACAACGATAGATTCTAAGGTAACTTCATGAAACAGTGGGAAAAAATTGTCTGTTGAGACGTAAATGTATGTGAGTGCATATTGTTCAATAGGTACTGGACTGAAAGGCTTTTGTGTACATATCTGTTTCCAATGCAGGACACAATTGAATGTACTCTTCAGAAAATGTGCTTCGACAGCAGTCACCTGTCCATGTAAAATGATGACCTGCTTAGATAAACTAGTGAGTAAACAACACAAACTTTTTACTGTCATTGTCTTTACGTTGTGCTATGTTTGAATTTGTTTTTTTGATTAGTGAAATCTGTGAACGTTTCCATGTTTCACTTTTCTTCCCTTGTTAAACTGAACGCTAATCAGAATTATTGTATCAGATAAACCTGTTGTTTCTTTTTCCACCACAGGATTTTAAGAATGAAAAGAATGAAAAGTGTAAAGAAAAATAAGACTATCAGTGTCCATCACTTCAACTGCTTGCTGGCCAGAGCTTTAGATTACAGATCTTAAAGGTATACCACATTCATCTACTTCTCTGACAATCAGTGTTGGCTGGTTTACCTGGGTGGGCTTGGGGATTTCTGCTTACATTACCAAAGCTGAATACTAAAGCTGTTGTTACAATTTTTATGTTCAAAATTTGCTTTTCTTTCTTTTCTTGCATCGCAGGCTGCGAATACGGTGAGTACACTAACAGTGCTGGGAGTGTTTGTGTGTGGTATGTGACGCATGTGTGTGTATTTGAACTTGCTGTTGTTGTGTGTGCCTGAGTGGTCCTGTGAGTGCTGGCATCAAACCACACATTCAGCTTTGTACTCGTGTATCAAATATTTATTTTTATTGAACAGTATAATAAGTTTCCTTGTATTATTCATTACCTCCATTAATGTACAATTGATTTACTCTTTGTTTTAGATACTCGTATGTCCGCTCTATCGAGAGACACTATCTAAAGGTAGGTCACACCTTTTTTTTAGAAGTGCTTCACTACTGCATGTTCAATCTTTAATTTACATAGCACTCCCAGAAATCGTCTTTGCTGTTGATTGACTACAGGCCGTCGCTTTACCCAGCTACTCATTCCTAATGTCCAGAGAGAAAATCTATTCACTCAGAGAACCATGAGTACATACTGTATGTATCTTGTGGTAATTATAGCTTCTGCAGTTTTGGACTGCTTCTGACCACGTTTTTGACTCAGATGCCTGCTTAGTCTTTGGATTGTTTATTTCATTATCAATAAATTCTCGAGTTTCATGTAAAGCTACACTGTGAAAGAATCACAAAATCCTAAACCCTTGTCAAACAACATTTATTTCTCTAGGGTGGATGTTATGTTTTTGTAATATTATTCCATTAGAAAAGGGCTAGTGTAACTGGCAAAAAAGGAAAATGCACTGAGCTCTGTGGTGTTGGAAGTCTTCTTTAAACTGTCTACTTTGATTTTATATTTTCTTTGTCTATGGAGGGCATATTTGCATACTTAGCTATTCAAGTGTTGTAGGCGATACGTAGGCAGAGAGTTGCTTTAAGCCAAATGTTTACATCAGCATACCCAAAACAACAATGTTAACATGCTAATGCTGAGCAGGTATAATCTTTACCACATTTACCATCTTAGTTTTGAGTGTTAGCCAGTGCTGCAAACAAATATACTCTTTTCTTTGTCATTTTGGAATTAGTTTTATGGAGAAAAAACAGCTAAATGTACACGTTAAAAACATAACAGTCCTCGGACCTTGGCATTTTCTGTCAATATCACAGCTGGACTCAGGCAGTTGAGTGAAGAGGTTTTATCTAGGGATGTCCCGATCAGATTTTTTTAACCTAGAGTCCGAATCCGAGTCATTTGATTTTCTCGATCCAATACTTCTATAATACTTACAAAAAGAATAAAGAAGAGCGAAAAAACATATCCAGGATGTCCCTTATTTTTTATTTAATTCACCTTATTTTAACATTCAACAACCTTGTTAACAAACAGAGCACTTCTGTGAGGTAGCTTGAACAATCAAGTAATAAATAACATAAATTCTTCACATTTGGACTTTAGTGCAACAGTAAATATAAAAACAGTCTAAAATAAAAACAAATAGCACCTCAAATTAAAATACCCGGCAGGCATGTAAACAAATACAAAAATAAAAGTGCCACAGTGTTTGCAAAGCACATCTATATATACAGTAATACATTTATATCCGAGTCCTGATCGGGAGGTAACGTCCGATTCCGATCGAGTCTGAAACAACATGATCGGGCCCGATTTCTCTGATCTCGTGATCAGATCTGGACATCTCTAGTTTTATGTAGTAAGTTCGGTACACGGGAAGTCAGTGAATAGCAAAAGAATTTCAGGCAGAGTCAGGGTAGACAGAAAAATGGTCTTCTATCAGTTGCAAATTAACAGTGCTGGAACAGTTACTATACAAGACAAGATGAACTGTCAGATTAAATATGCTAGTGAAGAGAGGATATCGAGACACAGGTGAGAGAACACAAGGACAGGAAAACACAAAATTAATGAGAACAAAAAGGGGAGAGTATAATGAGGCAGGAAATACTAAAATGAGAAAAAAACAGAATCGAGAAAAAATAATTCCCGACATAGGATGTAACTTTCAACACACCCCCTAACTTATTTAAAAACAAGTGTAGACAAACAGGACATTAAGATGATTTCATTTTCAGTAAAAAAAAAAAAAACTTTTTTACTAACATTTTCAATAACTGAAAAAAAATCACAATTTCCTTGTACCTTTAAATGCTTTGACTAAGTCTTCTTACTAATTCCATCAGGATGTCTGCTTCTTCTTACTGATTTAGTAAAACATGTGTTGCTCTCGTACCTACAACACCCATCTTGCAAGATTTTATTACTGACTGATTGACTTCCTGCATTTATAGGTCTGACAACATTAGCAACAACATCAGCCACAGTGTCACCACCATTAGCAACCACATCAACAACAGTGTCAACATCAAGAACATCGGCAACAACATCAGCCACCACTGGCAACAACATTAACAACAGTGTCACCACCATTAGCAACCACATCAACAACAGTGTCAACATCAAGAACATCAGCAACAACATCAACACCACTGGCAACAACATTAATAGCAGTGTCACCACCATTAGCAACCACATCAACAACAGTGTCAACATCAAGAACATCTGCAACAACATCAACAACAGTGTCAACATCAACACCATTGGCAAAAACACTGCCAGAGAAGACAACAGCAACATCAACAACACACGTCACACAGAGCATACAAAGCATAAGCCATGGTAAGATATGTAAATAGCACTATATGATCATATTATCACTACTGATGGCATGGTCATGGACAATACTCATTTATTATTACAGGATGTGACCATCTCAGCTCTGTTCTACTCTACTTGCCTTTTTTGCTTCTCCATTGGGCAAATCTGTGGCCTGTACTACGAAGGGAGTTCAACCTACTCAAGAGTAAACTTGGGGTTATCAGGCAAACTCAGGGTTGACAAACTCTGACCGCCTACACTGGAGTTAAACAGAACTACGATGGTGGATAAGATGTTGGTCAGTTGAGTCCGTGTTAACTTAATTGCGCGTTCACATTAAAAGGGGTGTGTTTGGTCGTGCAGGCAGAGTTTTTTCGCAACGGCGCATGCTACGTATTTCTCCAGAGGAATGCACGTAGGTAGTGTCAGAAAATTATGAATGCAAAGACAAGTTAACGGCTAATCTAATATCGTGAAGGATGACAAAGCCGGGAGGCTTGTTGGCATCACATTTAGTAAATTTGTAGCCTAATTATCTTCACATTGTTCTTATTGTAGTTCAAATCTCTCTTATGTATTTTATGGGCTCTTCTTTTACGTGTAATATGATTAAGATGTAAAGGTGCAACTGCACATAAGATCCATTGCAATAAAAAAAGGAGCCAGCAGAGAGGGGGAATAATCCCAGACAGAATTTAATTTCCAAGATTAATCTACAAGTAAAAAACTTTTCTCTAACATTATAGACTTCGCTCTGCAAGGCTGCAACAACACACACACACACACACACACACATACACACACGTCTGCCGTGGAGTATGCATGCACTGGAAAGTTATATTAAAAAGCAATCAGATTTAGCAGTGAGGAAATACTCCTGGGTTTAGCCAACAATAACTATCATGCACCTTAGAGACTTTGCCTTGGAGTGATTTTTTTTGTGACATTAATTTCAGGCAATTTCCGATTTTCCTTCTTCGTAAATTTCACACTTTCATTTAGGATTTTTTTTTTCTCGGTTATTAATCCTCACCCTGGCTCCCTGTTTTTTGGACGCGTAGGGGCCTAAAATAATCTGTCTATATATGTGAAAACACTTTAGGAGAATTTAATGATAGACAACAGATGGGCTACATCTAAGAAACTATCTCATTAATTAATTAAGATTCCTCTCTAAAATCACAGAGGCTGCGGGGCTCGCTGTCTGAACGTGATGCTTCATTACAACCGCAGTGGAACAAATCATATCAAATCAATCATTTATAAAGTTGTGTGTATTAACATCCTACTTCTCATCCTCAACACTGAGTACAGATGTGGTGTGTAGTCCACGTGCAGGGTAACCTCGAGTTAACCACAAACATAACGGTGCTTGGAGCCGTTTAGAGATGCAGCGTAAATTGCCATGGCAACATACCTCAGTTAACACCTATCCACATTTCGTAGTAAGGGTTAAAAGGTTGGTAAAGTTACCCAACGTCACAACTTCACTCCTGAAGTTACCTGGATAAGCCAGTTACCCCGCTTCATAGTACAGGCCACAGATTGGTCAGAGAATCAACAACAAAGAACCTAGCTAGCAGCCGGTATGCATGCATGTGGCCTGTTAACATTTGAGCTGCTGCTGCTTACGTTATCACAGTTGAAGAGCTTAGTTTTTTGTTTTTAGTTTAGGGTCCCTTAGTTGTTGACCAATTAAGACATTTCTACTGGGAGCCGATCTTCTTTCCAAAACAAATGTACCCAGTCATTCAAACATTAAAAACACATTATATAACATTTTAAACAGAAAAAAATGTGTCTCTTTGGCAGAGACAGGCTGTCAGTGAGCCGGCCTCTTGACAGTGATTCAGTAAGCTGTGGCGGAGAGTGGGCAGACAGGCAAGAAACTGATCCAAACAACACTGGACAGACTGGCAGGCTTGAGGTTACTGGAACTCGCTTCAGGTGCGCAGGAAGTCTCAGGGGCTCTGATGAGAAACAGAAAGGGACAGAGAGAACACGGGGCGCCATACCCAGACAGGCACAGACTGAACAGACCGACAGACATCGACAGGCGACAGACAGCTGACAAACAGAAACAGCCAGTAGGGTTAAAACAGAGGAGACACAGGGACTGAGGAGGTAGCAAAGCCAAACCCTGACAGTGGCGAGCAGTGTTGCTATAATGACCAGCTACGTTGAGGGGTACTATGTCTTCAATGGAAAATGGAGGGCAGGGAAACCAAATCGAGCCAAGTAGATGTGAGATGAGGCGAGTTGGTACAATCCAGTGGAAAAAGGGCATGACTGGTTGGTTTGGCAAATAAACATCTTAGTAGCTAAGCCACCTCCAATAAAGAAAGTGCAGCATATAATCACTTCCATGGTTTTGTATAAAAAGCAACAAAAGTTTGCAGTGGCAGAGACAGTCTCAAACAAGGCAGTGAAATGTTAAATAATAAAAAATGAATCAATTGCATATTACTGTATGTCCTGATGTGAGCATATATGAATCCATTCACTATTCACTAACACGATTGCTTCCTGTGATTTTTCTTTGTTGAAACAAACGGTTTTACTGCTTTTCTAAAAGGCTGTCTGAGAAGTCCCTTTATTTGATCTTATTTACTTTATTATTTACTTTATATTTTTAACTTCAGGAGTTTTCAAACAATAAAAATTCTTAGTTTGACATGATTTATATAGATAAGCAAACAGGTTGCCGTTCTTAGACTGTGTGTTTGCAATTGTACTGATATGTTTTGTGTTTTGTGCTTTTCCAAAGCCTCCCAGAAAGATCCGAGAAAAGTTGAAGGTAAGATTTCCCATTTAATTAACATTTGTATATTTGGGTTGATACAAATATATTTTGAAACTGCATGATTTGTCAGACCAGCAGTCCAAAACCTAAATGATAATCCTCACGTTTTTGTTTATAAATGATCTAAACCATTTATTTAACTGTTAACTGTTTTCATTTTCTTGTTTTTATGTAATTATTTTTGAGACATTACGAGATTGTTTTCTCATAATGTGTGTTTCTCTCTCCATACCCATGATCTCATATAACTTGACTTCTATTTCTTAATTTCTTATTTGCTGAAAAGTTCTCAGAAAGTAAAGGGCAGCAGACATCCTTTGATTGACATGGTTCATATTGGTCAAGTTGAAGTTATGTAACATAACGTCGGCATGGCAGTCGGGGAAGGTGATTGTTTGAAGATGGTCTCAAACCAACAATAGAAACCATTCAGCTCGTCAGCCACTTGTTTAGTAACAGCAGAGTTGGGGGATGGTCTCCTGTTGTTAGTGAGTTTCCACAGGCCTTTCCACACTGATGCAGGGTCAGCGCAGCTTCTCTTTGCTGCTTTGGCCTTTTTAGTCATTGTGTTCCTGGCCTGGTTATACAGGACTCTGTTCCCACTTCTGAAGGACTCCTCTTAGGGCTGATGAAGCTTCCTGAGTTTCGCTGTGAAACAGGGTTTTTGGTTGTTTTATGTGCGGAAGGTTTTAGCATACACACATGTCCTCACAAAAACTGATGTTAAGATGTCACAGTGTCACGTAGTTTGTCCAGGTCGTGACTGCAGCTGACAGTGCGCCAGCAGGCAAATCCAATGACGTCCAGGGAGTCTGGATGTTCTTTCTCCACGTAAGTTATCTAGTCGGCCAGGTGTTGTAACGCCTCACATGCCTGAGGTGGAAAGTAAACAGCGACCAGGACAAATGAGGAAAACTCCCCTACTTAATAGTAGTGTAATAGTGTTAGTAGTGGAAAGTCCGATGTTTAAGAGCTCTTCTCTGGTAAAAGTTACCAGAGAGAGATGGCAAAAAAACAGAGTTAATAAACAAAAACACAAAAAGCACCGCGGAGCTTAATCCAGAGGCTGCCATCTTGCGCGGTGCCAGAAACCACATTATCTGTGTCACAGCATTAGATTTTTGATTGCTCTGCGGTTGTAGATGATTTCAACAAATTTAACAAAAATTGCTTCTGAAATAAATAGCCCAACCCAGCTTTAATGGAAGTTGTCTCTGATCTCTCCTTATCCAGGGACCTGGAATCTTCAGGCTCTATTAATAACATCTGCGATCTGCAACGTAGTCTTGCCTCTGGTGGTTTACCTGTACATGCGGCAACAAAGGAGGCGGGACTGGAGCCTGCAGGTGAGTGTAAACAAAATCGTGTTTGTTTTGGATTGTAACGGTTCATGTAGGCCCAAGGACATATCGGCAGGTTATAGCATTTATAGCAATTTGTTTGAGGGATAATAGAGTGCATGTTACACTTTCACAGTGAAAGCCAGCACTTGGTTTAAAGAGTAACTTAACACCCCTTGAAAATCTCATCATTGCTGATCGCCAACAGTTTACCTTCTCACCTTGCTACAGTGAGGCACAGGTGTACTTAAGGACATGGTGATATAGGTGTCACGTGCGACCTCTGATAGCTTTGGATAAAAGCGTCAGCTAAATGAATAAATGTAATGCAGGGCAGAGAAACACTGCTTTTCTGCCTGGTGTTAAGTTACCAAAAACTTTTAAAGAATAAATGAACCCTTGCTTGTGGTGCAAATAGCATCCACATAGTATAGCATCATAACAATCTTATGTCTTGTTTCTTTTTCAGAATGCGCTTAATGGAGACTTACAAGTCAATCAGCCAGCGGCAGAGCTGGAGGTACAGTTAAAAATATTTTTCAATTATGGAAAAATATATTCTTGGTCTCTAAACTTGAGTCACGCTCTGTTTTCCTGTTGTTAATTGTCTATCACTTCCTACTTGGCCTCAAGTATCGATTTTGTTATAATACTAAACTCTCCTTTGCTCAATCATGCTGTTTTAGCCATGCTTTTCTAATTGAACTGTTTAACGACCTCTGTCACTGGTAATTAAACTGCTCTATTAGCTCTTTAAACTTGCACTGACATACAATGAAGTTTTAACAGACAGGAAAGGAAGAGCGCTCCAGCATTGTTTTCTATGATCCTAGAAAAAACCTGCGCACCTCGTCATTTTAGCTACGATCCAAAAATATCATTGGCTTGTTAGCACTCAACAGCTACATATCCCATGAAGACTTAGTAATAAGTAATATCAAAGTCAAATTTAAGTGACAACAATCTGTCAAACCTTCATTCCTTCCATAAATGTTGGGAGAGTTATGTAGTCCAAACTTGGCTTTTCTTCCTTTTCCTTCATTTGAACACCTACATTTACACTTTTTCATTTAGCTGACGCTTTTATCCAAAGCGACTTACAATTGCAATACATGTCAGAGGTCGCACGCCTCTGGAGCAACGAGGGTTTGTCAAGTGTTTTGCTCAGGGACACAATGGTAGATGGGTCACAGTGGGGAATTTATCTGAGGTCTCTCCTGCCAAAGGCATGCATCTTATCCATTGCCATCACCACCATCCTAACCCCTGTTCCTGTTTCAAACACCACATTAGGCTTCTGCTGCTAGCTTTAACAACACGCCCTTTAGTGAAACATTCATCAGAGTTGAATAGATTTGTATGCTCGGCACTGATCTCTCTTTTTGTCAAACACACTGCAGGCATTGACAAATTGGGAGGATGTACAGACTTACCTTTAAGGTAATTATGAGCATGAGTGCATAATATGTGAAATACTGTATGTGGACGTTCACTCACAAGGCTTTTAATGAAAAGGTTCCAGCTATCTGGCTCTGCAGCTGCTAGATGCTGTACTTATCTCTAGTCTGGGCAGGTAGCATACAGTTGTTTGGTCTAAGCTTGTTTGTGTTTTATATTGAGGGGTTGATAAAAGTGGTGCCTAAACTGGACAGTTTATTCACAGCTGGAAATCCAAAAGTTGAAATAGACTTGTATCTTAGTGAGTTTTTAGACTTACAGTTAATTTTCTCTGAAATACTCCTTAATGTAGGTTGAACTATTGAATCGTTGCCTTTTCTTGATTTTGTTGCAATATCTCGTGATAGTTATTGTTTATTTTGTTTTATTTAGTATTGTTTTATCAAGTCTTTATTGTGCATTTTGATCGTGACAATGCAAACTAAATATTTTAAAGAACCAAAAACCATAAATCATCCAGTTGACCTGTAACATCTACACATGACAGGGATACATGACTCTATGCATCTGCTGACTGCATTAAAATAAAGCCCACAGATACACTCAGTGGCATAAAGTGCCCTGCAAATTACCTTCCAGCCACTGTTGATGTTTTTTACATCTGTTGGATGGACTGGAACAAAATGTCGTATAAACGTGGTTCCTGGTCCCAAGCAGGGCTGGACTGGAACTAAAAATTGGCCCTGGCATTTTTGTCCTAGGACAAAAAATTGGCCCTGGCATTTTGTCCCAGGTGGCACACCAAAGACGGTCGGACAGACCCTACCAATACACCATCGATCCATTTAAGGGCTCATATTAGGAGTATGATGAAAAAATCAGCCCATGAGATGTAACATTGCACAAGATTGTGGCCGTGACAACAAGACAAGAATATAGTTTATATACATATTTATATATAGGCCTACTATTTAGGAAAAAAATGTATAGATGAAATAGTTGGTAGGGGGGTCCGGGGGGTCCTCCCCCAGAAGATTTTGAGCATTATGCACTTTTTCTGCACCAGGGAAGCACAAAGTTCAGGTGGCAGGTGACAATATAAAACTATAATAGAATATAATGCAGTACTCAGTTGCTTATTATTGTTTTTAGCCTAGCTTTTTTGGACAACACAGAGTTTTCTTCTATATTTATTCATTGCAGGCTTATTGTGCAAATAAACCTTGCGCATAGCATTTTTATTTGTTAATCAACATTTCTTGGTTCAAGCGATTTTTAAGAACATTTTTAAGAAATGCTTCAAAAATTGGTGGCTACATGTCCCCAGCATCCGCAGTGTAAATGACCCTCCCTCCCTGCTCCCTCCCTAAAGGTTGAGCTAATCCATACTTACCGCTTCACCTCCTGCTCTCTCTCACTCGGCCTATCATGGTCACTTTGTCCCTCAGTTTCGCAAACACATGCCTCCTCCTCTGCCTGCCAGGGGCCACAGCTCTCCTTTACTCCTTCAAGTGCCTGTGCCTGCTCTACGTCAGGTACTGCAGCTGATGTTGAACCTACTGCAGCCCCAGTAGCAAATTTTATGGTTGGTTCCTCACATTTGGCAGGAGCTATCTGAAGAGAGCAGAGGGGGTGGGGGCTAGTAAGAGATGTGATTGGGCCAGCCCAGTGTCAGTATAGAAAATTACCCAATGGGGCGCTGTCCATGCTTTATGGACCTTATATAAATACAAAATTTATGTTACACTGGCCCCAGAGGTGCGTCGGCCCACTGGGAATTTGCCCAGAATGCCAGATTACCGATCCAGCCCTGTATCCAAGTGATGTTGAGTAGCAACCCCAGCAAGTTTTTGGTTTGGAGTGAAATTTCTTGACAACTTTTGGATGGATTGCTGGTAACTGTTGCATGCTAACACCAACGCCAGTCGCCAGTGTGTGTCACGTTACAAGTGATGCAAACGACACTTAGAAAATCCAGTTTGAGCGATCAGAGCTGAAGTGACACACATTTGTTGGAAGCCCACTAGACTTTCACACCACCTTCAAATGCGGCTTAGAGTCGCATTTCATGTGTTTTTTTGTGTCCATAGTTTCTAAAATCAATCTGGATACAATCTTGATACACAACAAAGTAATAATAATAACTTCAAACTTCAAAACCAAGTTACAAAGTGCTGTACAGTAAAACAAACATGATCCATACTTAAAAATATAAATTAATTAAAATAAATTAAAAATCAACAATAAAATCAGTATTAAATAATACAATAACAGCAATAATATAATGTTTATAAAAACACCAAACGATAAAAGTGAAACTTGAAAAGAGATTTAAAAGAGGCCACTGGGTTTGCATCCTTAAGATCTCTGGGCAGCGAGTTCCACAGCTGAGGCGCCCGAACAGCAAAGGGTTGGTCACCTTTAGAACCATTAGCAGAGCCGTGCTAGAGGAGCTCAGGCATGGGCCCCGCTTGTAGGGAGTTATCAACTCACAGATGTAGGCAGGAGCCTGGCCGTTCAGGACTTAAAAAACAATCAGTAAAATCTTAAAATCAATTCTAAAACTCGCAGGTAACCAGTGAAGGGCGGTGAGGATTGGTGTGATGTGGTCACTCCTCTTAGTGCAAGTTAAAAGCCTGGCTGCAGCACTTTGAATGAACTGTAATCTATGAATATTTCCCTTACTGATACCAGAACACAGAGCATTGCAGTGGTCGAGTCTGGAGGAAATAAAGGCATGGATAACCTTCTCTAGGTCATCAGAGGAGAGCAATGTTCTAATCTTAGTTAGCTGGACAAAACAGGACTGCACTACTGAGCATCAGGAGACAGCTCTGAATCCAAAATGACACCAAGGTTGCGAGCGTCTTTCTGAATGTTATCTGAGAAGACACCCAGGCTAGTGGTGAAGTTTTGGGTTTGCAGTTTAAACAAGGCTTTTGTCTTATTATTGTGTAGACACTCATCTCTCTCTCATTCTCTCTCTGTCATACGGCCCTTTCAGTTTCTGACCAACGGGACGTGTTCACCTGATATACCTATGAAGAACGGTTCTCTTGAAGAAGGAACGCTATAGAGCCCTACTCACTGCCCCACCATCAGGACGCCAGAGGGGTCAGCTCTTCACTGCTTGGTGACAGGACAGGAAAGCTGAATGACTGTGGTTTGGAAATACCGCAGGGCCCACATTAGGGCAGCTAAACTCACTGAAGTTTGACCAGATGTGAAGAGGAGTGTGAGTGAACGAGCTGCAGCATACCAGTTGCTGTCTAAAACCTCTAATCAAGATCAAGCAACACAACAAGTCAAGTCCATTAAGTGACTTCTGTTGCTCCTAAGACATGTTTTTTTTTTTTAAAGTAGCAGGCAGTTAAGCTTTACTTTAATAGACAGGTAATGACGCAGGATTGTATGGCTGGGTGTTTGTAAATTTGTAAAATATGCCAGCTCTTGAGACTTTACTGGGGTTATGTTGTTGTATCTGAGGCACTGAAAAAAAAAGTAATATTCAGACATCAACACATCAACACACATTACCAACCAGGATGTGACCTGACTGGCTACGTATGTATATTTCATAATATTGAGGGAGTCTATAAATGTACATGCAGTGTTTGTGTGTCAGTACTCTACTATACAGTTTGACATAAGTTGTGAAAACCGAGTCTGTTTACTCTCTTGCTTTTTCTCCTGGGAGTCACCTTTGTATAACTTGTTCAATCCAGTCCATCGGTCCAAATTCATAAAAGTGTGCCTGAAAATTAAAACATTTTTACGAGGTAAACACAAGGCTTTTTCAGCTGTATCAACCACCCTCAGTTCCACTAAAGTTATCTTTTAAGCATGGGTTAGAAAATTGCTCACTGTGTGACCTCATACTCATAAGACAGAGCAGCTCTTTGTGCTCTATGGGCATAAGACCGGAGACTACTTAGACCCAAAAAACACAGTATTATCACAGCTTTATTGGCAGCTCAGTTTGTATGTTTCCATTGCAGGCACAGAGTTGTGGTTGTGGTTAACATAATAAATGGTCTGTACTTTTATAGCACGTTTTTAGTCTTCCAACCACTCAAAGCCCTTTTATACCCATTCACACACATCCATACACTGGTAGTGTGAAGGTGCCCTGGTCTCCTCATCAGAAACAGAAATTAACACTGGCACACTATCGACACAGGGGAGCAATTCTCTAGTACTAAAATTTTATGACACAGCGCATTGCACAATATTACAACCAGTTCCTGAAAAGCTGTGAAAAGATGATGTGAAATGATCATTCTGGAAAGGTTCTCCCACAGACAAGCTTCATAAATAAAAGACCTGGAGTCTTTGTGTTTCATATTCTAAATATTGAATCCATTATATACACAAACACACTCTTTAAACATGTTGGCTGACAAACACACCTGAAACATATACAATCTAATACAAATTATGCAGGATTATTTGCACTTGTTTATTGCTTAGTGTTTAATAATAATGTACAGTATATTCATACTGCAGAAGATAGAAGTATGTGAGGAGGCAGAGCTGACCTGGTGGCAGCAATAATGTCATTAGTTGAGAGCCTAAAGGTAGGTAGTAAAGTCGCAATTCACTAATCACTAAATTATCAAAATGACATGATAAAAAATAACTTTTTGTCAGGTAAAATTGGCCAGTTATCTTCCACTTTGAACCTCTGTCCACTGAGGTGAGAACTCATCCCTTGCCTTTCCGTGCGACCAGGAGTGACTGGATAGGTCTACAATAGAGGTTCAGAGTTAACTAAGAAAAGAATGTTGATGAGTATTTATCATTTTGGCAGCATATTGAAGAGATGCAATTGATTCTACTCAAACATGTTGTAAAAAGTAACCAGAACATCTAAGCTATGGCTTGTCTTTGTATTATTTAACGCCTGTTGTATTTTTTTGTAATTTTTTTGTAAAAATGTGAATGTTCTTTTTGATGGCAAAGCGTTCTATGTGTTGAACTGTATGTGATTATAGTGTCTTTCAAAGTATTCTGGTTGCATACATTTTGCTTACATTATGTGGTGCTTCGGGCCCATTCACCTCATCTCTTTTGATAACCCCAAATTCAGAAATTTTAAAATGCTATACATAATGGCATAAAAATGTACATAACAAATTGCATTTCTTAAGAAATAAAGTCATTCAATTCTGAAGTTGCTTGTTTTGTGGTCATACATTTCACCTAAAAAAAGTATAACTTGTATTATTGTTTTTCTTAAAAATAGAAAAACAATAATACAAAGTTAACTACAGTATTTATTGTCCCTGAAGGAGACCTATTGTTGTTATACTGCATTTACAGCCCTATCTTGTAGTTCTGTCACTCCTCTATGGCAGGTTTGCATGATTGATGATTAAGTTGTAGATGCTCCTTTGTCTCTGTTCACACTGCAGGCCTCTGTCCGTGGCCTGAAAGTGGCAGAAGAATAACGCCATGTTACACACAGCATGCTGTATCCAAGTGATGAAACACAAGGAGCCACAGACGTTAGCTATGGTTAGCTCATACTTAATAACCCTTCCTATTTTCATGGGAGACTCCAGGAATATTTATATTTAGTATTTCATTGTACTCTCACGGGTCACATTTCTCATGAAGTATGACGCAAAAATCAGATTTGGCTCAGTTTGGCCTGCAGTCTGGACATAGCCTTTGAAACCCGTCAGTTGGGTCGAAACACACAGGAGGGTTGAACTAACACAACTAGATTTTTGTGTTTCCCTTGTTCTTATTGAATATATGTGACTATGAACTTGTAAATATGTAACTGCAAATGTATTTTGTCCTTTTTCTTTGCAAAAAATGTATAAATTAAAATTTCAATTTATTTATTTATTTATTTATTTATTTGTATACTTGTTCAAAATGTTTTTATTGGCAATGTCAATCCATTTTATAAAACATTTCTTCAAATGAATATTCATAACATAAATTCTCAAAATAATGCAAAAAAGGTCATGTTTCTATCCAGCTGCTCTTATACATTATTCCAAAATGTGCTTAAAATTATCTGGCTGAATCAGACCTCTGTCTGTCTTTCTGACCCGCATTCTTGGCATAATCTGCTGGTAAAATATAACAAAAACATGTTTCAGTACATGCTGTAACACAGAGAAAGTCAACACATTAGCACTTAAGAAGAGAAACACTTGTGGTCACTGTGGTGGGAGGAAATTAAGAAGTGTTGCTTCTGTCCCGACAGGAACTCCTGTCATATCAAAATGATTTATGTTTACACTGAAAAACATGAAAGAGACACAACTTGTAATTCGAAAAACAGTACCGCTTCAGAAATTCGAAAACAGTTTTTCGAAGATGGCTGCGTGAAAAGATGACAAAGTCATGCAATATTTGGCAGCTCCATCAAGGGGACTCTTTATGACATGGAATGTACTGTAAGAAAGATATGCACATGCAGTAAAATAATGTGACCGGAGGCTACATGCAGAGTGGCAATGTAGGAAAGGGGGCTGCTGAAACTTCCCCCGCTGTGTTATGTTAGCTGTTTCCTTCGGTTCCTGGTCTCAAACAGAACACCAGATAAATCTCTCTGGGCATCAGACCTGAATAAGGCACTGGAACATGTTGGGTATGCTGGTGGTTCCCAGAAGTGACCTGCACTGCCAGCACTGTGCACGGAACTCACGTGGCACTTCTTCAATTATGTAAGGAGATTTGTTTCTAACACATTAGACTTAAACAGCATTCAGTAGAGCTTCAACAAAGATTAAAATAAAAACAGCAAAGTCTAGCAATCAAAAAAGTGTCACTGAAGCCTTCCAGGCTGCAAGCTAGCCCTCTAGCATTATTGAGACCCAAACAGACCAAGTTGTGTGACACTCTCACGAACACTTTAAGGTTTAAAGCAATAGTTTGACATTTCTGGAGATACACAACTTTTTACCAACAGTGAGAAGATTAATACCACTTCATGAGAAGATTAATATTAATTTAACACAAGCACACACACACACACACACACACACACACACACACACACACACACACTCAAAAGATAAAGATAACAAAATCCACCAACCAGCTCCTCTAAAACTCCCTAATTAACATGTTAGTTCCTTTTTCTTTAATCCTTACAAAGGCCAAAGAGTTCATAGAATAATCTGACATTTAATTGGGGTTATGTGGTAGACTATTTCCCATAATCCCCCAATCATTTCGAAAAATGTCAAACTATTACTTTAATTTAAAAATCTCCAGGCCTCCAGGCAGATAGCTAGCTAGTGAAGTTTGTGTTTGTTGATAGCACCCCCAAGCAACTTACCCTAACCTTCACCATCATAAAATTTTGTCACACCTAAAAGTCAGTAAATATGCATGTTGACTGGCTAACCCTACATCTGTGCAGGTAGCAACTTGGATTCCCAGGAAGTGGAAGGAGTCCACAGTGGTGACGGGGGAGTCGGGGGGTTGACCATGTTAAAAAGCCCAACTTTACAGCAGAATAGAACGTGTTTACAGTCTGGTACAAAAGATGGTCTTAGTGTATATCACTAAATTTGCCCTTCATGACAACTGTGAGGGGGGTGATTTTTTTTAACAACTCACCCGTTTAAATTATATTAAGCCTTTAAATTCTGCATTATTAGGAGTGCTTTGATAGACAGGTGGCTGCTGTCTCTGTCACTGCTAGCTGAGTGCCTGCCGTCTGTTAGCTCAGCTAAAGCCCTGGATATACGTGCTTTTAACTACCTGTACGCTAGATGGCTGCCACGCGTGTCCTGCATTCCTTTGGAGCTACGCATCCGCTAGATGTAATTCAGCACATGAACGCGGGGGCAGTATGTCGATCTGATCGGCAGGTCAGCAGCAATCTACTGTTTCACACACTAGCCCGGATGGTGGCGTTATGCAGTTGGTTTGACAACCATCATTAATTAAAATTACTGTAACAGAGTCACTGTGTCACTAGAATAAGTGGCTCAGCCTGGACTAAGGGACGGGGTTGAGGGTTGAAGAACAAGAAGTGGCAGTGGTTGCGGTTGCCATGTCGCTAATGACAGGTAACTTAGCCGGGCTGTCATGGCCATGTTCCTCTGTTGGGTAAAGTATTAGCTATGTAGAGAAATTAGCCGAATGACAGCCGCTTCTGAGTTGGTCTAGGCTCTCCAGCTGCATGTGTTTTTAACCTGTGAGGCCCTGCTTCCATTCAAGATTCAAGCCCTTTTTTATCATTGTGTAGCACAGATTACTTTTGTAACAAGTCAAAGGTGCATTTAAATTCTCAACAAATATAACGTTATGTCGAGTAATACCAGTTCGACAGTAAATTTAACATAAGAGCAAAATAATGAATATACAATAAGAGCTAACTTTACTGTTCAAGTGGTGTCCAGCTGCAAGATTAATATTGAGCTCTACTGATTTCAAATTATGACCGTGGGTTCGTATACATAGGTTCTCTTTATATTTACTGTTACAACACATTACTTAATGTTATACAAAAGAGCTTTTACATTTGTACTCTTTTATTATTGATGTTTCCATGACTGCAAAATATGATTTTAATTTGTTAAACTGTTGCTTTTGTATTGGAAATCATTTTTGTTATTTAAAATTGATCAGACCAAATTAACTTAAAATAAAATCACATTCTTCATTCATCAGTTTCTAAAGTTATTGAATATAGTGTGATCTAAACTTAACAAAATACAATAATTTACAGCTGTAAATGAAAATGTTAAGATGGTATTATAAGTTAACATTTTGCATATGTCAGTTGTCGTGGAAATTATATTCCTGGTGAGGGGTTGAGCAATGAATTGAGCATCGGGCGTCTGGCCCCGAGCAAAGGGATGCATTTTCATTTACACAGTCTAGTTTTCTATGTTTTGGGAAACAGAGCTCCTCTCCCAGCCTTGAATTAACATTCCATGAGAGGAGAGGAACAACAACTGAAGGAAAACACCAAAACAATCTCACAGCTGTGACCTAAACACTAGTAAATGTGGACAGACTAACATAAGGAGTACAGGGGAGGAAAGGTTAAGGATAAAACACAATACTTATCTATGACAATAATAATAATGACACAATAATAATGATAATACTAAAATATCATTCATAAAAGATTAAATGTAAGAGGACACACTTTTCAGCCATAACATCAGTAAAAAAAGAAAAGCTGATATAATTCTTTTATTTGGACGTTTCCTCAAAAGATGAATGTGACATTCACTGAGAAGTTACTCTATTGGGAAAACCGAAGAAATATCTGCTCACTAAATAGTTTAAAACCCTGTCGAAGGTGTTGTGGGCACAGGAACTAGGAAGCTTACAATTAATCATACAACCTACTTGGATTCATTATAAATCTGTGCAGGTCATTGTTTGTTTTTTATCAATGACCCACAGCTTGGTTTGAATGTGTGCACATTCTTAGACTTAAAACAGAGTAGCCAACAAGACACTCTTAAAAATTTATTCAGGCTCTGGTACTGCTCCTTATTTATCTTAAAGTATAAGGTAGAAAGTGAAAATACACCTGCATACACAGCATTTTCATTTTTCCACTTATACTAGACTTATCTCTTTTAGCAAGAGTTAAGCTTGATTTTCAGTCAGTTCAGTCTTTGCTGCTGCCCTCCCTGCTTGCTTCCTTTCTCATGGCTCTTTGTGTAGGCACGTGGAGAGGCAGGGCGGTCCCAGAACAGAGCCACCTGCCAAAAATAACTACTGCAAACAATAAAAAAGTATTTGATAAAGCTGTTGTTCAGACCTACAAACAACAGATAAAATATAAAACTTGCAATACACTGTGGTCAGCTACAATGTCAGGTCAGCAACTGATATTCAACAAGGCTCCAGTAAAAGACTTCAGTGAAGGATGGTCTTGCGTATTCTCGCTCATGGCTCCTCAGAGATCACTCCTAGATCCTCGATCCTTGCTCCTTGCTCCTTTGGGACGGCCTGCAACAACTTATGGTTCAAGAGAGGACAGAGGAAATGACAAATAAGAGACTTGAGATGCACTTAGAGAGACATATGGAGATCGTTAGGCCTATTTTAGGGGGGCTGAAGCTATTCTAATGTGGTCCTAAGTGCCCCCAAATAACAAGAAAAATAATTATTATTATTTAGATTTTTTTTTAGATTTTTATTTTCAGTGTAGAAATGTACTCAACAAAGAGAAGTAAGAATATTGATAAATACTATAAAATAATACAGATATAATTTAGTTAATAATAATAATTTGGTAATTCTGGTTGTTTCCTCTGCTTCATAATTTAAGTTCCACTGTGGTTGGGCACTAGGACCCTGGGAGATGTTGCCTTTCCGAGCTGCCCAGCATTACTATACACACAGCATAGTGAGTGATACAGAGTGAAACTGAAAGTTGTTGGTAATGACTTGCTGAACTTTAGCTACGGTTATTTGAGGTAAAGGAAAGGGAATATTTTAGGAGGAAGAGAAGGAGGAAACTGGCAGGGCAGCTGATTCTGGGGTCAATAGTGATCTACACGCCAGTAGTAGTTTGGAGATCACTATGGTCTACTTGTCAAAGGACAGGGGTGTTGTTTTGTTTTAATCTAAAAACAGGCATGGGCACGAAGGCAAAGCTTAAGCTAAATAAATATGTAGATGTTGCCTGGATGTAGACTGGCTATCCGTATACCCACAGATATACACGCAGGAAAATATAATAAAATAAAAGCAATCATACATACTTACATATAGTAATCATTACTCCAAAGGCTTTATTCCTTCCACCATCAGATTTCTAAATTCAGACAGTAGTCACTTTAAATAGGATCCTTATCAACAGTTTACATGATAAAGTATTTACTGTATGCTTATATGTAAACCAAACTAAAGAGCAAAATCACACTCTGATTGAACCAATTTACAGTGCAGTAACAGCAATTACTGTAATGAAATAGCACTCATTGGACCTACAGCTTACAATAGCTCTAAGAGAGAGGGGAATTAGATATGGAATCACTGTATCACACTTTGGATGAGGAGCTGGATATCAATTAAGTCACAGCCTACAGAGGAAGTCGGTGTGGCCTAAGTGAATTCACCCCATGCAGCTTTGATGTGTTTGAAATAGAACAAGAAAACATAGCAAAGGGGAAAATGACAGGATGCCATATCTCAGTGGCCTGCAAGCAAAAATACACCGGTTGCTTCTCTCTGGAGCGGAGCAGGAGACACTTCTTAGACGCACTGCAGCACTTCTGGTGTGAGCACAGACTAGAACAGGCAGACTCACTGAGTCCAGGGTCATGTAAACTTTGCATTAAATGATGAAGCTCCACCCTCCTCTTGAAAACTCAGTGTTCACATACGCTACTTTAATGATCAGTCCCAAAAGTCAGTAGAAGAGCATGGCAAAGACTATGTGGTGTGGTACCTGTTGCATCAACAAATAGGGTTTGTCCCATAGACCAGGGTGAGGCAGGCCAACCTAGGGTGGCTCCAAACAGTTTCAGGGGAGGCTCAGTGAATGGAAATGAAACAATATTACATTACTTATTGCATTAGTTATCAGAAGGAGCTCACATAGAATAGCCTGCATGTGTGAGAGTTCAGACATACAGTAGTTTTGGGGAACAGTTTTCCCCCCCATCAGAGTCAGAAACTCATAAATGGCTTAGGACAGACCTTTTTTAAAACTATTTGGTGCTGTCAGAACTTATGTCAAACTTCAGTTTTAAAATTCAGTTAGAAAATGTATCTATCTTATAATTCATCCTGATAATTATATATTTACCATTGTGTAGTATTGTATATTTACTTTTGTGTTCTTAGTCACACGTTTCATCTGTGAAATTGTTATGTCTAAAGCCTCTTCATTCCGATGGGAAGTGGAGTTTTCAAGGCATTAAAGCAGTCTCCTTGCTTAAAATATTTTGTTTGCCATCATACTGCCCTTCGGGGTGGACATCTGACACAGATGATTTTTTCTTTCATGTACTTGTTTCTCCTCCTTTAATAAATAAGTACAAGACAACGGTTTGTTGTATTTTCTTCAGGCCCACCATCAGGGGAGGTCAAAGGGTACAAATGACCCCGGCAAGAGGCCTATTGGGGTCCCATGCAAAGGTCTATGGTTAACCCTTAAATGTGAGTTAGTGTTAAATGAGAGTTAAACACTTTACTTTACAAACTTGTCATCTGATAACCCGCCCCCCGCTGTTATTGTGAAAATGGTATGGTGGAAACATTTGGCCGTTCAGATGTGCAGGACCAGCAAATGTAAGAGTCGCTTTAAGCGAACACTTCTGGCTGTCAGGGGCCCAAAAAAGAGCCGCCAAAACAAACAGAGAAAAATAAAAGCATAGGGAGGCAATGGCCAAATCTCTGGCCAAACAATGTGTTCAGAAGCATTACAGGCGAAGGTGAGGCGCTAACAGGCAGGCTAGCAAAGCTTTAGCTTGCTTAACCTAACCTAACCTAACCTAAATAATGTAACACTAGAGCTGCCTACGCTCAGGCATCGAGCGTTAGACTCGCGCAGTTGACAATTTTCATATATTCTAACGCTACACATTGATTTTCTCATGCAGTGAAAAAAAAAGTATAACTGATAATAACGAGTTCCGGCGAGTGAACTCCTCCCAGCTGATGCAATGCGACCTCGCGCTGTGGGGCCAAATCAGCAGAGCAACATCGCAGGCTTATACACGGCACAGTTTGGGCAGGTAGACTCTTTTTCTCATGAATGATGAAGGTATTCTTGTAATATTATCACTTTGTTATGGACGTGTCAGAGAACACAGATATGTGGGAGAAACCTTCTGAAACGCATGAGCTAAAGTGCAGGAGTTTCTAACTGAATTAAAATGATTTAATATCACTGAGGTGAGTAAAGGTGCCACAGTCATATTTAAAGAGGTTACTTCCCCAAACAAAGACAAAGACATGAGGAAATATTTTTATACACATTAATGTGTATTAAAATGTTAATATATTAATGTGTTAAGTTCTGTGTGTGCAGCATGAAGGGACTACAAACTTTTGTTTCATTATACAGCAACCTTGTGTTGTATAATGACAAATAAACAATCTTGTAAAAGTTCAACTACATGAGAAAAGATATCTGTATCTAAAAGCAACACATAGTGCCTGAGATTATATTTGAAATCATTCCACCTGAATTTTGCGTTTAGATTAGGAACACCCACAAGTTCCTTTGTAACAGCCTCAAGAAAACTGACTTACAGTAAACACTAGTGAGCAGCACATCACAAGTCATAGGATACAGCTGCAAATATGGTTACAGTATAATAGCTACATGTGGTGAACCTGACAGCCATACTCATGAAGTATTTCAGTTTAGTACATAATTTGAGCAGTACGTTGATGAATGTAGTCTGCAAGATTGAATTTGATAGATAAAGTATGTGTATTTATTCACTCTAATAATCATAATTAAATTGTATGATTTGTAATTTCTTCAATTTTTGATTTTACTGTTCTCTAATCAGCAAATCACTGAAGGACATTTTTTCTCTCCTTTTTTAAGTTAAAAGGAGAAACATAACTGTCACAGTCTAATTTGAAAGATTAAAAAGAAACTGTAATGTCCTTTTGTGCTTTATAATCATACCGAGTAACTGAATATATATGTGAGCATGGCAAAGAATTTTATTTATGTAACAGGAAACATAAAATTCAAGTGGCAGGTTACATTTCAAAATATATAAATATAACAGAATCTAAGTCAGTGCAGTTATCAGTTATTCTATGTTGCTTTCTGATCTGTTTCTCCTGTAGATCAACTTTTCTCATAATATCGTTCCTACTTTCTAAAAGCATTTTCATTTATTTAACTGCAAGCTATATTTCAGAGCATTTTTAACAAATTATGCTTTTAAAAAGCAGTGTGGACAAAATCAGCCATTTAAAAAAGTGGTGGGTACATGGTCCCAGCATCCCCAGTGTAAATGACACCTCTATGTGTCCTTGTCATTCAGGGTAATAGTCTGACATTTCCTGACTGTTATTTCAGATGTGTGTCAAGCACGCCACACTCTTTTGAATGTCCTCCAAAATTTTTCAAAGTGAAAGCTCTCAATTCAACTCAAAATAAAGCAGTGCTGCAAAAAAATTGTCACCTTTATTTTTTAGGCAAAACCACTAAAGAAGGAATTATGTGAGTAACTGTTGCTGGCATGACTGAGCTCTATTTCAATGGAAGACAATCAGCTGATGAATATTACTGGCAATAAAACTGTAGGCTACAGCATGGAAGCTCACATCAGCCAGCTTCACGTTTTACTTCACTTAGGCTATTTATTTTTACTGCTAACACCGTTGCGATAAGACGGTGTTAGCAGTGCCTATGTGACCAAAAACGCTCACTTTCACACTTGCATCAAAAAACTTATTTATTTGCATTGCCTCTCTACTGTGCACACAAAGGTGTAATTTGATCATTAAAATGGTAAATGCTCATTGCAAACATTGAACTGTTTTACCACAAGCTAAAATTATGGTTATTAGTATTATTATATTTTGTGTTTCTACTGTAGGCCTATTTCAAACAAATTAAAAAGCCAATTGGGTAAGATTTGATTCCGATTGCTTATTTTACTGAACAAAGTGAAAAGGAGCCTTGATTCTCACCTGACTATGCCATTGTAAACTTCATAATTGGTGGAAGAAGTGTGAGAAGTATAGGCCTACCATAGCTGGGGCTGAATGTGAAAATATCAGGCATTGTTTGTAACTATTATTATTGTTTTAAAGTTGGAGTTGTATGGCGTTGCGGGGAGCCTCAAACTGTTGTGCATGGACTATGCGTAAAATTCATCCAGCCAGAGAGAAGATCACGACCTGTTCAGCAGAGCACCGGTCGTACTACACAACTCATTGTAGGTACCAGAGAGGGAGCGGGGCGCTGGGGCGTACAGGTCCATGTGTGCTTCAGACCTTCAGTGATTGTCCCCTCTGGCTGGAGGAAGCCAGATGCTCCAGTCATAATTGGGATTTAAATTTAATTAATTGTACAGGCTATGTTGATGCACTGCAAAGTTTTCTATATCATAATTTAGGCTTTATTTAGGCATGGGGAGTGTCAAGTCAGCTCGAGTCAAAAGACTCAAGTCCAAGTGAAGTCACGAGTCATTGGTGATACAGTCAAAATCGAGTTGCATAATTTTTGTGACTGACTCGAGTCCACACTTCTGATGTTCTTCATTTACTTTAGCATGATTACAGTAAAATGTATTACTGGACTAGGCCTATGCTAGAACTTCATTGATAAACAAATATAACATATAAAACAATAGTATTGGCAATAACATATTTTGCTGACTTTTTTACTGAATAAGTAAGTTTAAAAAATTATTTTATAAATTTACTGTATCTAAAGAAACCTCTATTCTTGACTAGCTACTCTCTGCTGTCTTAGACGATGACATCTTTTGTCCAGTGTTGGCCACCATAGTTTCCTGCGAAAGTAGGAATGGACTAATCTGTTGGATGCATTTTGCAACCTTTTTTGCTAGATGCCACTAAAACTTACACACTTAACCTTTAACCCATATAAATCCAATGGTTTTGTTAAGTTGTTCTTATCATATTAAATTTAGACATAATTGCAGACATAATTACTTAACACACTCATATTTTACTTTTCAATTTTTTGCTGTCTTTCCCTTGAACTAAGGTGAACAGCGTGCAATATGAAAAACACAGTATAGCCTAATTTCCCTTTATCCAACCATGATTTACTGTAAAATACTGCCAACCCTACCTCAAAAACTACATTTCAAGGAAGTCACAAAAAGGTGAAAGCCTAAACTATGCACACATTTGGTGTATGCTTGTCTTTTTTTCCTTTCAGGTTCCTTTTCAGTGAAGGACACAGTGGATGAACATAATCCTCTGCTGTGCTAACGTTACTATACAGAGAACTCTTTCTTCCCATGTTGGAATTGGGTTACTTACAATTGATGCTGTTCTAACCATTTTCCACCCGCATTGCCATTTAAAGCTCAAAGTGCAGTGAAAATTAGAAATCCTTCATGCCAAAACTACGCTAATAACAATGTTGTGATGTAATTGCATATTTGTCTTTTTTCGTTTCAGGTACCTTTTCAATACAGAAGAAAGACACACAGTAGATACACATCATTAACATAAAGGACTGGACACCAAACCAACATTATCTGCTGTGCTAACGTTACTATAAAGAGAACTCTTTCTTACCATGTTGGAATCGTGTTTTTCTTACGACTGATGCAGTTCTAACCATTTTCCACCCACATTGCCATTTAAAGCCCAAAGTGTGGTGCTTTGCCACAGGTTCAAAGTTTGTCTGACAGCTTTGATTGTGTTCTGGCTGTCATGTCTATCACATTACCACAGGCAATGACAAATAAAATAAATGGCAATACCTTACGGACTGAATGATTGAGATGAATGGAGTCAGCTGCAGCCATTCTTCAGATCATACTGTTTACACGCTGTAAAAACTTAAAAGGCAGTTCGTTTGGAGGAGTTGCCAGAGAAATCCTTACCAGGGCCAAATGCATGAGTAAATCTGGCAGAATCTGTCATAGAATTAAGGTCTTTCTCTTACTCCACTCTGCCACAGCTTCCCAGTTTGTCTGACAGACATTGAGGCTTGAGGTTTGGCAAGACGGGCCACATTCAGTGGAGAAACCAGGACATCAAATTTCAATTTTGTTTAACATCAACAAGAATTGTTGTTGATTGGTTTGCAAATCTTCTGAATGTTGCTTCCAAATATTACTTAACATCAGTGGTGGAAATCTTTCTCAAGGAAACATCATTTTCCACTTTGAGTCAAGTTCAGTCTGATTGTGTTCTCTGAGTTGCACAACCACGTTTAACACCAGTGTTGAGGACAATCAAGTTCACGTTTCGGTTAAGATGGCATCTTCATCATTTGGCAAAAATTGCTTACACTTTTATCATTGTTGTACTGTTTATTGACTACTGTCTGCCAAGTACTAGAAGGAGTTGCAAACAAAATTCCTTTTTTACAACCTGATAAACAAAAACTAAAAAATTCTTGAATGCGAAACTATTATAATTAGACATGCACACTTAATAACAAAAAAAAAAATGATTATTCCACAACTAAGTTTCCTCTGTTGTTGAATATAGTTGTACTTCTCAAGGACCAAAGTCCACAACATATGCAAGTCATGTAAAGTGAAAGCAATGTTACTGTAAGAGGACTTACAGGTATGTTTTCACAGGGATTGTCACTGTTTTTAAAGATTGTATCTGAAGTTATTCTGAAACAAAATTGCATGCCTTGGTGACATGAAATGGCAAATGGAATTTAAAACATTGACATCACAAACAACAACCAGTTTCCCTCAGTATTTACATATTTTTGTATCGCAAAAGGAAAGCATTGCACAACAGGTTCATTATCACAGTGTTGTTGACATATTTTCGTAGTGTCGTATTTAGTAGTGCTGCCAGAGGGGGGGCTGCTGGTTTGTTCCCCTACGGTCTATGTGTGATGCCAGTGTTCATTTCCAAGTAATAAAACTTTGAAAAGGTTAAGTACAGTCAGAGATAGACTTAATTTGGACAATAAAGAATCTAGTTAGTACACTAACTCCTACACCCCATTCCTTCACCACATTCATTGTGTTGGAATAGATAGCGGAGGTCCATGGGGTGGGATGGCTGGGGTGAGAGACAAACCAAAAAAGTCTGACTCTGATCAAAACAAGAAATTTCTAACTGATCTTAAATAAGTCTAATTTAAGTCTCCTGAACATTGGTCCATGAGATCAGAGAAAGAGCTCAAAGAAAACTCAGCCAGAGAAACAACCATAAAAAACTCATCTGAGTAAAAGAGCTACAGTATTTTAAATAAGTGTAATTTCAGTCTCCAGAATGTGGATCAGAAAAAAAGCTCCAAGATATTTCTCAGTTTTGTCTTAGTGACCCCAGTTAGGGGTTATTTTACCGAAGTACTTTACTTACGTCAAATGTTGAGGTTGAGTATTTTCTTTTTAACAGCATAACTGAAAAACCCAATACTTTGACATGATGTTTGGAGATTAATTCATCCAGGACCGAATGCACGCAAGAACCAAGATACAAAATGTATCTGTCATACAGAATAAGCACTTTTGCTGTTGATACTTAAGTACATTCACTACTTTTTATACATTTTAGCTGAGTGGAATTTTGAAGACTTTAATTGTGAAAATGGTATTTCTCCTCTTTTAAGTAAAGGAAATTGTATTCTATTTAAAGACAATCAGTGCCCCAGTGTTGATTGTAGCTGGATGGCGCAGTGGCAGTGTTGTTGCCCTTTGAACAGTGGGGTTCAGATCCAGCTTCTAGCCGGTTCTCCAAGCATAGACAGTAATGTAACACAACCAAGCTCGCAAACATCTCCCCAGAGCTCCTAACTGCTTTTTAGGAGCAATAAGCAATAATTCAGATTGGAGTGATCTCAAAAAGATATAATGATGAGATCTCATCGTGACTTCCAATCTCCTATTATAATCTCAATTCAGTATCCATTTGTCTTACCTAAATCTCAAAACTTCAATCTCACTTCATCTCATCCTTTTCTCCTAAGGGGTTTTAGGAGCAACAATTCAGATTGAAGTGATCTCAAAGGGCCAGTTGTTCAAAGGTAAACTGATCGGATTTTGGTTATCGGATTGGATCAAATCTTGAAAATGGGTTGTTCAAAAGGGAAAGAAGGAATCTGAAATCAGATTAGATCAGGGAATCCAATCCTAGTTTCAATCTGGATCAAACCTTCAGTTTGTGTTGTTCAAAACTTGTCAGTGGGATTTGGATAACTTTGATCCAAAAAAACAGGATTATCCTGATCCCAACAGGGGGTAGGATTTCAAGGTGGATTTCAGGAAGAAAATGTAGTAAAACTTTAAAATTGGTCAAATAATACATTTGTATCATTTAGTGTATATACTTTTATTTATATTTTGCACTTGACTTGTGTAACCGTTGTAACAGTGATAAAGTAGACATAGGTTAACCATTAAGCTATTCAGTATAGTAAAGTAAAAATGAAATAAAAATGATCTTGTCCCCATGAAATAATCCCCCAAACAGATTTCAATAACAATCAAAAATAACATTTTTGGTCATTCATCACCGTATATTAATTTCAAAGAAACAATCATCAGAGATGAGCCTGTCAAAAAAAATGTCCACAATGTATTTGTTAATGTATGTTTGTTGTTTATTTTGTTGTGGTTCAGATGTGGGTCATAAAATAAATTATGATTAGAAGTGGATGTTTATGTTATTTTTGTGTTTTGTCTCAAAATAAGAAACACTTACAGTGACCCCATGTTGGCTCTTCTACCTGTTCTTTACATAGCTGGTAGCACACATTGTGATATGTTGTCCCATTTAGAGCACTAGTAATCTGGATTTGGTAATCTTGAAAACTGTGTATCTGGATCAGGGTGATCCAGTCCAATGTTGCTTTGAAAAACCGGCATAAAAGTAAGACGGATTACCTGATCCTGGATAGGAAGAAATGGGATTTCCAAATCCGGATAATTTTGATCCAGATTAAATGTTTTGAACAACTGGCCCAAAAAATATTTACTATTGAGATCTTAGTGTTTTCTCAAGAGTTAAAAAAGGCTATTCTGATTTTGCACATACACCACCTCACAATAATTTAAGATCCTCAACTGCTTAATGTCATAAAATCGTCAAACAATTTAATCCAGCGCTTTTAAGTAATTAAATCCCTGCTGGATTTCAAGACTCTAAGACATACATCTAAAGTGTTTGTGTAGAACAGGAACCGCACTTTACATTTTTACCAGACATTGCTAAATAAGGCAAAAAGAAGATATGCAACTGGGTGTGGTTCCCATTGTATAGTTAATTGCTTAGCAGGAAGACCTCAGACTCTTGTGGAGAACCTCAGACTCATGTGGGGAAGATACCAGAGTCTCCAGATATATATCTGCTTTGTGTGAGCTCAATAAAAAATGTCCTTCTGATCCTTTCTCATCAATGGACTTGGGGAAGTCGGCATACATCAACAAAAGTCACACTTAAGCCTAGCGAACACTACATGATTTTCAGCCAATTTGCTGTCAGGCTGTGATCAGAGGTAAAACTAACATGCCAAATATCTGGAAGAGTCGGCCAACTCGACAACCACATCCAGCTAATGAGAGCAGGCAGCTGGCAGAGCAGGTAACTACTTTTTCACCACTGTAGCTCAGACAATCCCTGTTACCTGCGTGTGTTAATCCATTCTTTCACACATATTTTTGTCTTTATAATTGGTATCTTTATAATAACAAACAACAGTTGTTTACACGTCATGTAGTGTGTGACCCCTTCTGTCATCGATCAGTCACGTAGTGTGAACGCCACAACGACTTGAAAACTCCCCTCACAAGACGGCAAGTTGTGTAGTCTGAACAGGACGGCAAACGGCCGACGCTAAACTATACAGATTTGTCAAGTTTAGATGATGAACAGACCAGGGCTCTGGTGCCTGCTCTGTCAGCCGAGCAAGATCCCACACTCCCATCCAGTTATCGCCCAATATCACTTATAAACACAGATCTTAAAACCATCTGAAAAGCCCTAGCAAGAAGCCAAGAGAAGGTCACTCCTTGTACAGTACTCCCCGACCAAACTGGATTACTTGAGGGTAGACACTTCACCTTGCATCTGTTTCCGGTTTAGTGTCCAGGGGTGCCGCCGGGAATTTTGGGCCCCATGACAATAAAAAATCTAATTGGACCACCTCTGCACAGTTGTCTCTAGGACTAAACTGTCCCATCAAAAGCTTTACATAACTCTAATTAAAGGCTTGCAAGTGTCTGGCCTCTTGTAGTTCAATATTAGTTCTAGTGCAATATTTACTGCTGGTGATTTGTACATGCAAGTCTGCATACAGGATGCAGTTCACTATTTGCTTCTCAAATAATTTGCCCTTTTTGATGGGAATAATAAAGTCTGTATCTATTGATGTCATTTAACAGCCATAATTAAATCTAAATGAACATATCAAACTGAATCATTTTAATGTAATCTGTAACTTACATGCAGGCTGAGATAAGCTGCTGTCCAGCATCCAGTACAGACAGGAAGGTGTTTTTTTTATTTTATTTATTTCATAATGATTATTATGTGAGAAAATAATTTGTGTTTGAATTTCTGTCATTCAGAAATATTCCATTGTGTTTTTCTGTTATACTAAAAAGAGACAGAGAGACAGAGAAATCTTTGCCCTGGTATTTATGTCCTAAGATCTGTTCAGTGTTTGTTGTGTCATCGCATGTAGTGTTCTGCATCCTTGGCTTTTTGGTTTGTTCCCTTAGTTTCTTGATTACTCTGCGTTTCGGATTGCCTTTGTTTGGACTCTTGTCTGACTCTTGTCTCCAGTCAGGGAATATTAAATATCAGCGTATCAATATCTCCTCCAGGCTATCATTGGACCACTCACAGATGAACATAGATAAACATTCTGTTCGGAAATTCAAATAGCCGATATGCCATTCAGTAGTTCACGTAGCAAACATCATATCTGCTTTAAAAGCATTAAAGAGGAAATGTCCAGCCCAAAGGGAGTTAACATCTCCCACAGCTTGTTTGTTGTCCAGCTGTTTCCCTTTCATCCCTGAGATGACACAGGGATGAAAGCAAAATGCATGTCATAATGACCGCCGAGTGGCTAGTCTGACTCGCACTCAAAAACACCGGAGGAAAAACACTGAGGTGCAGCACGTACACCTCTCCTCTCTCTTCCAAATATCCTCCAGGCAGTCAGTGGGCATAAAGTTGTGTTGTAGAGACAGAGCTCAGTTAAAACTTTATGGATAAAAGATGCTTTTGTTACAGATTAATAACTCACCACTCTGGTGTTGCTAAGCTGGTAAGGGGATATATGGCTGAAACGAAGCGTGTTCTCATAACCTGCCCTTCTCCACTTTTGATTGGCTAGTAGTCTTTCACTAGGAACTGCACATGTGCAACTACCAACAAAGATCATATACAGGGTAGATGCATCACTCCATTGCTAAAATGAAGAAGAAAAGAGGAGCTGCAGCAATGTGCAGTATGTCAAAAAATATGGTGTTTTTTGAAAATGAAACCATGTCAACCTGTTCTGATACAACCCCTAAATATGATTTTGAACCTAAAAATGAGCATAATACCACCTCTTTAACATAAGGACTTCCCTAGCAGCCTGGTGGGAATTTCTCAAAATATCTAGGTCCTCACCTATTCCAGGATTTACTCCGATCTGGAACAATCCTGACATCCTTCAAAATAAGAGAATGCTAAATTCCTCATTGTGATAGGATAAAGGAATAACAAATCATGTCATCCAGGGCAGTAACTTTATTCCATTATCCAGGATCAAGTGGTACAATATGGAATTAGCATAAGAAATTCCTTAAATAACAACAACTTATACAACAAGTATAAAGAACTGGAACTAGATCTACCTTCAATGATAACAGACTATTATCTAAAATATACATGTTACTGTCGAAAACAGATCGCTCATTCTCTCCCATTTTCAAAGTGGTAGAGATCTATCTGCCTGCACTTTGGGGACTGGCCTCTGGCTGGCCTGAGGGACAGTCTCCGGTCTCCCGTGGTTCTCCGGTCTCCCTCTCTGGCTGCAGGGGCTCGCCAGTGCGGCTTGTTAGGAGTTCAGCACATTTAATACCCACATATACGCTGACCATGGAGCCATTAACAAATTTAATTCATAAAACATTTGTGCCAAGATTGCTTAATATTAAAATCAGCATAAACTATGAAACATTGTGTCCACATTCCAAACTTAACAGAAACAAATCTTATTCCAGCATTGCCCTTCTTTAATAACTCTTACTGCAGTGGGGGTGAATGTAATTATCTTTAGCTGCTGTGGCGGTTTTTGGGGGGGCCAGCAGGGGCCAGTGCCCCTGTAATACAGCCCTTGGACCCCCCTGTGGCCCCCCCCTCTGAACGAAAAGTCTACGGAGCGGCCGCGGGCCGTTCAGAAGCCCCGAAGCAAACTCCATGTGGCCCAGCATATGATCGAACATAGCCTATGACAACAAAAGTACACTACATGTATAGTGTATGAAAGTATCTACAGAGTGAGCTGCTGGAGGCTGAACCATTCCTTCTCATCTCTGTTGAGTTTCACATGCGCTGTACCGATCACCGCCAATGAAGGCTCAACACTTACTGTCGGACCTGCAGCCTCTCCGCTCCTCTGTGTGTCTGCAGAGCGCCTCCGCTCCACGCACACACGCGCGCACACGGAACGAAGTCAGCCAGCTGATAAGTGGACATTACGACATTGATGACTACTCCTCTGGTTAGTATACGTATGTGGTTCAATAAAAACTTTGCCAGTAAAAAGCCACTATTTTCCCGCTGCAGCTGTCTTTAGGTTTTACAGGGGGCGCAGCGCTGGTTCAGCTAATAGCTTATTGTTAAAACAAGCTGAAGTGAAAGCTTTAGTAACTGTTTAGCTTAGTTTAGCTGTGCATTAAAATATGGCACATTATAAACTCAGCTGGCGGCTGAGACAAACCAGCCCTCCCCTCTACCAGCAGCTGCAGCGGGAGGAGGAGGACAGGAGGGACTAAGCTGTTCATAATTTCTAAACTTCACACAGTATGTTGATGTCAGGAATATGTAATATTTATTTTGCTGACATGTTAAATTTGTTTCCAGTGAGATATTAGTGACTTTGCAGCTGTAAATCCTGTTGCTGCTCTAGAAACAACAAAAAAAATAAACTGATAAGAGCATCAATAAAGAACTGAACCAATAAAAATTACCAATACAAGTGTGTCAATAAAATCTTAATGATCCCAACTCCCGAGAAAATGTCCGGCCCATCTCTGTGTCCTGGTTTTAAAATCTGTCCCAATTAAATTTATAATTGAACAGCCCTGGTCTACAGTAATCATAGTAATGTATCTTCTTGCGACAAAATGAAACTGAATGCAGCATTGTAGACAATATTTTGTCCTTGTAATCCATGTTTCCATTGCATAGCCTTTGGATATTGCTGGAAAAGGAGTCCCTCTCCTTAAAGGGTAAATTATTATCATAACACTTGCATTTAAACAGCACTTTTCATACACAAAAAGCCAAAACAGGAATGTTTTGTTTTGTGTAATGTAATTTAATAAATATATAACTATATATTATATAATAAATATATATAATATATAATTTACTGAAAAGATCCTGTTACTGAAACAAATAACTGTAAGTTACTCAAACATACTAAAACATTACATTATATACTAAACAGGACATTTTGAAAGCTTGAACTTTGCCTTTGTCTCATTTGTCTCAGATTGAATGTGCCCCTCTGGCAAAACAACTGGCCCCAGTCTGGCCCCCTCAATAAAATTGGTCTAGAACCGCCACTGTTTAGCTGACTATTGCTTAATGTTCTTTATTGTGTCACCGCAAAGTCACAACAAACCATCCTCACAAAGGAAGTGGTAATTAGGCATGCAAAAATGTAACACAATACCACTATGCTGTCTACTTTTTATTTTTAAACAGAAGAGGCGCAGAGAGGCTCTGACACATGTGGACTCGGTTAACCATGGTTGAGTGAGAGGTTACATTATGGCTCCATACAGTAGACAGTGACTGCAACACAATAATTAAAACAAAAGCGGTTCTTTTGTTTAAATAAAGCGGTTTGGCAGCATCTAGCCATATTATAATGGCATACTATAAATCACTGGGAGAAAGGGCAAGAGAGAGAGAGAGAGAGCAGAGGGAGGCAGCCTACACAGTATACACGTAGAGGTACAGGCAGTAAAGGTAATGTTGCTATAGACTGAATGAAAAACGGTACATATATTTATAGTAATGTTAATGATAATAATAACAGTAATAATAGCAATAGGACTAGTAACAGCAGTTGCAACTGTAGCAGAGGGCGTCGAGCAGGAACACGGGGGCAGCAGGGGCCTCCCAACCACAGATCCAGACTCCACAGCTCCAGAGCCAGCAACACCCACAGGAAGCGACAGGAGGAGAGAGGAGAGGGACGAGGAAGCACACGACCACGGGAGAGGGAGGAAGTCGAGTTAGTAACATGCATTAATGGGATGAGGTTGCACTCAGAGGGAGAGAGGGAAGAGGAGAGGGGAGCTCTCCTCCTAATAAAGACAGCTTTACTGTAATTAATCCCTCTATCACACCCCTCGCATCACAAATATTAGTTAATGATTATTCACATTGTCTTCTAAAATATCTTGTTACTGTGGTCATAATTCCTGCAGGCATAAAAAAATATTTTGTTGCTTGTGAATCCAAATGGTGTTGATATCTCAGTGACATAAAACGCTGGTGTCATTTTCAGTCAATTCTCTACAGGTTGGATGAGAATAAATTTCCATGCCAAAAGCTTTTAAGATCTTTAATCAGGAAGACAATGGCCGTCTTGAATACTTCAGACTGACAGTAAATACAACTGCTGTAAGCTTTACCGTTTGTCATACCTTGACATTTACACAGACTGGATCACTGTTCCATCTATGTTGTTTAAGAGTGTGGGACGTTTAAAGATATGTATGGCTATGTCGTTGAAGTGTAGGCATTGGTTTATAACATTCTTATGCATCCGTACTGTCAAATTGTTCTTGTATGAAAAATAAAATCACAATAAAAACACAGAAAGATTTGTTTTGAAGATTAAAATATTTGATGGTAAACTATAAACATTATCCTGTAACAGTAAAGACAATAATACAGTACAATTGTTATCAGTTAAGATAACAGATTGCACTGTACAGATCAGTTAAAACAGATGCTGTTTTGTAATACTGTATAGAATAATTTTACCGTGCTATTTAGTGTTGTGAAATGCTCAGCAGTTTTTATACACAGTATAAACTACACACTTTAGGGTATTTCACCTGTCAGCTTTATTAATTAATACATTGTTGTAGTTAATAAAGCACGTCATCTTGTGTATTATAATACATTAATGTAACTGATAATGCCATTAAACATTATACATTTTACAGTGAATATGTAAATTGTTCAATAATGCAAGTAGATGTAATGGTCTCATTTTTATGCAATACATTTGAATTTATTTGGCATTTACTGCATGTGTTTGTGTATAAATGTGTGGCCTTGACACTTATTTGGCCTGACTGCTATATGTTAACTGTATAAGCAGCCCGTCAAGCAGAGTTCAGCTATTGAACAGAGATGACAGAAGTGTGTGCATGTGTACGTGTGTGTCATTTAGGTAGGTTCAATGGCGCTGATGTTCCAGTCACAACACGACCCCATCTCCTCTCTCTGCCTCCCTGTCTGCTGCTAGAGCTTACAACCTGCCAGAAGAAATACGATTAGCACAGCGGAGAGCTGAGAACCACAGTTTGCTAGAGAAGTGACAAACAAAACTGGACAGTGCTGTGAAGGAAAGATGTGGGGGAAGGTAAAGGGGAGACAGGGTGCTAGACTATGATAGTATCAGGGCAGCACACAGACACAGAGATTAACAAATTTAGTAAGTTTCGTGTGGAGTCTGCACGATTCTCCCGTTCGTTTGCCAGGGTTTTCTCCCACAGCCCGAACATACACAAGTCAGGAAGACTGAAAAGTCAAAATTTCCCCTGAGTGTGAATGCTTGTTTATCCATATTCACAATATGACGCACAGACGAACTGCTCTGGGAGTTTCCCTGTCCCCTCCTCAATGCATGCTGGCACAGACTGAAATCCCTGCTCCCCTCCACTGAATAAGTCCATTATGATGGTCAGTAATCTTAACAATGTATCATCCGTCAAAGAAAAATCTGATCTGTGAAGCAGCAAATCCTGAAATACACATTTTGGAGATAAGTAACAAAAACAGTAATGAAAGTAACTAAAAACAGTGTTTCAAATTTTTCCTATACAGTACTGAATGAAAACATTACACACGGCATCATAGGTCATCACTACTTCATTGTTATGGTGTTTATGGCTCGACCACTGTGAATGTAGTTCTGGGCATCATTCTCACCACTCTCCTCACCTGTCCTGATTCAAATTTGAACACGCTGGTGTAAAACAATCAAATACGTCGACAGAATGATTTATAAGTTGTAAAAGCACAAAACTACTGATGGAGAAAAAAGGCTTGACCTTTATGGGACTAAATATAAGTGAGGAAGAGGGGAAAGTTATAAAAAGCAGGGGAATGTCGAGCAGTGTTGCTATTCATGGTTGTGAGTTTGTGTGTAGTCTGATGATTAATTGCAGGCTGTGATTGACACAAATATATCAGAGGTCTTTGATACCATATTAGTAAGTAGCCTTCCTGGACAGCACAGTCCAGGAAGAGGACACAAGGCTGCAAATTGGTATTTACAGAAAACCAACACACACAGACCAATACCTACTCTACGATTCCCGCCACCCACTGGAGCACAAGCTAGGGGACATGAGAACCCTGCACCACAGACATACTAACAAGCACCAAAGCCAGAGAGAAGGAACAGAACGACCTGAAGGGGGCACTTCAAGTGTGTATATACCCTAAATGCACCATTGTGTAAACAGCCACAAGATCCAAGAAGTGGATCCAAGAAGAACTACAGGAGATGAAGAAAAGAAGGTCAAACGCAACAACATTGAATGTGAATGCTCCGTATTTGTATAGCGCCTTTCTAGTCTTTTTTACCACTCAAGGCGCTTTTACACTACATCTGCATTCACCGTTTACTAACATCCATAAACTGAGCCTAAGTGCTCAAACAGAAACTAACATTCACACACATTCATATTCACAGAACATAAGAACATACAAAGACAGATACTGGTACACCCCAAAGACCGCATACTCAAACACAAGCAAAGCAATCTAGTGTATGCGGTCCAATGAAATCCACAGACTTGCATATTGGGGAGACTAAACAACCACTACACAAACGCATGGCTCAACACAGAAGGGTCCTCACAATGGTCGTTCAGTCAAGACTCTGCAGTCTACTTACATCTGAAGGACAGAGGACACTCTTTTGAGGACCACCACTTGGACATTTTAGACAGAAAGGATGGATGATTTGAAAAAGGTGTCAAGGAAGCCATCTACACCCAGATTGAGAAGCCATTGTTGAACAGGTGAGGGGGTCTACGCCACCACTTATCCCCCACTTACAATGCTGTCCTTTCATCACTTCCCAGGAAACTCAACAAGCGTAACATATTGGCCTCAGTTGAGGATGCCAACGATGGTTATTCAGTCTTGGCCACAGGTAGTCCTAATGACCATAAACCCGCTGAGGTTAAATAGCTGAGTTTCCCTACCAGTCAGTCAGAACTGAAGAAGATGTGTGTGTGTGTGTGTGTGTGTGTGTGTGTGTGTGTGTGTGTGTGTGTGTGTGTGTGAGATGTCATCAATATTGAAAGCCAGAGAGTGCCTTTCTGGTTTGTCTATGATGTGGTTGCCTGGAGCCACAGAGCAAAGCTGTGTCAACATAACTATAAAGTGCCTTTTGTGTCCTCCTCAGAATTACTCACAAACATATTTTAATTCTGAGGTTTTATGATAAATGACCAAACATTTACACACACATCCGTACAATGATTAGTCTCTTGAAATATGTTTCCTTCATTTTATACAATTTTCTTTGGTTGGGTACATGTGGTTTTTGCATGTCCCACATGCTGCTCTGCCAACTTCAATCAGTGTAATAAGTGGTTCACTTACACAAAGTACTGGTCCTTAGCAATTTTGTTCTAAAAATAAGTCATTTTGACAACTTATGTTTAATTTCATATTAAATATAATATTAAACATTTTGTACATGTCGCCAGAAATTGCTGTGCCCCCTGTCATTGTGGGGTAACTGCCTCTTGTATGTATTTGTTCAGTGGAGGTTTAAATAACTGCTGGAATACATAAAATTACATAAAAACATAAAAATACAAAAACCTTCTATTTCTTAATTTTCATCATATTGTGTTTGTAGTTGGATGCTGCCAAGCTTAACATGTCCAACCTGTCATAGTGAAATATTAATTAGTAGAAAAACCTTTTTTTTTTTTTTTAGAAATTCTACATATATGTGCTAAACAGTAGACAGTCACCTTCAAAATGAGTCACTTTGCTAACTGAGGGTCCACCATGTGCATATTTAACACATATATGTTTTATTTTAGTAGAAGTGGACAATATGGAGTTGGTAAATGGTAAAAATGGTACCAGCAGTCCTTTTGATAATCATGATTTAACAATATTTTACAAACTTTTTTCTATGTAATTAAAACAATATATAGTCTATATAGCAGATTTCATTAGCTATTTAAAAAAAACACAGTTTTAAAACAGTTTTAAAAAAACTATAACCATAGCAAATTAAAAAAAAACTAAATGTAGGCTATGTGAAAGAGCAATGACAGTGATTGTATCCCCAAATTAAAATGAAAACAATAACTTTTTATAAATAAATCATTCAGTCTGTTAAAATGAATTTTGTTTTTGAATTCTGAGATTAAAGTCTGAATTCTGACTTTAATCTCATGAATAAATCTCTGTGGCCGTAATCCCCTTCCGCAGTTTTTGGGAGTGATCTGAAGAATTTTTAATTGCAGGTCCATTTTGTTGTAAACTGTGTGTGTCAAATAAATAAGGACATTTCCATCACCATACATTGGTGCAAAAATGTCTCTAGAATTCAGAAAATTACGAGTTTAATGCTCAAAATCTTCTGGGGGAGGACCCCCAAACCCTCTAATCAAATAGCCTATTTAATCAATAAATATTTGTTCTCGTGACTCCAATATTGTGCATTCTCATGTCTCCTGGACTAAATGTTTGGTCAGACCACTAATATGAGGGCTTAAATGTCGCCAACAATTTTCAACACAAAGTGACGCCCTTGTGTAATCAGCTACGTCCACATGGTGCTAAAGCGTTTATTTAAGTTGAGCTTGTTACATATATGGTGTTTATTCGAATTTGTTTTATTAATAGGCCATAGACTAAATATGAGTCCGGACGTCGGTGACCTCATAGCTGGTTACGGCCATGCCTTGAAGTAGCCTACTGCCATAGTGATCAATAGCTGTGATGCTGGAGGTGGTTTAGTAGAGGCTGCTCCTGTACGTGCGTACATTAGCAGGGCGGCCGTCGTGGAGCCTGTTCTGGTGGGCCGGGTTGGATTAAAGTCCATGGCCATTTTTTACTCCCAGTCTGTCCCTGGTAGACATATTTTGCATTTTGTTCATACTTTGTAGGCTTGCAATTAATTTATAAAAAGTGCTGGAGCTTGACCAACATGCATTTCTACTTAAGATCCGCTTAATAAAATGTACACACAGTTAAATGGAAAATCTCAACCTTTGCTTTGGGAATTATGAAGTCTCAAAGCCACTTTGTAAAGCTAATAACCCAGCTATGATGACCTACTGGGATTTTAGGGCACAAACTATTCTTCTTCTCAGAATGTGAGCAGGGGACAAGGGCTGGTTTCTGGATTCTGCTCAACGGTCCCTGGGCACTCTGGTGGCTCCTTTAAAGGGCATGTTTCTGCTTTATCTTCATGCAGTGAGACAGGAAGTGCAGGAAGATGGGTGAAAGAGAGGGAAAGAGCACTGTTCTGTTTGTAAGCAAGCAGTTTCCATTAAACTTCATGTGCTTTTTCTCACATGTTATGCGTTTTTCTAAACTTAATAATTAAAATTAACAATGTAGTAATCAGATAAAAATAACACATTAAAAATGTGCATTTTCACCGTTTTATTAAGATAAATTCACAGGAAATGCCAGTTAAATGACCATTCAATGATCTGTTACCATGTTTTGGCTAATGCTAATAAAAAATAAATCATGTCTAAGATGGTGCAACATACATTGTCATTATCTGAAACACAGCTGTGCTGTGGGTCAGGAGGTAGAGCAGGTTGCCCTTCAATTGGAAGGTTGGCGGTTCAATCCCCAGATCGAAGTGTCCTTGGGCAAGATTCCGAATTGCCGCTGTCTATGTGTATGAATGTTAGTTTCTGTTTGAGCACTTAGGCTGTGAATGGAGTGTAAAAGCGCTTTGAGAAAGAAAGGAGAAAGGTGCTATACAAATAGGGAGCATTTACAAGCAACCAATAAAGAACAGATTATTCTCTGCACTGCACTAACTATTCAACACAGCTCAGACTGAACGATGTCATCAAGATGTGAGGAAGCTATTCTGAGACAAACTAGCTGTTCGCATGAATGGTGACACAGTTGGCACTACTTGGAATACTCAGTTATCACATCCAGGGAGAAGCTGAAAACCTACACACACATGCCTGTGAACAAACACGTGTGCCCGTATACACACGCACATACCACCCCAACATATCTCTGGAACTGCAGGGCCCCCAGCTGAGAAGCTCAAATATCAACTGAGGGTGGGGGCCGGTGGTATTGAGGGGTGGGTTGGGGAGTGTCCTGTTCTACTATAGGCCATGCTCAGACCAGCAGCGGCACTGCATCACAGAACACAGCCTCCTCTTTCATTTGGATAACACCACTGCTTTAGCACAGCAGGGGAGATCCTGTCAGGGCTTTGACAAAACACTTGATTTCAGTTCAGCCTTTGCCGCATCGCAATGCAACACACTGTGTTAGCCAATCAAAATACGAGCATGTAAGTAACATCCCCAAACTAGTTCCCAATTGACCAGTGTGTAAAATAAGCGGGCAACAATAGAACACACTGTACAAAATATAACCTCCAAATTTATTTTTATAAGATAGACATGCTAAGGGTTAAAACAAGGCTGAAGCTAAGATAGTTAAAAAGTGAGTTCAAATGGGGGAAATTGTCAGTTAAACGGAAATGCAGTTCATCGTGGCTGGGTGTGCTCAACTTCGTCTTCCTGCATGGGCGAAACCAAACACAACAGGAACGGGTCTGCTGCTGGTCACAGGCTGGTGGGTTGGAGCCTCCTCACTGCTTGGGGCCTCTGGTAACTCTACAAAGAAGCGGTGGCTCTGCACTGGTAGCTCCCCAGAGTGTACCACAATCTTGCAAAGAATCAGCAGCCTCAGCACACCCACACACACTGCACACAGGAGACAAACAGAACCTTGAACAACAACAATAACCTAAGAGCTACCCCCAGGGAAGAAGAAAGTCAAAATCACTCTGTACCAGCACACAGGAGACAACCAGGAGACTGTGGTGAGCCTAGTGTGTGGCTGGTTAAATAGTTTGCAGATGGATGTCACGCCCAAGCACACCTCTCTGCCATTAGTCCATACCCATGCAATTCAGCATGCAAGTGCTCACCCCTCACACTACCACTGCACTCAAAATTGGCTGATACAGGTCTACCCCATTACATAAGCATTCCACATAGATTACTTGTGGTGTGTAGCTTGTAGCAGTAAGCTCTAATTCCATTGTTTACCCTGCAAACAGGCAACTTTCCAGAGCCGGAAGCTTTAGATTGTAGTAAGCACAAATGCAGACTGCACAGGCTGGCAGGGTCAACAGTTGCACTCTATTACAAGGTAAATGGTCATGTAATGAACTATGAATGCATCAGCTGTAACAAACCACCACATCAGACTGGAAAAAACTACTTGACCACACACCCACTCAAGGAGAACCACTGATATGATTAACAAATACAGTTTAACAAGGTCTAAAGTATCTACGAAGTATCTAAGTCTAAGTATGAGTTAAGAGTCAGTAAAAACATGCAAGAACAGCACAAAAATCAATTAACAGTGCAGACCAGGATCACAATTACAAATAACAAATTCAGCACCTTTTAGATTCAACACTCATTTTTATTTAAAGGCTTGTTCTCCACAATGTCTGTCTATTAAATAGTCTGTTACATGCTACACAGGTTGGCTTACTGATGCTGTTTGTTGTTTCAGGTCATTATTTATTGTAGGTCCCAGTCTGGCAAATATCCTTATTTAAACACTTTGGTTTATGTGCCATTTTCCCACAGGAGTAAGACTGAAAGACAATCCAGAGTCCAGAAACATCTCAGACAATATTCTTATATATGGAAACTACTCCAGTCTTTTCTCTTCTTTTTTAGGTATCTTGTAACAGAAGGGGCTTTGCCTTTCGATTAGGTACCCACATATTGGAGAGACAAGCCAGAGAAACAGGTGGCTAACATTGTTAATTCCAGTGTTTAGCAGTTCCTCAGGAATCATGGAGGAAATGGGAAGGGGAACAACCATGGTTATTATTCTGGATAAATAGCAACTGGAAAATGCAGCAGCAGGGATAGCACTAACAAAACAGCTAACTGAAACAAAGCATGTAACAAAGTATGTATTAATTGCCTTCTTTAATTGCTTCATTGATTGTAATCATGGTTTTAGTTTGTCTGTGTTGCCACTTTCTCTCTTGCTTGCTTACTTTTATTTTCCTGAAAATGGTACAACATAAAAAGTTCTACCCCAACACTCCAACCATACTCTTTCTTCTCTTGCTCTCTCACTCCTTTTCTACACTGTAACAGCTAAACAGTAAATTTCATCACTAAATAAATGTTCACTGCACAGGAGGGTGAACTTCTTGTTGCTGTGTGGTGTATAGTGTGTAATTGTATGTACAGCTTTTCTCACTGAAGACCAGGGCTTAACATTAACTTTTGCTCACTAGCCAATTTGGCTAATGATTTTCCAAAGTTAATAGCCACACAGCATTTTCACCAGCCTAATTCTGCTTTTTTTTTAGGAAATTATGATTAAAGTTGACAAAGGTGTGCTATAATGTAATAATATTATCATTAGCTCTGATAAGGTCGTGTGTAAAGCTCCTTTTTTGAAAACAGGTAGTCTATTAAGATAAATACATTAAAATAATAGTAGATAAAAAGTTAAATAGTAAAGAGTAAATAGTAAAAAGATAAAAACTAAACTTTAAAAAATTCACCATAATCATTTACATCTGCCTTTCCTCAGAGCTTTGACTAGATTTATGTTTATCATCACAAAGCTGTGTTTGCTCTGAGTAACTGGAGATAGGAAACAATACAGAATTTTTTTCCAGATTATTCCCAGACAGATCTTCATCTTCAGCATCTTCTGCCGAGGGACTGTGGCTGCCCTGTGACAGATTCAACTTTTATATTCGCTTTAACAAAAGTCTGGATGTCATATTTGGCGTGCGCACCCTCGCGAGAGAGGTGAGAGAGTGAGACGTGCGTGTTGTGTGGATTCTCGTGATATTAAAAAAAGCTCGCTTTGTCATCGCTGCCGCTGGTTAAATTGATAATTAACGCCAGGCCAAACAGCCCTCGGTCCGACGGCCAGTCCACGGGTTTAATCTCCACAACTTCGTCCTGTTTACAGTGTCATCAGTCAGTAGCGTGCGAGACAATATGCTTCACTAATGGACCAATGAGCAAACACGATGTGCAGGTAGTAGGCCTACTCATGGCAGTTGTAGTGTCTAGTATCACATTGCAATTTGTTTGTTATTTCAGTCTTTTGACATGACTACAATTTTTTAACACACCAAAGTGGCTAGTGGGAGCGTGTTACCCACCACGGACGAAATCCACCCGTATTTGGCGGGTTGGCAGGTGTTAATGTCAAGCCCTGTTGATGACATTTAGACATTTCAACCTGCAATGGCCGATGGAAGGAATAACGGTAATAAAGGCTGCATTGTTTCTGCACTGTTATTGTTACTTCCCATTATGTTTTGGAGTTTGTCTTAGTAGCCTAGGCTAAATCGCTCCAATTTGAGTTATGTTTGAGCTAACTATCTGTCCCGAAGTAGCCTATGTTAAGTTTTCATCACACAAAAAAAAAATAGGAAAGCGTTTTTGAGTTGAGGAAACTGTTAAAATAATAATAAAAAAATAAACTGTTGGTTACTTTAAAACTAACTTTCATCTGGGTGATTACAGGTATGTGTGAATATTTGATCTGTTAAGTGGTTGCATTTCAGTAGCGAGAATAGTGAGAAAAGCTGTCACTCTCAAACATTGTCCACTCAGTCAACTGAGTTAGTGCACTGTGAAGAGATAGATCATATCATTTCATGGTACCTTGGAAAAGTATTTTTAGTATTTTTAAAATATAAATATACAGTGGGCTAATTTATTTTGTTACATGGAATGGCTGCTGTATTTTGTAGATTATTTTGATACACTAAAAATTAGGGTATTATTAATTAGGTATCTTATTTTAAAATACATTTTTGATGTATTTTTGTCCATCCCTTAGTGTGTTGACAAAAATGACAATTACCTGACTAAAGTTGCATTCACACCATGTTGGCAGAATGGGAAGAACAGAATGGGAAGAACACCCTCCTGTCATTGGGAATATTTCTCCAGAATAGTAGTCACACTGAAAAAAATGAAATCATGCCAACATTAGCTTCTTAAAAATCATTATTGTTTGAAATTAGCTTAAACTATTACTAGATTTTATATTGGATTGGCTAGCTGGTTATGGGGCCTTTAGGGAACTCTCTGTTTTGGAATGAGAGTTTCAGAGTCTTTGGTGTGATGAATCCCCCTGCCCAGGGGAATCAAGTGTTGGGTCAGGCGGGCAGGTGGAATGACTAGCCGCTAGCCGGAGCTGGGAAGTGGCTAGCCGTCGAGGTGCTAGCAGGCCGGGAAACAGGCTGGTGGCTAGCCGCTGGAGCGCAACAGGCTAAGCGCTAGCAGGCCGGGAAACAGGCTGGTGGCTAGCCGCTGGAGTGCTAACAACCCGGGAAACAGCCTGGGAGCTGGCCGCTGGTGAGCTACCTGCCTGACTGCTAGCATACTGGCTAGCACTCTAGGAATCAGAGGATCAGGCAAGCAGGACTAGTAGTTGGCAAGCCGCCACAGTGCTCGCCGGAACAGGGAGATGGGTAGCCGCTGCAGCGCCACCAGGCTGGGATACTGACACATACTCGCCTCAGAACCCTCGGAAGAGTCCAGAAATTGCACCAAGTCTCTCTTCATTTGCTGGATAATGGCTAACTGCTCAGCCATGGAGGGAAAGTTTTCCATGAGGCCATAGACAAACAGTCTGCAGTTTTAAGTGCGTGGAATTCTGGATAGAGGAACATAACCTCTCATATGTTGAGGTCCACACACTTAATTCCTCTGCTAGCAATACTAGGTCTGCTGGGTCCATATTGTGATTGTGCCCTTTTGTCATGTTAAAGTCTGAGTATAGCAGCTGGAAAACTTAGGTGTCGACTAGGGTGACTCTCTGTTTTCCGGGGGCAGTCCCCATTTTTGGTGGCCTTTCCCTGGTTGGAGCTGTCCCCGGAAATGTTCCCGATTTTAACTGTGAACTTTGCACAGCTGCGTCGTGATCCGGCTGCTGAGCAGCTGCCAGGTTCAAGTAAATTCTCCCACAGAATCAATCTCCATTTTTTAATGATTTTTAAACTAATTAATTTTATTGACTATGGTAATATACAGTCCCCTCCAAAAGTAGGGCAAATTCTTTTGCTTTTTTCAGCTTGCATTTCCTTGTATTCAGCTATGTACGTAGCTATGCATTTATACTTGTGCTAGGTGTGTCCGTCATTCTGCGATTAAACCCCCAAACGCTAGTCGGCAGTTGCGCTGCAGCGTCCACCGTGTTGACTTTTGCCAGCCAAGCAGGCTAACGCTCCGCTAACGTGAATGGGTGTAAAATTGTATACGTGCGGCTGGTGTAGCCTTTTCAAATGTTACTGAGCGAATGGATCACATTCTTATAGCGAAACGAGTCATTTCGCTCTGATTGCGACGGTCAAATGTATTGATTCACTGTGTTACAGCCGCCATTTTGGCCACTAGTGAAAGTTACTACAAACCTCTGGGTTACTTCCGCTCAGCTCGGAGGCATTTCGAGGCTATCCAGCCGACCAATCACAGTGCTTACGGTCGACGTCGACTCGATGCGTGGTTGCATTTTTGAGGAGGTGCACGTCAGGTTTAGCCTCTGCGTAGCCCCGTAGCCTACGCCAGCACCTACGCCGTCGATTTGACGCAGAAGTATAAATTACGCTCTACATTGGGCGAAAGGTGGAGTACACCCTGGACAGGTCACCAGTCCATCGCAGTGAGGGAAGAATCCATCCATCATCAAGCGCTTATCCTGCGTACAGGGTCGCGGGGGGCTGGAGCCAATCCCAGCTGGCATCGGGCGAAAGGCGGGGTACACCCTGGACAGGTCGCCAGTCCATCGCAGTGGGGGAAGAATATCTTATCTAATTTTGTTTGCTGATTTGTGTGTTTTGTCTTAAGTATTGAGTTTACTTATTTATTTGTTTACTTATTTGTTTTTATTTGCTTTTGTTTTGATTGATTGTAATGGAAATATGTCCTTTGGTGAGTCTTCTGTAATTAAGAATTCAAGCTCGACGTCTTTTAAGGGTTTTATTCTTTGCAAAGGGTCAGACAAACATACAGAATGCAAGCAGTCTGCAGAGTGTAAGACCAAGAGCCAGTGAAGAAACAGGTGGTTTTATACTGTAAGGGTATTACATAGCTGTCTTAGGGAGGAACGGAGTAGGGACCAACTGTCCTGAGTTGAAGGGCTATCAGGGTCAGTCAGATAAGAAAACATAACATAATTAAATGATCAAATACCACACAGTGAAACATTGAAATATAATAATGAAGCATGCAGGGTGAACCAGTAAACAGAGTAAAATATAAAATTTCCATCACATTGATAAACTGACTGGCTTAATGTGGTAATGTGATTAATTGTGGAGTGAGTATGCTTTCCATCATGTACTCCCTGGGGGATTTTGTTTTTTATTATTCGGCACCTCTTCAGCAGTGTTTACTTTAAAGAAGCTATACTCCAAAAAAAACAAAATACCACAACTATTTGCTTTTTGTTTTTATTAAAAGATCTTTTTGAAACAGATGAATGTTATTTGGGGTCAGTCAGACTGATATGGTTAAGAACAATTGTAACAGAAAACCATTTTCAATTCTCAAAAGTGTAACCTAGATGTTTTTATTACTAGGTCCCCTAAAGTTTAGTTTCCAGCAGATCGGAAAAGTCAATCTAGCAACAAATTGTTCAAGTTAGGAACAATGCCTTCACAATCAGTGTTGTATGTGAGGCTCTCTCAGCAACCGAATTTTTGATTCAGCTCTTCCGCAGTCTATCCTGGCTCGTGCCCAGCTTACATTCAGTCTCCTCTCCTAACTCTCTACAGATTCCTCCAGCCAACTGAGACTATCGCATTGACACCTGAGTGTGTTTGTGAATGTTAAGTGTGGTAGTGCCAGCCTAGCCAAACCAGTTTGATAGATAGATACTGACTTTACCCGAGAGGGAGAAAAGCGTGTGTGTGTGTGTGTGTGTGTGTGTGTGTGTGTGTGTGTGTGTGTGGTCAAGAAAGAGGCAACCTTTGGTCTTGGCATGGGACAGCCTGGGAAACAGAGTGGGGTCAAGAGTTGTACTTCCCACCAAGAGTTTGTTTCACAACGCAGTGATTAAAAAAAGGTGTAGCCCACAGTTATTCTGTGTACATGTGCACGTGTTTCTGACAGACCACTGTGCCTGTAAGATAACATTTTGTCATTTTGTTCCTCTTGCCATGTCTGCAAGCTTGTTGCTTTATGTCTTGCACGCATGCTCCAGTCAAACAGTCAAAATATATTAGCAGGTTTAGTTTGTATGATATGGCGCAGAAAATCAAGGCCCAGTAAATAATAGCATCTTTATTTAGCCCACTAATATGTGTGTATTTATTAGTGTGTGTGTGTGTGTGTGTGTGTGTGTTGTGTGTGTGTGTGTGTGTGTGTGTGTATGGGAGTATGTATGTATGTGAATATCTATGTATGTTTGTATGTTAGATGTGTAGGTGTGAGTGTACAAAATCCTCAATAAACTGTACTCCCTCACAGTACTGTTGGAAGCATATTTGGCCTGAAACAGAAACTCAAGGGACAATCCACCCTGAAACTCTGGGCCAGATATACAGGTTTTCATATTCCACACAGACAGTTGAATATAAATAAAATATGTTTTGTTGTGGACTCCTGGATTTTCCTGATAAAAAATGATGATGCATAGATGTTAATGGCAGTGGGTTCATTTTAATATTTAATTTTTTATGGGTCGGCTTTGTCCTTACACACTTGTACATGCACACACAACAACACATCCCAAGCTGTACATTGACAAGCACATTTATCCAACAGCAAAAGACCTATACAGTCATGAAACATGCTGCCAGATAAACTTCAGGCAAATTGTAAAGTACAAGAGTACAAAACTGCCAGTTCCTGGAGGGTGTGATCACGTTAAATGGACCTGGTTGTATTTCTTGAAATGAGGTGGTAAATTGGCCTGTATGAACTTGGAGATTTCCTAGCCAACTGAGCAGCAGCACACAATGTAAGGCAAAAACAGCACGGCATACAATATAGGGATGGGACGATTACCGGTTTTACGATAAACCACGATAAAACGTCCTGGCGGTTAGTATTATCGTTTAAAATTGAATTATCATAAAAACCGTGTTTGATTATCGTGATTTTGAAAACTCGCAGTAAATCCCGTCCAGCCAGAATCAGTCTGACGCAGCCGCGAGCAGGCGCGCGCATGCAACGTCGTGCGAGAACGAGAAGACATGGCGGAAGGCTGTGTCAGCGATCGGGAGATTTTTCAGCCATCCAAGAGGACAAAATACCAAATTACTATCGGGTCGGTAATCTATTTGCGCTTTTAAAGCTGGTTTCGATCCAGAAACAGCGGCGATTCGTGTCCGTGATAGACCGTTCGCGCCGCCATCTTGCCGGGCGCCTCACGGAAGCCGTTAGGTTCATTTTAGTTTCGCCGCTACCTCAAATTCTCTCATAGAAGAAGAGCATGTTCGGTAGAGGCGGACTTTATCGGTCTCTGCTGGCGTAACCGTAGCAGGTACAACCTCATGCAATATAGCATTTTTTAGAGGAGAATCAGACCGTCAGTCTGAGCATCAGTTCTTTTTGAATATTTCCATCTCTTTTTAACAAAACCGTGATAATATTGATAACCGTGATAACTTTGGTCACTATAATCGTGATATGAAATTTTCATACCGTCCCATCCCTAATACAATATGATGGTGTAATAATCCGCAACATTGTGTACAAGGATTACTGTTTAGTACGCCACTGTGTGGACATGCAGAACAGCCTTGTCTCATTTGCACAGCTGAGCTGCAACGGCAGTCTTCGACAGACTTACACAGTACTTGTTTGAAAGATTTCATAATGTCCTGGCATTGATGAATGTTGTGTTTATCATCAAAGCATCTTGTAAAATATCAATGCTGCTATGGGAGAGAGTGGCAACGGTGGCACAGAACCCCGGCAGTGCTGAGGGCATCGGATCGACATGTGGCGCACAGCCAACCACGCACAAAGGGATAGGAGAGAGAAACAGTGAGAGAGACAGAGAGAGAAAGAGTGTGAGAAAGAGAAAGAAGGAGAGGAATAAATGTTTTTCTAACTACCACATGGGTCCAAAGGTCTCCTGTCTTGTACCATATGCTGTCAGCGTCTCTGTCATCTCTGTTTACTTATTATATTTTGTTCTTTTGTAGTTGCCCCCAACCCCCCCTTTCCTTCTTCACTGATCTGTACTTACTTCTACCACAATGCAGCCTGCTTAGTGATGTGTATATATACAGAGATCATGTAACAGATCCTGTGACACTTCTATTGCACAGAGGTGGACATTGTTTAACTAATCTGCTACTTCTGAAGGTAACTGGTTAGATCTTGATTAGGGGCATGATAGCAAAGGGAGCAAATACATATGTATGCAACACTTTTACGTTTTTTTTTTAATTTTTTAATATTTTTAAACAATTTTTTTCCTTTTCACTTTACCAATTTGGACTATTGTGTGTGTGTCCATTATATGAAATACCAATAAAAAAATCAAATAAAAGACAACAAAATAGGTAAAATGAGACTGGGACTCACCAACAGAGATCTTGCCTACCGATTTGGGTTTCCATTCTCAACTGTATCAAAAATCTTTAGAGAGTGGATACCCATTAGGGGTGGGAATCACCAGAGGCCCCATGATACGATATTATCACGATATTTATGTTGTGATTTGATTTTGTTGCGATTTTAAATATATTGAGATACATTGCAATTTATTACCTTTTTCCAACTTCCAATTAGGTCCCTAAAGTCAAACTTAGTCAACATCTGTTTATCTAAAAAGGTACATTTCTCTGTTTGTTCATATCACTTTTTCAGTCCTCTATATGGTCCTGTTAAGTTTTCTAGTGGACTAAAACACCAAACGATGTTATTATTCTAGTACCAAAAAGTTAAAACTCCCATCTGTAATTTGTAAAATAAAATATCGATACTTGGCATCCGTGTATCGATACAGTATTGCCAAGGCAAATATCATGATACTATGCTGTATCGATTTTTTCCCCCACCCCTAATACCCATGTTGTCCTCAATATTGAAAGCTTTGATAATTTGGCCTAGTAAGGATGCAGTGAAAGCAAACATGCCAAAGTGTTTTAAACCCAAATTTAAGAACTGTCGTTGTTTGATAGACTATACTGACATTTTTATAAAAATAACATATAATCTAAGAGTGAGGGCTGAAAACATGGTCAAATTATAAGCACCAAAACACAGTTAAGTGTCTAATTGGAATGACACCTGCAGGAGCTATCTCATTTTTGTCTGATGGTGGAGGCCATGCCTCTGACAGGTTAATAACTTTAGATTCTGGCTTCTTGGGAAAATTTGAGCATGGGGATGAAATCCTTGCAGCTAGAGGTTTCCTTGCTAGAGAGGAACCGGCCACTGTTGGAGCAAGATTAAAAATCCTAAGTTTCACTATGGGGAAGTCTCAGTTGCTGGGTTTTTGTGTTGACACTAACACCAGTTGTCAAGAGTCCACATACACATGGTATGAGTTTTAGGTCAGCTAGAAAACTTCCAGATACTGAACCCATCATCCAAGAAAATATGCTAGATGATATTGTAACCATATGTGCTGGACTCACCAACCTAAGGAGGACTGAGGTGGTTAAGCAACTGTTTTAGAGAAATTAGACCTGGGACACATTGCAGAGATATGATTGTAGTACTTTCTGGGCCTCTGACAAAATTCAGAGTAAACATCTTGTAACATATGACTGTATACTTTATGTTCATCATGAACATTATTCAAGCATAAACTGACAATGTTTTAAATAAGTTTTAAATGCAATCTAATGACAGTGTAATCAAAGTGGAATGTAAGCTTTCAACAACAATGTGAATAATTAATACTAAAAGAACACTTATCTAACATTTCTTTTTGGAGGTGAATTATTTACAGTTTTTTTCTTGCTTGTGAATTCTGAGTATTAACTCCAGTGTCTGCAGAACTGCAAATCCACTTGTTTTCATTTATTATTTGATCTACTTGCATCCACATTTCCATTTTTTTGGAGTATCTGGAAATGTTCACACATGCATAGTGGGCAGCATACTGTGCACTTAATCATTTTGCCAAACCTAGGCCTTTTGCAGTACATACATTTGATCTCTTCAGCCAGCTGGGGGTCTTTGCAGCAGCAGAGAAGTTCTGGAAGGAGTTGGTCTATGAAGAAGACTTGTAGAAAGGCCTCATCTCTTCTTAGTCAGCAAATGATGTTGCTTGTCTTGGTCCACACCATGAAATCACATTCATCCATTTGACAAACATACATCTGTAGTTGAATCTGTGTGTAATATGGGTGGGTAGGTCACAGATTATAGTTTTCATCAAGGCAAAAGGATGCATCACAATCTGACCCCTCTAGTCCCTCCTTGTACTTGTATGGACAATCTCCAACACACCTGTTCCACAACAGTCAACAGTAAGCATGGCCGATACATGTACAGTAAAAGTGTTGTTGTTTGCATTTAGGGTCAACGGATTTTCATGTTGTTCATAGATAGAAATCGGAAATTATAATTCGAGTGTATAAATATTATTCCTCAATTTTGCATTGGTTTTTTTTTGGTGACCCGTAAGATATGGTAAGCAGCCAAGTAAGCGGTTGTGGGCCTGTGGCACACAACCCAGGAGTTTGGAGTTGCAAAACTAATGTTACAAAGATGGACTTCAAAATCGCATTTTAACCTGTGCATGCTTAGCGTGTTGTTTTAATTCAGGCCATTGCAAGGTGGAAACATAGCCTATTATTCAAATACAAGCGTGAAGGAGGGTGCGGACTGTGCTGCAGCACCCCTTATTGACAGGGAGGAACACTGTGCAAATGACATATAGGCTACAGACTACATAATGGACTCTAAACGACAACATAAAATACAGCATAGTGCTGAATGCTCTGGTTGATATTGCAGCCTACTAATTTGACGTCAGCAGCTGTTTTCACTGTATGTCGTGATTATAGGAGCTACATTGGTGTGATGCGCGGATTGGCTCTGACAATATCTGATTGTTTTAGCCTATGTAGTGGCAGAAAATTGTTTCTCCCAATTGAATCTTTCAATTATTCCTTTTATTATTATACATACATAGCCTACATAATTACTGAGGTCTGGACCTTGGTGACCTCATTGAACACTCAACTAGTGCGTGCACACAGTCTGTCAAGCATGCATATAGGCTACAGCACCCCAAGCTGCTTACTGCTTACCATAGCTTCACCAAAAAAACCCAATGCAAAATTGAGGAATAAGATTTATACACTCGTATTTGAATTTCCGATTTCGAAATTTATAACTTGTTACCAGGAACTCTCTCTGGCTCATACCTTATCAATCATTTAACTTCCTTGTTTACCTATTTAAAATGTGATTGTGTCAAAATACCATTGATTTATATTGTGTTTACCCACACATGTGTTCCTATGAAGTAACATTACACAGATTTTTACATTTTTCACATTTATGAAGTTGCTACTTGTTTTTTGGAGTACTAGGCAGGGCAACAGACTGATGTCACACAGCCAACTATGTCATTCTTTACACAAAAAAATGCAGCTCTACAGCCTACAATCGCCAAGGCAACAAACCATCAGTGAACCCATTGTTCAAGATTTTTTCTAATTGGGTGTTGTTCGCTGGTGTAGCCAACTCTAACCCATGTTTGCTACAAATCAAAGGATTCCTACTTGAATCCTACCTGCTGGACTGTAGGCGTTTTGCAGGCTCACATACTGGAGAGCACATTGCTTGTTCCTTTGAGGAGATCACAGAAGAATATGGTATCCGTCAAAAAGTAAGCTATATCATTATAGACAATGCCGACAAAATGAAATGCGCTTTCAAAGTACACATGCCCCAACAGCAATCTGATGACAGTGAGAATGAGGAGCATAATCTAGATGATGAGCACTTGTGGGAGGACATTAATTCAGTGGAAGACACAGAATGACCCTGGTCATCAGGTGAACATCTTTCCTGTTTTGAAAACTCTCTGCAGTTAGTTGTGAATGACGGCATGAAGGAGGTTAGGCAATTTCCCGCTCCATAGCCAAAACATTACGGTTCTCAACTCTATGTCACATCCCGGCTCAGTGAATGTGACAAAAAGGGGAGACCAAGCAGGTTAAAGTGCCAAAAAAGAATATTTTATTACATAAACTATAAACAACATAACTATGTACAACAGAGGAAATGATTATCAGTGGCATCAGTGGTGAATGGAGTGTATGGATGAGTGAAAATGTATGAACAAAAGTTGACGGAAACTCAGGAAACAAACCCAAATCAGGAGATGTGGAGCCTAGGAGAGAGAGAGACACAATGAGACAGGGTGATATTTGTAGCCTAGGCTGAGGCCTACACAGGTGTCAGCCCATCACTGAACGAGCCCTCCCAAACTGCCAGCTCCTGCAGGAAACAACGAATGAAGTTACAGCAGGCAGAAAGGGAGGGTCGTAACACCCCCCTCCATAAGAATAGGGTTCTTCCAAGAACCACAATTTCTCCAACACATCAATCTTGACAAAGAAAAATATTTTAATGTGAAACACTACTCCAAGGTTTGCAATGTGTATGTACAATGTGCTAGATCCATACATTACCCATAGACGCTTAACATAACTGTTCTCCCTCTAGTTACACTCCTCCAGGCAACACCTCCATTCCCATCAACCTGCAACCTGGGTACCACAGGAGCAATTTAAGGATTTAAGATAAAAGAAAGAGATAAGCCAAGGAAAGCACAAAACGGGAGAACATTCATTAAACATTAGGGATCTAGAGGCGCGCGAGACAGCGCATCTGCAAGGACATTGTCAGTCCCTTTAATATGTCGAATGTCTAGGTGATATGGCTGCAAAAACAACGCCCACCTCATCAGTCTCTGATTGGGATTTTGCAATGACTTTAAGAATGTCAGTGGATTATGGTCAGTGAAGACTGTTAGAGATACCCCAGAGCCAACATAGACATCAAAGTGCTGCAAAGCCCACACTAATGCCAGCGCTTCTTTTTCAATCACCGAATAGTTGCACTGATGCTTGTTAAACTTTCGGGAAAAGAAACTTACAGGGCAGTCTACCCCCTCTGCATTCTCCTGCAACAAAACAGCCCCAGCACCCACATTGCTGGCATCCACATGGAGTTTGAAAGGCTGATCTAATCGTGGCGCAGTTAACACTGGAGCTGAACACAACAAGGCCTTGACTCTCTCGAATACATCCTGACAACGTGAAGACCAGACATACTTGGCATTGGCCTTTAACAGGTCCGTCAGGGGTGCGACCACAGATGAAAAATTCTTACAGAACCCCCGATAGTATCCCACCATCCCCAGGAAACGCATCAATTCCTTCTTGGTAGTGGGTGGAGGAAACTGCTGCACTGCCATGACCTTAGCCTGAACAGGGCGAACTCTGCCCTGACCGACCACCTTCCCAAGATAGGTCACCGTGGCTTTAGCAAACTCACATTTAGCGAGATTAACAGTCAATTGTGCCCAGACCAACCTATCAAAGAGGGCAGCAATGCGCTTAACATGATCCTCCCAGGTGTCTGAATACACCACCACATCGTCCAAATAAACCGCACAGCCAGTTAGCCCTGAAACCACACGGTTCATGAGCCGCTGGAATGTGGCAGGAGCATTTCGTAAGCCAAAGGGCATCACAGTATAAGAGTACAAGCCAAAGGGAGTGATAAATGCAGAAATTTCCCTTGCTCTTTCAGTAAGTGGAACCTGCCAATAACCCTTAAGAAGATCAAATTTACTTACGAACATGGCTGACCCTACTTGATCTATACAATCCTCCATTCGTGGAAGCGGGTACAAATCAGGTTTTGTAAGACTGTTAACTTTACGGTAATCAGTACACGGCCGTAAACTAGCATCTTGTTTCTTTACAAGCAGACATGGTGAGGCCCAGCATGATGAACAAGGCTCAGCAATGCCATTATCCAGCATATACTGCACCTCAGCCTCCAACTGTTTCCTTTTATCCTCTGACACACGATAAAAACGCTGTTTAACAGGCTGAGCAGTTTCCACTTCTATGTCGTGTTCAATTAAGTGGGTTCTAGATGGCGTATCAGAAAACAGTGAAGGATAGCCATTAATCAACTCAATCAGCTCCTTACGTTTCTCTGCATCCAAATGACCAACGAAAACATCCAGATTTTTCAAGGTATCAGAATTTCTCAAACGGCCATGCAACAACCCATCATGGACAATCTCCACCTCGCTATCCACTACTGCTGTCGCAGAAGTGGGGAAATCTAGAATGGGACTTGCAGCTAACACTGGCTTCATCACTGGGGAACCTGTTTCCCCAGGAGACACCCGGCTGTGATATGGCTTCAGAAGGTTCACATGGTATAACTTAGTAGACTTTCTGTGCCCAGGAGTCTCAAGTAAATAATTCAGGTCAGAGACCTGACGCACCACAGAAAAAGGGCCACTGTACCTAGCCTGAAATGGTGAGTCAACAAGGGGAAGCAGAGCAAGAACTCTGTCGCCTGGTTTAAACTGGCGAACCTCAGCACGCTGGTCATAACGGTCCTTCATCTTTCCCTGTGCCACCTCAAGATTCTGCTTTGCTAGCTCCCCTGCCCTAACCAACCTCAACCTGAAGCCATTCACATACTCTATGAGATTCTGAGGGGGGTCCTCAGGCAAACATCCATCTTTTAATACTGCCAGTGGGCCACGCACTTTATGTCCAAACACTAAATCGTTTGGGCTAAACCCAGTACTCTCCTGAACCACTTCTCGAGCTGCTAACAGCAACCAGGGCAACCCCTCTTCCCAGTCACCAGACAGCTCTGTGCAATAAGTGCGCAGCAGAGATTTAAGTGTTTGATGAAAGCGTTCAAGTGCGCCTTGACTTTGAGCATGATATGCTGTTGATTTATTATGTTTCACATGCAATTGTTTCAGCACTTGAGCAAATAGATGCGACGTAAAATTCGAACCTTGGTCAGACTGAAGCACTTTTGGGATGCCAAATACAGAAATAAACTGAGTCAATGCTCTAATCACTGCTTTAGCTGTAATGGTGCGAAGTGGATATGCGGCAGGATACCTGGTAGCCTGGCACATAACTGTCAACAGGTAAGTGTGTCCAGATTTAGACCGAGGTAAGGGACCCACACAGTCCACAATCAAGTGTTCAAAAGGCTGCCCAATTGGAGGAATCAGATACAAAGGAGCCGGCTTTACCACCTGATTAGGTTTACCAGTGATCTGACAGGTATGGCATGTTTTGATGAAGAGAGCAACATCACGCTTTAACCGGGGCCAAAAAAAATGTTGCAGTATACGCTCATATGTTTTACGGACACCAAGGTGACCTCCCACGTCACCATGTGATGTCTGGAGGACTTTACTGCGAAGTTTAACAGGAACAACTACCTGGAAGATTGGCTCTCCCACAGACATCAAATTCTGTGGCACCCATTTGCGAACCAACAACCCCTCTAAGAGGAAATAACACTGAGCAGAACTCCTAACCTCTAATGCTGGCACAACTTTGTCAAACAGCTCAGTTAACGATACATCTGCTTTCTGTTCTGCCACTAACTCAGCTCGCGTCTCTGCCAGCTGGTCTAACAGCGAGTCCGGCAACTCCAACCGCTCTGGTTCAACCACTTCTGGCTCAGGATGACTGGCAACCCGGCTAGCAGCTCGGGTGACAGCACAGGCTGGAAAAATGCAGTCTGAGTCCTGTGGCCTCCCAGAAGATGTTACCCCTGAGGGAACTGCTGGCAGCTTCACTACATTAGGCACCCCGTCAGCCCACACTTTATCCCCAGCCAAATCATTCCCTAAAATCATGTGAACACCCTCCACAGGTAACTGAGACCGCACCCCGACTGACACCTCCCCCTGAACAAGACCACAATCAAGAACCATGTGATGTAACGGGACAGAAAATGGAACCATACCCATTCCCAAAGTGATTACACAACCACCAGTATCAGTTTCAGGTGAAAATGGCAACACTGATTCAAGAACAAATGAATCCAGCGCCCCAGTGTCTCAGGATCTTTATGGGGACCTGTACACTACTGCCCACCAATGAGACACATCCATCTGAAATGAAAGCAGAGAAATCAGCTTGAAAATCAACTGGACCAGGCTGGGCCTGCAGCTGACCAAACCCTGCACTCTGAGCTGCAGTGACTGAAACAGCCATGGCAACAGGTTTCACCTGATTGGGAGATCTCCTTCCCCTCAGAAGTGGACAGTCTTTTTTCCAGTGTCCCTTTACCTGACAATATCTGCAAATGTCAGAGCTAACTGGTGCACGCCCACCATGATTGAACTTCGAAGGGGGGTGTATCAATTACTTTTGACCGTCCATGCCTAAAGTAATTATCATTCTTACGGCGAATTTCTCCACTAATTTCAAACACACTTCGGTGGGTCAACACATACTCATCCGCCAAAACTGCAGCCTCTCTAGGTGTTTTTACTTTATGCTCATTAATAAATGTAGCAACACACTCAGGAACTGAGTTTTTAAACTGCTCTAGAATGACTAGATTACAAAGATCCTCAAAAGTGTCAACCTTAGATGCCGTACTCCAGCGCTGAAACAGAGATATCAAGTCACGAGCAAATTCGGTGTACGTCTGGTTATCAAACTTTCTCTTAGAGCGAAAACGCTGACGATATGCCTCCCGGAACAAGTTCATAAGCTTTCAATACTGCTACCTTTACAGTTTCATAAACTCTACACTCCGTTGCACTTAAAGCTGAGTAGGCCTCCTGTGCCTTTCCAGTTAGCACACATTGTAAAAGCATCGTCCTATCTACATCTGACCAGTCCCTAGCATCCGCAATACGCTCAAACAAGGAAAAAAATATATCCGGATCCGACTCACTGAATTTGGGAAGCAGACGAAGGTTATTAACCAAGTCTAAGTGCATATTCCTGCCCCCTGTAGCCTCATGACCATCCAAAACCTGCCCTTCAGAAAACTTACCCTCCTTTACTAACTGTAACTGATATTGCTTTATCTCCAATCTTGCATGCTCAGTTGTATGTTTTATAGTCTGCAACTCTATTTCTTTATCATATTTTAACCTCTCCAACTCCACTTGCTGCTTAAGTTGCAACTGCAGCAACTCCTTTTGTTGTTCAAAAGTTAAAGTCCCTGAACTAGGAAGCACACTAGCTACAGAGCTAACAACTGGCTGCCGACACAAAACTCCTTTCTCCAACAGACTCTCCTTTAAACAAAACTTTATACTCTCTTTTAACTTCTTGTCTACAATGCCAACCTCATAGTACTCTGCAATCTTCAATAACTGATCCTTTGTGCACTGATCCAACAAAGACTCTGATGGATCCTGAATAAAGTTATCTATAAGGGAAGCCATTCTCACAAGCCAAACAAAAAAAAAAAAAAATTAATACAAACCTTGACTGGAACACAACTGGGAAAACCAAATCTGGAAAAACCCGTGATCAGGAGCCTTATCCCCAACCCTGACTAACTACAACCACTGCAACTAGCTAACTACCTCACCCCTAGTCTTCGTGCAGTTAATGGTGGGGGGTACTTATGCACGCCAAACCAGCGGTGTGAAGAAGACCACCAGGAAACCGGCAATCCTCTCACGGCCACGGAGATGCTCCCGAGCTAATAGCTCTACCCACCTTCGCTGCCGCCTAAAGTCAACACCACGAGTACCATAGGGGAACTCGCTGCCAAGCCTACCAGGGAAAAAGGTACTCCTGCTTACCACACGAGGATCCAGATAGGCCTCACCATAATGTCCCAATCAAGTCCAAACAGCTACCCCACAAATATACACAAAGGAAATGCATCTAGTACCTAAGACAGCACTAACTGGCATTAACAACCTGCTATACCACAACTCTTTTCTCCCCCAAATCAACCAACAGGTGCCATCTACCACAAAGAACAACAGCACCTTAGCTCAAAACTAGGCCTACTTACCAAAAGAGATCAGACAAGACCCCACTTGTCATGATTCTGACTAACAGAAGAGCCCTGGACCGGACGAGCCCCCACTTGTCACATCCCGGCTCAGTGAATGTGACAAAAAGGGGAGACCAAGCAGGTTAAAGTGCCAAAAAAGAATATTTTATTACATAAACTATAAACAACATAACTATGTACAACAGAGGAAATGATTATCAGTGGCATCAGTGGTGAATGGAGTGTATGGATGAGTGAAAATGTATGAACAAAAGTTGACGGAAACTCAGGAAACAAACCCAAATCAGGAGATGTGGAGCCTAGGGAGAGAGAGACACAATGAGACAGGGTGATATTTGTAGCCTAGGCTGAGGCCTACACAGGTGTCAGCCCATCACTGAACGAGCCCTCCCAAACTGCCAGCTCCTGCAGGAAACAACGAATGAAGTTAC